>JAUMJK010000853.1:0-114448 GCA_033558105.1 Coccyzus lansbergi
AAGAGAAAGAGAGAGAAAAGAAAAGAAGAAGAAGGGAAGGAGAAAGAGAAAGAGGAAAGAGAGAGAGAAAGGAAGGAAAGAAGAAAGAGAAATGAAGAGAAAGAGAGAAAGAACGAAAGGAAAGAAAGAGAAGAAAGAAAGAAAAAAGAACAAGGAAGGAAGAGAAAGAGAGAAAGAAAGAGAGAAAGAGGAAGAAGAAAAGAGGGAAAGAGGAAAGAAAGAGAAAGAAAGAAGAAGGAAAGGAAGACAGGAGAGGAAGAAAGAAAGAGAAAGAAAGAGAGAAAGAAGAAAGAGAGAAGAAGAAAGAAAGAGAAAGAGAAAGAAGAAAGAAAGAGAAGGAAAGAGAAAGAAGAAAGGAAAAGAAGAAGAGAGAAAGAAAGAAGAAAGAAAGAAAGAGAGAAAGAAAGAGAGGAAAGAAAGAGAGAAGAAAGAGAAAGAAAGAGAGAAAGAAAGAAGAAAGAAAGAAGAAAGGAAAGAGAAAAGAAGAGAGAAAGAAAGAGAGAAAGAGAGAAAGAAAGAGAGAAGAAGAAAGAGAGAAAGAGAGAAGAGAGAAAGAGAAGAAAGAGAGAAAGAGAGAAAGAAAGAGAGAAAGAAGAAAGAGAAAGAAGAGAAGAAAGAGAGAAAGAAGAGAGAAAGAAAGAGAGAAAGAAAAGAAAGAAAGAAAGAAAGAAAGAAAGAAAGAAAGAAAGGAAAGAAAGAAAGAAAGAAAGAAAGAAAGAGAAGAAAGAAAGAAAGAAAAGAAAGAAAGAAAGAAAGAGAAGAAAGAAGAAAGAAAGAAAGAAGAAAGAAGAAGAAAGAAAGAAGAAAGAAAGAAAGAAAGAAAGAAAGAAAGAAAGAAAGAAAGAAGAAAGAAGAAAGAAAGAAGAAGAAAAGACAAACATGGTCACAGCCAGACTTCAAATGCTGTAATGCTTAGTCTGATACTTTAAAGAACTTGGGTCTGGAAATCTTCTCCCTGCTGTTAGAAGCATCATTTCTAGGCAGGTTGTGATAATAAATCTGGAGTTTAATAATAAACATCATCATCCTGGATTTTTCTCATTTTTTCAATAAATGAACACTTATTAATAAAACAAATCAGAGATGGCTCAGATCTCCTTAGCAGCATAGCTAAATTCATCTAGCGCCTGTTGGTATTTATCATAGCAAAAGAAGACTAGCTGGAAGAGGCATAGCTGGGACAGAGAAATAGGTGAAGGTTTATTGTTCTTGCTGGTGCCCAAGCAGATCACAGAATCACAGAATCACAGAACAACCAGGTTGGAAGGGACCCATCGGATCTTCTAGTCCAACCATTCCTATTTAACACTAAACCAAGTCCCTCAAGACCTCATCCACCCGTGTCTTAAACACCTCCAGGGAAGGTGACTCAACCACCTCCCTGGGCAGCCTATTCCAATGTCCAATGACCCTCTGCGTGAAAAACCTCCTCCTAATCTCTAGCCTAAATCTCCCCTGGCGGAGCTTGAGGCCATTCCCTCTCGTCCTGTCCCCTGTCACTTGGGAGAAGAGGCCAGCTCCCTCCTCTCCACAACCACCTTTCAGGTACTTGTAGAGAGTAATGAGGTCTCCTCTCAGCCTCCTCCTCTCCAGGCTAAACAACCCCAGCTCTCTCAGCCGCTCCTCATAGGCCCTGTTCTCCAGCCCCTTCACCAGCCTCGTTGCTCTTCTCTGGACTTGCTCCAGAGCTTCAACATCCTTCTTGTGCTGAGGGGCCCAGAACTGGACACAATATTCAAGGAGCGGCCTCACCAGTGCTGAATACAGAGGGAGAATCACCTCCTTGGACCTGCTGGTCACACCGTTTCTGATGGATGCTTGGAAACCTTAATTGTGACCACAATTCTCCCCACACTAATTGTCACTTCTTCATACACTGCTGCTAGCAAAGCAGTGACATGGGGTAGCACAGCTCTCCTCTTGCTGCCACAGGGGATGGGAAAGATGCAGGCAGCAACTGTGGAAAGACTTTTCTCCAGCAACAGCCACCATCCAGCCATTCCACTCTTCCCTCTGCAATAACCACTGTGCTCCCAGTTTGGCTTTCCAGACTGGGACTACAGAAATTTTACTCATCGTGGTTTATTTTACATTTGCTTGACGTGCCCTGCAACCAGTTCCTGTGTAGGTAGCTATGGGTAGCAACTACAGTGTTCTAAGTACTAGCCAACCCCTTGTTCTTCCCTACAAGGTCTGAAGAAGATTTCACCTAGAGCAGCCTCCAAGCAAGCCCCCGCAGCCAGTGGCAGAGGAAGGATTTTC
Source organism: Coccyzus lansbergi (assembly GCA_033558105.1). NCBI lineage: Eukaryota > Metazoa > Chordata > Aves > Cuculiformes > Coccyzidae > Coccyzus > Coccyzus lansbergi. The sequence continues at coordinate 2,263 of JAUMJK010000853.1, forward strand.
CAGGAAGTGCTCTATTACTTGGCACTTTTCTCACACAGTCCTAACCAGAAAATGTTGCTCCTCTGCAGAGGAGAGCAGCATTGATGAGTCAGCCAGACACTGGCACAGCTCTGATTGCTACTGATGCACTGGAGATCTGCTGCCCCTGCTCCCATGCTGGGGGTCGCTACTGCTGCACCACGAGGGACCCAGAGTGGGGAGGATTCCAGTCCCACATAAGAGTGATTTTCCAGAATGCACAAGCAGTGTGAGTCCTGCTTCTTCACTTAAATAATTACTCCAAGGTCTGGCAATGCCAGAAAAACTCAGTCTGTTTCTACTCTCTTCCCACTGTTTCTACTCCCTTCCCTTTGCCTTGTTTGACCCAAAAAATGTACTTGCACCTCCCATTGCTACTTTAGAAGGTGTCAGTCTAAGAGAGTGCTTCCTAATCACAACTCAAGCCAGACCTGTGCCTGAGCATAAGCAGGCACACATGAGCTCACTCAGCTCAGAGAACAATTCTCTAGCTAGAAGGAAGTGCCAAGTACCCCTAGAAAATTGTCTCTGTGGTATTTGTTGCATGTCAGTACTCGGCAGGATTTATTTCCTTGTTTGTTTTCTTCACTGCTACTTGGGGGATATTTACCCTACGCTAAGCTTACATTCCTGGTCAGGAAAAGGACTCCTCAGACAGCAGGAATTTGACGTCCAAATGTTTCTTATCTGCAACTCTAGTCCAGTTTTTGTTAATAAAATTCTGAGATTATTTAGAACTTCCATTCTTCTGGCCAGTTACAGAAGAGCTGGGAAATTCAGTATAGAATTACAATCACAGTAAAACAAAATGCATGTAATAATAAGCAATCTAATAAACATTTTCATATATTTAATCTAATAAATGCAGCACATGTTGCAATGTATATATGACTCTGGTTACTTATATTCTCCATCAACAGTCTGTGTAAGAAGTTAGATCCCAGCTGTCCAACTGCCTTTGCTCATATTCTCATTTTTTTCCCCCAGTTTTACCCTGAAAGTGTAAAGAAAAGAAACACATTGTAATTTGGCAGCAGCCTTCACCCATTTGCTGGCGTGAAGATCCCATCAATGCCTGTCACTTGCCATTTCACACTTCCCTCTTTGCTGCACTGATGGAGGTTTTTACTCCCCGGGAGCAGCGCAATGCGAGGGCCAAGGTAAGCAGCCAGGGAAAGCTGTGCCCCCAGCAAGCTTACAGAAGAATATATCTATGTAATACAGCTCCTGGGGGCTCTGCCTCTGCTCGTCAGCTGAAGGTCAGGGTGGATTCCTTGTTTAGAACACGCAGTTTGGACAAAGAATCATTCAATTAGAGCAAACAGGGATGGAAGGATGCTCAGGAGTTGTTATTCTAGCGCATTCCTGCTTCTATTTCTCCTCAGCCATTGCACAGAAATCACTCTGATGCACATCTTTTCAAACTTTGCCAAAGAAAATCCAGAAATGGAGATCTCCAAACCTCCCCGGACTTAACAATTGTTATCAAGTATTGTCCAGGCTCAGTCTGCAGCAGTGCTTGTCCATTGCTCTTTGTCTCAGACAGACAGAGACCAGGTTATTCCCTTTCTCTTTCCAGCAGTACCTTGCACTGTTGCAGGTTCTTATCCTGTCCCCCACCCCCCTAGTGCCATGAGCTGTTTGTAATGCAGGACTTGTCAATCTCCTCATTCCCTACAGACCCCAGGTAACAGCACACCTGCTGTAACAACAAACTCTTCATGTCTCCTTCTTGAACAGGGGTTTCTGTACAGCCACCAGTCATCCCCCTAGATCCCACCCCACTGGAGTGTCCTTACAGACCACCTTATCGGCTGCCAGTCAGCCTGGCTCTACATGGCACAGAGGCAGCCCATCCAGGAAGGACATGGGAAAATCTGGGATGTATTTTTCTCCCCTGTGCTCCCTGTGTTTCCTCCCCACATCCTCCCACAGCGGCACTAGCTGCAGAGCCTTAATTGAACTGCTCTTCCCATGACCCCTTTTCCCCAGTCCTTCCCTCTCTCCGTTTTATGGTCCCAGCTCTCACGCTCATTCCTCACAGGTCATGTTTTCCAGACCGCTGACCATTTTTCTTGCTTTCCGTTGGACTCAGTCCAACTGGGCCACATCCTTACGGAAGTTCCGTGCTCTCAGCTGAGGAAAGCACCCCTGCTGGGGGCTCACGCATGTTGAGAAGAAAAATTGCTCCATTTGTCTTGCAAGCTGTAATTTGGTTCATATATCTTGGCATGGAGACGACCTGACGCCACTGACTCATGCCTTACCTTTGATCCATTATGACCCGCGGAGCTTTCTCTGCAGAGTGATGTTAATGCAGGCGTTTTTCCTCATGCAGCTGCTTATTTCTGCGCAAGGTGGGAGCTCATACTTGTCCCTGCAGAACTGCATCCTATTTTTCTCAAACTATTTCTCCAGTTTGACAAGACCATTTGTCAAGATCAGGCTGTGTCCTCCAAAGTACTTGCAGCCTATTTCAGCTTACTGTGGTCTGCAAAGTTAATAAGCTTATTGTTTATTTTATAGCAACCAGTAGTAATGACCCAGCCTGGCATCTTCCTGCTATGGACTCTTTCTCCAGAAGCCACTTTGTTCATTCTTCATGAAGATTTCTGAGGAAATTTGATTTGGTCAAGACAAGAGGACTCATGATGACAACAGAATATGAAAGTCTGGATAAGAAACAAGGCAAAGTAAGAGCTACAAGGAAAAAACAATGTTTGAAAAAAGAAAAAAGATGATGAAAAACGAAAAACTCTCTGGCTGCTACTTTGCTTGGTTAGATGAGGACCTACTTTACACTCAGTCTGAAGTCCACTTCTCCTATCAATGAACTTTAAGGAGCTGCCTGCTCACTCTCAGCAAACACAGCCAGTTTTCCTGTCTTGCTGCTGTACCGAGTAGTGGTTCTCCTCACCCTGACAGCTGCATTCAGAGAACACAGGAGGGAATCACCACAATGGTTATAGAGGTTGGATTAGACTATATTGTTGGAGTACAAATTCTCCCATACGTAAAGCTGAGAGTCACCCAGCAATTGCACTTTCATTAGGCTAAGGATGAATTGTCCTCATGAAATGCTGCCTGCTCTTTTCCATTCCTGCTCAGTACAAAGGAGCTCAACAGTGCAGCTCTGTCCCTGCTGTGCCCGTGGAAGCTTCTCGGGTAATCAAAGGATTATGCATTTTTCCTGTACCTGTGCCAAGGGATTTGCATTGACAATAGAAAGCGTCTCCTTTTCCATGATCTCTCTTCTGCCCTTGTACTTCCAGTATCCAGTCTCATAAGCAGCATTCCTTCATGCTCAAGGTGTTTTCATTGTTCAAGGGCTTTTTATCTTCCCTTTCATTTGCAACCAGCAAACAGGTCCTTGGTGGATATTAGCTTAAAGAACACCTGAAACTCAGACTTCAGACCAGAGGGATAGTACTAAAGAATGATTTTAGAGACTTTGCGGACAATGCTTATGGGGGTTTAACTCTTCAGACATCTAAATTTCCCAGGTAACACAAACAAATATCATAAGATAGGAAGAGCTCACAGGACAAACTTGTGAGGCTTAGGAAAGAGAAGGGAGATAGTGTCTGGAAACCAATGAAAGTAGAGAATTGTCTGTTTAAACTGGAAGGAAGGGCATAAATAGGGAAGGAATTGTGTTCAGAATTAGGTCAGAGGACAAGACTGGAGAAGAATTTTACTGTCAATGACAGCAAACAGTCAATAATTTACATCAATAACAGCATCATATATCTTAAGTTCAATCCCAGGCAACATTTCAGCAGACATGGCTTCTTCACAGAACCTGAGCATCCTACTCTAAGGAGGGTCAGCTTCAAAGAAAGATCAAGTTTCTCACATCTTATCCAACCAGATTTTGAGGTGATTTTTGCTCAGGAAAAATTGTATTGTCAAATACACTTTCACTCTTCAAAGTGAAGAAGAGCTGGCAGCAATACATCATGCCAGGATAGCTCTGACTTCTAGGAGGATCTGTTCCATGATCTTCCCTGGCACAAATGGGGGGTTAATGGGTTGGTAGTTCCCAGGGTCCTCCTTTCTATCCTTCTTAAAAATGGATGTCGTGTTTCTCTTTTTTTCAGTCACCAAGAACTTCTCCTGACTGCCACGACTTTTCAAATATCATGGAGAGTGTCTCAGCAACCACATCAGCCAATTCCCTCAGGACTCTGCTTTCCCACTTCAAGTCTAGTTTAAAGCTTTGCCAATGAGCCCCGCTAACTCACGAGCAAAGATCCTCTTTAAGGAAGGTGAATGCTATCTGACGCCAGCAAGCCTGGTGCCACAAAGGCCATCTCATTTTTAAAAAAAGCATTGTGATAGTGGCACTGGCCATGGAGCCACCTAGGTCCATTTATTTCTTCCAGTGTTCCTGCCCACAACTGGAAGGCAAGAGTTAAAAATAACCTGTGCCTCAGATTCCCTTACCAACTGTTCTAAGCCTCTTTTGATTGCCTTTGGACTGTGCATTGTAGCTTCTTAACCACCGACATGAAAGAGCAGTAATGGATAATGGTCTGAGGGCTGTACCAGGCTAGGAAGTTTCCTAGTGATGTCCTTGACCCAGGTCCTAGGGAGGTACGAGGCTTCCTTAACAGGAGGGTCTGTCTGGCATATTGGAGCCTCTGTTCCCTCTCTACAACAACAATCCATCTTTGCTCCTTGTAGAAGTGGTCATGATACAGGAGATGGGTTTTCTGACCCTGGTGACACCTCTGGTGTAACTGGGCCATCATCTACATCATCCATTGACTGGCCTTCCATATCCAGAGCCTGGATACCTCTTGTATAAAGGAACTGTGAAGGCAACGTGTGCAAGGAGAGTGTTCACCTGCCACCCCGAAGATGGATTTACCTCCATTCACTGTTTTTCTTCAAGCTATTTCCTCCAGCTTGGCAGAGGGAGGATACAGAAGGATACAGGATCCTTTTGATCTTGATTTTTCAGCTAATGGCTGTTCCTGTTCCTGTCTCAGGGAGGACAGAGCATAGTTCCACTAGTCTGTCTCTTTCTCAGAATCCTTTATGCTTACCCTTTCTACTTTCTCCTGGAGCTCTGCCACTAGGTTGAGAAGATCATCCGCTTGGTCACACCTCATACAGCTGCTCTCACTACTGCCATCTCTGGCACTGCCTGTAGCTTGAGACCTGAATGTTTGGGGGGAAAATTATCATTATTATAATACATTATTTCTCACTATCTCACTCTCTTATTACTTACCAATAAATTAAATTACCTTTCCCAAGTCAAATCTCTTTTGCTCCTGACCTTAAGTGATGAGTGATCTCCCTGTCCTTACCTTGAACCATGAGCTCTCAATCTTCTTTTCTCACCCTCTGCTGCTGAGAAAGGGGAGAGTGAGAGAGAGAGAGAGGGAGAGAGAGAGAGAGAGAGGGAGGGAGAGAGTGGCTGAGCAAACACATGGTAGCCAGCCATGGCTAACCCACCAAAAATGCGATAAGCTTGCTACCTGTTTCACATGCAACTTTTAGCAATGGTTAACCACTGCTAACAATTCCCTGTTATACATTCTATACAGAAACAACCTGATTTGTCCTCATGGAGACTCTCCACAGAAACTGGATTCAGGTGAGACCAAAAGATCTGTGACGAATTATTATCAAGAAATATGAAAGATATAACCATAGGAAAAGACAAATTAGAAGGAAACGTAGGGTAGATCCCGATACGTTATTATCAGGCCTGAAAAAACCCAGGCTTTGGTAAGCAGATGCTAGATGGAATGACCTATGGAGTCTTCCATGGCACTAGATATCTACCCCTGCAGCACATATTCAACTGCTGAAACTTTCGATATTTTCATTCCAGTCCATGCCTTATTCCTACAAATGGGAAGCTTCCTTGTAGGGGAAAAAAAACAACCAAAAAAAAAAAACAAAAAACAAAACAAAAACCCCACAACTGTCTTTGAGTCAAGAAGGAGGTTCATCACACTGGAAGGGTTAAAAATTAAAGAGAGACAAGAGAGGGAAACATAAAACTGAGATTAGTTCCTTGTTTGTTTTCTAGTTCCCCACTCTGAACTTACAGAAAAGCATACGGTGTCTGTTTTCACCCACAGGCAGAGTTAATTACTAGTGAGAATTGTTTTCACTGCTTCCTGCTGGAATATCATAGAATCACTGACCCGGTGCATTTGTCTCTGGCCACCGCTTCCACAGGCACTCATAAGGGAACAACAAATAATCAGCAAATACATTTAGTGGGGTCTTTTCCCAGCCAAAATTCCCCTTTCTTGTACCTGCAGTGGCAGGACCATTGGGGCTGGAGGTCAGATTGATCAACAGAGGGGAAGGAGCAAAAATTGTGTGAAAGTGGAAGACAAAGAAAGCAAATCCTGTCAATAAGAGAGGCTGCAACAGAGGAAGATTCAGCTCTGTGGGTATGACTACAAACTCTAAAATATCTTTAGTCATTTGGCATCATCTATTTCGGGGCCTCCTTCCACCTTGCTGCTCTTCACTGTTTTTCTTTAAGATCCCTTTTCAGTTCTAGGCTGTCTTTGCCACTACTCTACCCCAAAGCCATAACTTTCCACATATCCACATATCCAGAAAGCCTCACCATGCAGTCAGCATGGTTAACGAAGGGGAAATAATCATTTTATTGTTTCACCAGTCTTTACTGGCTATTGAGTGTGGCAATGGCTCATTGCCATTGTCGTGGTTGCTGCCACTCTTAGGAGGAAATCTAGTTGATTCTTGAAGAATCAACAGTTCACGTTAGAAAGTCCTCTCTCACCAGGAGTGGCAAAATATCCATGAGCATTCTTGAGACCAGGACCTTGACCACACAGCTTTTCATGCCTGTTGTCTTCTTTCTGCTGGGTTCCTGCTGCCTGTGAGGTATAAAGACCCAAAAGGACATCTTTGTCTTCACTGTCTCCGGTGGGTTGCCATGAGTAACCGAGGATCTTGACAATTTTACCGAAGGGGTAACATCAGAAAATTTCAACTGAATGCAACCCTTCTTCCTTCATGCGTGTGAGGTGGCTATTACAGAAGCAGGCTATTCCATTTTTCAGTAACTGAAGCCTGGAAGAACTCTTTCCCGCTGTGTTGACTGTTTACAGCATAGCGTATAATGCTGGTATTGACATCACAGGATTGATTGTCCCAGGTGACATCAATTCTGACTTTTTAATGGGACTGTGAGCAGCTTATCCTCCTACTCTGGAATGGCTCACCGGATATCCATGAATAACAGTGTCAGCAGAGGCTTCTTCTCTGTCAGGTCCTCTGGAGGAACAAGGCATGCAACAGGTACATCTGAGAGTAGAACAACAGCAAGGGTAGGAGCTTAGTTTTGTCAGAAACCCACATGCTGCCTGTATGTTCACATCTCCTAAAAATACACCTGAGCATCTGGAGCAGTGTCTGCATAAAGAGCATGGAGTCAAAGGGATGATAGGACTGCATATGTTTTGCAGAGCTACAGACTGGGAGAAGTCTGTCTGGAAAGCTGCCTGGAGGAGAGGGACCTGGAGGTGTTGGTCGACAGCCGACGGAACATGAGCCAGCAGTGTGCCCAGGTGGCCAAGAAGGTCAATGGCATCCTGGCTTGGATCAGAAATGGTGTGACCAGCAGGTCCAGGGAGGTGATTCTCCCTCTGTATTCAGCACTGGTGAGGCCGCTCCTTGAATATTGTGTCCAGTTCTGGGCCCCTCAGCACAAGAAGGATGTTGAGGCTCTGGAGCAAGTCCAGAGAAGAGCAAAGAGGTTGGTGAGGGGTCTGGAGAACAGACCTTATGAAGAACAGCTGAGAGAGCTGGGGTTGTTTAGCCTGGAGAAGAGGAGGCTGAGAGGAGACCTCATTGCTCTCTACAAGTACCTGAAAGAAGGTTGTGGAGAGGAGGGAGCTGGCCTGTTCTCCCAAGTGACAGGGGACAGGACAAGAGGGAATGGCCTCAAGCTCTGCCAGGGGAGATTTAGGCTGGAGATTAGGAGGAAGTTTTTCACAGAAAGGGGTCATTGGGCATTGGAATAGGCTGCCCAGGGAGGTGGTTGATTCACCTTCCCTGGAGCTGTTTAAGGCACAGGTAGACGAGGTGCTGAGGGACATGGTTTAATGTTTGATAGGAATGGCTGGACTTGATGATCCGATGGGTCTCTTCCAACCTGGTTGTTCTATGATTCTATGCTCCTGTTCCCCTGTCCCCAGTACAAGACAGACATGAGTAAAGTGGAGTGGAATAGGCTGCCCAGGGAGGTGGTTGATTCACCTTCCCTGGAGGTGTTTAAGGCACGGGTGGATGAGGTATTGAGGGACTTGGTTTAGTGTTAGTGGATAGGAATGGTTGGACTAGAAGATCCGATGGGTCCCTTCCAACCTGGTTGTTCTGTGATTCTGTGATTCTGTGAATTCAGCAGAAGACACATGAGATGGTGAGCAGCTGGAGCACTTGCCTTGTGAGGAGAGGTTTCTACCTTTTACATAGTCATCTGCTCTTTACAGGTCCCAGAGCAAAATGCAATGGCTTCTACTGAAGGCAATTTTCTCAACCACAGTGCGACATCAAAGAGAGAAAGAAAGTGAGGGAGAGAAAGCAAGTGAGGACTTCCACAAGGCAAAGGACTTTGAGAAACTTCCACTTCCATTTGCCTTAGTCCCTTCAGATGTTTCTTCTCCTTCTATAGTCCTCTCTCCAATGCCCTCCTCACAGCATCACCAATACTCTCCTCAAAACCACAGCACCTCCCTGGTGAGTGGTCCTAGATCTGTTCCTTTCTTTTGCCACCACAAGTTTTCAGAACCCTGCAAGCCCCCCGAGCCAACATGAGCTGGTGACACTCCTTCTGCATGGCAAGAGGGACAGGTAGCCAACAGGACTAGTACATAGCAACAACCGGCGCACCCCGTGGTGTTTGTTGACACTCCCCAAGGACTCCCACCCACTCTCCTGTTTTATAAATTCCTACGTGCTATCACCTCCATGCAGTGAGGTGCCAAGCAGATCTCCCACAATGCAGCTGCTCATCCTGGCCATCCTCTGCTTGCTGAGCTCCTGCTGCCTTCAAGACACGGGGGCACGCAAGTGTGAGCCCCCGCTCACAGTGCCCAATGGGGGCCCATGGGGCTCTTGGGGACAAGAACAATATTGCCCCAGTGGCTATGCTAAGGGATTTCAACTGAAGGTAAGTTTTCATTCCTTCTTCGGGATGGGGGGAAAAACCCTGCGGTGAAAGCTGGCCACAACATCTTGTCTCGTCGCAGTATTTTGCATTGTATCCGCAGTGCTCACACAGATTTATCAGCAAGAAATCTCCAGTGCAGAGCGGCTCTCCAGGCTCTCTGCCAATGAGCAATTTCTTAGCAGAGGAGTCCATTGAGTAGAAGACCTGAAGTTGTCACAGACTCATTCTCAAGGGTCTGTGACAACCCCCACCTGCCAGAACTCCAGCTCTAGGTATCACAGCACATGGTGAGAGGGTGGGCGTGAGCTGGGACAGCAGCCACCACGGGTTCCTGTGTCCAGAGCTTCTGTTCCACAGTTTGGAGAAGAACAGCGGTGTGCAACAGCAGCACTATTCACATCTGGCTCTGTCCCTGAAGTCTCCCACCACCCCTCAACACAAGGGCTCATCCCATGTCTTCTTTTAAGTGGGGAGAGTGCTGATCACTCCCATTTTCATTCTCTCTTCTAAGGTGGAGCCCTACCAAGGACCTTGGCTGTTTGCTGATGATACGGCTTTGAATGGTATTCGTTTGCTCTGCACAGATGGCACAGTCATCGAGTCTTCTGTGGGGCGGTGAGTACCCTTCACTTCCTTGTCCTCCTTCAGAGCCGCAGCTTCTGGAGAGCATGAAACAAAACCAGTGTAACAGTTTCTCCATAAGCACCTACACCCCCTGTAAAGGTGGGTCCTCACCCTGCTTGAGGAGAGGGATGATGTTCTCCTAGCCACAGAGTATGAAGGTCTTAGGGTAGAGATCTGTACTTTGAAAGATCATAGAATCATAGAATCACCAGGTTGGAAGAGACCCACTGGATCGAGTCCAACCATTCCTATCAAACACTAAACAATGTCCTTCAGCACCTCATCTTCCCATCCCTTAAACACCTCCAGGGAAGGGATATCAACCACTGACCTGGACAGCCTGCTCCAATGCCCAATGACCCGTTCTGTGAAAAACTCCCTCCTGATGTCCAGCCTAAACCTCCCCTGGCGGAGCTTGAGGACATTCCCTCTTGTCCTGTCCCCTGTCACTTAGGAGAAGAGCCCAGATCCCTCCTCTCCACAACCTCCTTTCAGGTAGTTGTAGAGAGCAATGAAGGAGAGTTAAAAAGAATGCAGACCTTTAACCTGTACTTTCTCCTTTTCCTCAAATGCTTGCTCTGAAAAGGACATAGATATTGATGAGGACAAAGCAAGCAGATGAAATTCCCAAGGAGTCCTGCAGCATCAGGGCATTCCAGGGTTGATGGTGGCCAAGCATCTAGAGGGCAATAGGGAAGCAGAGTGAAACAGGTGGTCATAGAAACCAAACACTCCTGTGTAGGTCCCCTACTCTGGCCCTACCAGGATCCCAGGCAAGTTGTAGTGTTGATTGCAGCACAGCAGAGGCTGAACATATCTCGAAGCATTGTTTTCTTCTCTGGCAGGTGGGGAAACTGGACCAAGGCCCAGGTCTGCCCCAGCAACAAGCTGGTTTCCTTCTCGCTCCGCGTGGAAAAGAGGCAGTACCTGCTTGATGACACAGCAGCCAACAATGTGAAGTTCACCTGCTCAGATGGGAATATCCTGGAGGGCTTGGGACTTTCATGGGGTCACTTTGGTCCATGGAGCAGAAGATGCAACTCTGGAGCCATCTGTGGGCTCCAAACAAGAGTGGATGGGCCCCAGGGAATATTTGATGACACAGCTCTTAATGACATGAGAGTCTTCTGCTGTGAATGATAGAATCATAGAATCACTAGGCTGGAAAAGACCCTTGAGATCATCGAGCCCAACAGCACCTGTAACACTACTAAATCACAAATAAACCAGATCTCCTACTCCATGCCAGCATCTACAAAGTTATCTGCCATTAAACCTTGAATCTACACTTACACAAGGACCAGTGTGCATTTTAATTCATCACATTTTGTAGAGGGTAGCCAGTTCCTGTGGCCACAGCACTCGGCATGTTTCCTCCTGCCCCAGTCCAGTAGATGTGAGGTTGCTGTAGGTGCTTGCTCCCCAGTACAGACTGCAGTGAGGCTCACAACAGGTCAGCAGGAGATGGGTTTGCACACACACACAGAGCTAACTGCTGATGACCACAGAGAGCAGTGACTTTACTGCCACCTGTGTAGACTCAGATACACACAGGACTCACATACACGAGAATAGCTCAGGTGGCAGATATTCCTCTCCAGCTGATCAAGATTGGTTTCCACTAGTGAAATATACACACACATATGGGAAAAGGGTTACTGGTAGCTGGCAGTAGCTGCTCGGTCTGCCCCAGACCTGACCTCAGGCTCTGGTTTCCCAAGGTGCTGGCACCAGCATCCTCCAGCCCCTGAGGTTCGTGGTCCTGCCCCAGTTGCCAACAGCTCTCATGCTGCTGTCCACCAGTCTGACTTGAAGGTTGCTGGGGTTCTCCCACCAGGGCTCAGAAGAGCGTGTGTGCCCACACAGAAGGTAGATGAAAAGAATGTAAAAGTAATTAATATTATTAATAGTGATGATGATGATGATGTAAGAATATTTAGGAAGACAGCAGGACAGACTGTGATAACCAGGTGCAGAGCTTGGTCATCATACTGACCAGCAAGCTGCTACTCAGGGCCAACCTCTGTCATATCTTTTCCCCTCCCACTGTCTCCCCCTGCAGAACCACCTACGATCCTTCCCCTAAACATCCTTCAATAATTCTCACATATTCCACAACCCCTTAAATGACTTCATAATAAGTTTTACAGCATCCTCAAATGCTTTTCCCCTGCAACCCTCACTTGAATCCCTGAACCCCTGTTGATGCTCATCCCCACTGGCCTTCAGGGCCTTCTGGGGAGGCAGTGACCTCACTGATTCCTCGGTGAAGTTCACTGAGGGGTTGGGGATGATCACTCTCCACCAACAAGCACAGGGAACAAGTCTGGGGGTCTGTTTGGTACTGCTGATGTTACTGGTTGCTCAGCTGGTATTGCCACTTTGATCCTGGCTAGCTCTTTGTGTTGTGGTTAGACTTTAGAACAAATTTATAACCTAGAAAACTCTTGGGAGTGAGTACAGAGGTTCCCCACACCTGTAAGTATGTCAAGATACTGGACTATAAGAACTGGATGGTGAAGGAGAAGAAAAGTTATCATCTACCCTGGAAGAAACTGTGAAGTGGTAACTAAATGACCTCTCCAGGCAGCCTCTGCCAGTGCCTGAGAACCCCTTCAGGGAAGACATTTTTCCTAATGTTCAGTGTGAACCTTTCCTAGCACAACTTGAGGCCACTTCTTCTCATCCTGTTACCTATCACTTAGGAGAAGAGATCAGCACCCACCCTGCTACAACCTCTTTTCAGGCAGTTGTAGGCAGTGATAAGGTCTCCCATCAGCCTCCTTTTCTCTAGGCTAAACAACCCCAGTTCTGTCGGCCACCTCCCATAACCCTTGTGCTCCAGTCCCTTCAGCAGCTATGTTGACCTTCTCTGGACATGGTCCCGCACATCAATGTCTTTTTTTTTTAAAAATAGTCCCAAAATCACAGGAATAAGTTTTGGGGGGGTTGTATGGTCCAGACGTGCAGGGAGAACTTGGGAACAAATAGCAAGGATGAGGAGAGCTCCAGAATGGATTGCAAAGTTTTCAACAATAAACACTTTCCTCAATACCAAGAGCAGAAAGAGGAGGCAGAAATCTGAGAAAGATGTGGGAGGCCAGGAGAACATCCCTAATTCTGGAAATTTCATAGCCATTTCCCACACCCCTGTATTTTAAATCTGCTTGCTGTAGTGTTTTCTTTGATAAGTAACTCATGCCTAGGAGGACTGTGAACGGCCCTCAGTAACAGCTCTGAGCTGGGAGTTTCTCGGCACAGGTTGGACACAGCTAGTTCGGTGTTGACCTTTGTTTAATCCCTGCTGGGAGTCAAGCTGTTTCAGTGCTCTCTGAAACATTAACAGTACCATAGTCTACCCTTTTGCCTACCGATTACTTGCCACTTAGCATTGGAACAGGAGAAGCCTTGAAACAAGTACATTTACAAGCATATTAACCCTTTCCACTCAAGCATTGAAATCTGGGTTTTGAAACTCCATGTGGTTATATTTTTATTGCCCATTTCTCTGGTCACCAAGGACTTATCATATTCCATATCTATACAGCTAAACTCCATAGAGCCACCTATTCTCTCAGGGAGGCACCAGATGAAAGAACATAGAATCATAGAATGGTTTGGTTTGGAAGGGACGTTAAAGATCTTCTATTTCTAAACCCCTGCCATGGGCAGGGACACCTCCCATCAGATCAGGCTGCTCAATGCCCCATCCAACCTGGCCTTCAACAAGGAGGAGGCAGGCACAACTTCCCTGGGCAACCTGTTCCAGTGCCTCACCACCCTTATGGTGAAGAACTTCTTCCTAACATCTAGTCAAAATCTTTCCGCTTCTAATATAAAGCCATTTCCCCTCATCCTATCACTACAGGCCCTTGTAAAAGATCCCTTCCCAGCTATCTTGTAGTTCCCTTCAGGTACTGGAAGGCTGCTTTAAGATCTCCACAGACTCTTCACTTCTCCAGGCTGAACAACCCCAGCTCAGCCTGTCCTCATAGCTGAGGTGCTCCAGCATTCTGACCATTCCTCCTCTCAACCTATCCAGCAGTTGCCTATCCTTGTTACCTCGAGAATTCCAGCAATGGGCACAGTACTGCAGGTGGGGGTCTCACAAGAGTAGAGTAGAAGGAAAAGAATGGCCTCCCTCCAGCTCCTCGCTCTCTCAAAAGAGAATCACTGAGAATCACTGAGCTGGCAGCAAGGTCACACATCCTTGTGGACGGGTATCCAGTTTTAAGGGACAAAAGCCGTCTTGAGGTAGCTAGGTTTTCTGGTATGGATATCTGTTTGTAATTAAGTATAATGGGAAAATTCACAGCTCAGCTTTTCTCCTGGTAAAAAGGGTTCCCCTAAGGCACTTAAAAATACACTGAGACAAAAAAGAAAGAACTCTTGTCATGAGCATCTCAAGAGGTCTTTATATTACCTTTGTATTATTAGAACACTTTTATATTACGTATTCAATTAAGCAAATTACTGTACACAGCACTTTATATGGCATTAAATGTGGAACAGTTGTTCTGTCTACACAGACAGTTACTGCAAGAAAACTAGTCACAGCAGTCATTTTGTGGTCTTCTTGCTTAGCTATTAGCCCTACTCATTGTAACAAACTGCTTGATTGGGTTGAATTCAAAGGCAATGATGAGTTCTCTTTAATAATAAACTTCCCAGTTTCTGGGCTGAAAAGACCAAATAGTGAAATGATAGAAGAGAGGTCTCTGACCACTGATCTTTCAAATTCATTATTTGATTAATGTCAGATTTCGCACTGTGCGTGTCACTACTCTACAATAGTGAACTCAAGGGCTTGCAACAGTCCACTACTAAGTAACAAGACAGATGTCAAGTGCTCACCTTCTGTCTATTCCCAGCAGATGGCCCCTCTCATCTCAGAAAAAAACTGAAGGAAGCACCAGATAAAAACTAAGCCTTTTCAATAATGGTCCTGCTTCTTGTACAGCCTGTACCTTGATGCACAGCAAGGGATGGTTGAGATATTTGATCTTCAGCTCTTTATGCATATTTTACATTTAGGCATCTTAGATGTAAGGCAGTATCTACTATTCCCGCATTTACTGAGCAGAATATGGATGGTACTCAGAATTTTATGTGAAGACATTCACAGCAATACCTCCTAAAAACACGTAGGCTGTGTGTAACAACCACTGTTAATGTAGTAATATCAGTTGTTCACATATAAACGGTTTTGAACACCTGCAGGATGGGGGGGTTTAGACTAAAATACAATGACTAGGATTCATCTCTGTTAACAATATGTTGTAGTTGTGGAGGGATGGTGTCCTTGTTCTACTCAAGGTTGGCACTGGAACAGGTTGTCCAGAGAAGTGGTGGTTGTCCCACCCCTGGAGGTGTTCAAGGCCAGGTTGGATGGGGCTTTGGAAAGCCTGATCTGGTGGGAGGTGTCCCTGCCCATGGCAGAGGGGTTGGAACTAGATGATCTTTAGGGTCCCTTCCAACACAGAGTGTTCTATGATGCTACAATTAAGCAATCAATCAGATTCCCCTCTCAAAAAGTTTTAGTTACTTGCCCAATATGAACTGGTTCTTTCAGAGATGAGCAAATGGAGTCACATTAGAGGAAAGAAGTGCAACAGGGAATAGCCTCAACTAAATTTTTTGTTAAGGAAATGGATAGCAAAGGCAATGTGACGTCATTTACTGTCCAGCAAGCAAACCACAAAGGTCAATACACAGCTTAGAAGTGCATCCAACAGGAACACTTCCTTGAATGTACTGCTGTGTTGTACACAGAATTTGTCAACAAGCTCTGCTGTTGTGGTTAGCAGAGCTATGAGCCTGCAACCACAGCCATCACCTTGTGCCCGAACTACCAGTCCAACATGGAGGTTATCACAGATTCCAGTATCCAGTCTAGAGCAGAGGCAGTTCCATGTTCTTGTTTGTTCAGAGCAAGTCTGCAAAGATAGACCTTCCTTTACCCTCAGTGCTCTCTCACCAGGGCTCAGCACTTCTTTCCCTCTGCTCCAATGCTTCCTTCTCTGTCAGATTTTTGTGCACAACCTTCTACTCAATCCTTTTCCCATGTTAGACACATGATAACACAAGCTCTGTCTCAACCTCCTCCTCATTCACAAAATGCAGGGTCATGTGGGGAACAGGAGCACTGATGTGACAGCTGCTCAGAGCAGAGTTCACATTATTGTTCTGTATTATCAGGGACCTGTGTCTCATTTTTACTGTCTATTCTGCTGACAGACCTAATATTTAAAAACTCCATTAGCAAACCAGGACCCTTGTGGAACTAGGCACTCGGCAACCAAGGAGCAGAAGGATGGTACATGCTCTGATCTTTGTTTTGACCTGAGCACATACATTTGTATGTGTCCTCTTCACATGCTAGTGAGATGACAGTGCATTTCTGAGAAGTCCTATAGGCCCCTGTCCCAGCTGTAACAAGACCTGGGACACCGTTCTTGGAATTAGAGAACAAATGAAGACAGAAAATAACTTGGAAATTTTGCTAGTGTTTCTCCCAGGAGTACCTAAGACAACACACAAAATTTTGATTTTCATGCCTAAGTTTGGTTACCACAGTGAACAAGAAGCTTTTGGACATCGATGCCACATGATACAAGTGGTACAGATCACTTTGTAGACTCTGAAATGAGTGGATTGAAATCTGCCTATAGATCCTGTGAGCTGCAATAATTAATACTCGATCTGGAAAACAGCAGTCTTCAAAGACTTGCAAAATGCTCACATCAGACAACATAAACTTACTTGCAAGCACCGGGTATTTCAAGCAGTCTACCTTCTGTATTGTGAAATAGCAATCAGTTCCAAAAATGCCCCATGAATTTTCTTGTTTCCCCTCTAAAAGCAGCAGGTCTTGAGGTCTAGCCTAAGCTAGAAAATAAACTGCGCTGGGAGACATTGCAGCCTAAAAGTTATCTTATACTTACAAGCATTCCCATCCTCTGAACCCACCACATTCCCTTCAGAAAAAAACATATCCAGCACTGCAAAGTTTGGACTTGGCTCCACATTGAACAAATGCCCTTGAAGTTCAGAACTCTTCCAAGCCAGCTTATTTCCTCCGAGAACATCTTTAAAGAAGTACATATTTATATTTTCCTTGAATTAGAAATAGAGTATCTGATGCTATCAGTTATTTTTTATTTTAGTAGGAGATTTTATTTTGCTTCCACAATTGTGTCTTTGACCTGTAATAAAATCCTTATTGAAGTAATAGCTAATTCTAAATAAACACGTAATTATTCCAGTAAATCCAAGGGGGGGTATAGATACACCCCTCTGACCTTTCTGTGTCCCTTTTCAAAAATGAACTTGTACTTTGAGCAACAGAACTCAATTCCTCGTGTTGTGGTTCTGCAGGGTCATAGCAGAGTGCTACAATCACCTAACTATAAGGGAGGTTAATGAATTGTTAAAGCGCATGTTTCCAGCAGCTAAAGCAGATAGAAAGCATATTTAAGTGGGCTGAGCAGTATATTAAACGAGATTATAATAGACAATTTACCCCTTGTCAAGTGTTATGTCAAGAAGAATTGATGTAATTTCTTAACTCAGGGAAGTCCATTAGTTAAAGAAGGGCTGTACTCTTGGCTGATGCAAATCAGTATAGTTCCTTATTTCTTTCAGCCTGACTATCTTCTCCTTCTTTCTTTTATATCCTTTAACTGTTCAGTTTTGTCATTGAACTTTCTGACAAAAACAAAGATCAGCCTAAACCGTGACTCCAGACAGTTGCTTTCTAGCACTCGTTGCTGTATTTGAGACTTCCTTGTTTCACACAGCTTCCCCACAGTGTTTGCAGGCACATTTCCACGTAGTGCAGCTGCTGTCCCCACACAAGTTTCAAAAGATAATTGAGGAATAGCCAGTCTCTTTCTGCTTATCTTTCTGCACTCCCTAGGAGAGGGACATCACAACACACGTGCCAGTTTGCCAATACCTGAGGTACATTCCTTCACACATCTACAAAGGGGCTGATCTGATGCCAAGGTCTGCAGGAGGCCTTGATGAAGAGGGGGAAAGGAGAATCTCTAGTGAGGTTACGTATTCCCTGGCTTGCAGAGGGACCAGCCTGAGCACTGTTGCTCTTTACAACCATTTGGAGTTTTCATAACCATTTCAGTAACACATAAGAAGGATGTTGAGGCTCTGGAGCAAGTCCAGAGAAGAGCAATGAGGCTGATGAGGGGTCTGGAGAACAGACCTTATGAGGAACGGCTGAGAGAGCTGGGGTTGTTTAGCCTGGAGAAGAGGAGGCTGAGAGGAGACCTCATTACTCTCTACAAGTACCTGAAAGGAGGTTGTAGAGAGGAGGGAGTTGGGCTCTTCTCCCAAGTGCCAGGGGACAGGAAAAGGGGGAATGGCCTCAATCTCCACCAGGGGAGATTTAGGCTAGAGATTAGAAGAAAGCTTTTCATGGGAAGGGTCATTGGAATAGGCTGCCCAGGGAGGTGGTTGATTCACCTTCCCTGGAGGTGTTTAAGGCAGGAGTAGATAAGGTCCTGAGGGACATGGTTTAATGTTTGATAGGAATGGTTGGACTCAATGATCTGGTGGGTCTCTTCCAACCTGGTTGTTCTATGATTCTATGATTCATAACTATTTCAGTAACACACTTAAACCAGAACATTTTAGCAAAAGTGGTTAGAGTTTTTCTCTCTGAGCTATGATGTCTCTGCACACAGTTTTGTTGAGGGAACTTTTGTTTATCCCCTGTTTCAATGGATAAGGGCTAGGCTGCCCAGGGAGGTGACTGAGTCACCTTCCCTGGAGGTGTTTAAGGCACGGGTGGATGAGGTGCTCAGGGGCATCGTTTAGTGTTTGATAGGAAGGGTTGGAGTTGATCTGGCGGATCTTTATCAACCTGGTGATTCTATGATTCTTTTGAAAGCTTCCCAGTACCAAGTTGCAATGGTGATACTGTTGGGAGAGGGTCAGAAGGAAAAAGAATTACCTCTTCTCACTAGCATAATATTGAAGTATATTATTAAAAAAAGAGAGACAGAGAGAGAGAAAGAGAAAATTGATTGTATGAAGAAAGGAGACAGCACCATTTGTTGTTTTCACTGTGCTCCCAAACTTCAAATTTGTGAAAGCAACATCTGGTTTCACAAGAACAAATGCTAAGTGTTATCATTTCAACATCTTGCTAGAATCTGTGTCTGGATTGTCATTGTAGTACATATTCCAAAGTCTCATTATGCAGCTATTATTTTCCTGGTTTATCACAAAGGCCTGTCAAAAAACACCTACTGTCTAAGCAACCAGTTCTCCTTCTCTAAATATTGCTTGTCTGCTCATACAGAATTGTCTAAATGCACTTCTGTCATCTGTAATAAGGTAATAGGCCTAAAAATTACTTAGTGTCATCTTGCATCTTCCACTTAGGTACAGAAGATATTTTAAACCTAAATTGATGTCTTTATTACACCTCTTTCTGCTCCTGATAGCACTTTCAAATATCGTCACCCAATAACTGCAACAGCAAGAAAGAATGTAAAACCGGTATTAGCATTATTTTCTTGGGCTGAAAAATCGCCATGCAAAATTTAGGTTCGATATTGCCACTTAATTTGTCATTTTTATTTGTTATATTAATTAAACAACCCACAGGAATTCCACGTGATGTGATCTGGTAGGAGTTGCTGTCCGGGCTTGATTGCCTGGAGCCCAGATAATGAAGCAGCCCTGCTGGCATGACACGTTCATTAATAGCTTGTATGCTGTAGCTAAGTGAAAAAAACAATAAAATCATGGTCTAACAGGAAAGAAAAACAGGATAAATTACCAGTATCTGTGTTACTAATGCAATGCATTGCCCTGAGCAAGGCAGGCGAAGGTACCCTGTACTGCTCTGGTGTGGCCAACCACAGCCTACTTGTATCTGCCCAGATACAAGCCCCTACTGGGTTCTTCCTCCAGCATTTCTCTGCTCAGAAGCACATAAATATGGTATCTGTGGAGACATTTAATTTTTCTTACCTAAAGAAACTTGCTAGCAAATCCCAAGGTTCTAATGAGTTTGTTATCTGTCCCACCTTACTCTGCACTGCCAGGTCGTTGCTCGTGTAAATGGATGTTGACTTACTTAAGTCAATTTTTCATACACCAAAAAAATCCAGAATTCATAGAATCATAGAATCACCAGGTTGGAAGAGACCCATTGGATCATCGAGTCCAACCATTCCTATCAAACACTAAACCATGTCCAATTCACACTGATTTTGCTGTTCAGCAAGCATGAAACACTAAGTCAGCTTGGTGAGCACATTTCTTACAGATAAATTCGGTTTGAAAAATAAAGAACAGTTGTTCACTATTCACTAATCTCAAACTGTGCTAATCGTGCTTAAACCCCTTAGGATCACTTGTACCAAGCCTTTCTTCTAATGGAAATTAAGGCCATTAGTTCACTGTACACCGACAGTATGATAGCAAAAAGATATAAACACCTGGAATTGTTCTGAAGATTCTGCTGTTGTGCAGGGAGCGTTTCAGCTGGTAGGTACAAAATTCAGATTCTCCAAACTCTTTCATCTCTCCATGCCTCTCCTAGAGGATCATAGAATTCCTAGATTGGAAAAGAACTTTGAGGTCACCAAATTCAATGTTCTTTGGGTTGTAAGCTGTTCAGGCCAGGCACAATCTTATCATGGATATATGGTGTCCAGGAGTTTACCTAGAGCCCCAAACTATATTGAAGAGCTGTGGGATTTCTGGTTTTTTTTTCTCCCTTCCCAAGGCATTTCATGTGAATTCCAGCATCTATGAGAAGAAAAGTTACATCTCGGGAAAGCTTACCTTTGACCAAGGCATCTGCAACATTTTAAAGTCCTGGATAATTTTTCTAACCAACATCCTGAATCTGGAACATTAGGCTGATGCGCTTTTCAATGACTGAATTAGAAATACCTCAAAAATACAAGATATATAAATAGGAGTAAGCCAAAATCCACAAAATATTCACAGAGCAGCCGTTACGGAGTTATGTGCCTCCAGCATTAATTTTCAGGCAAAGAGAGTAATAGATTTGAAGTCAGCCACAGCAGCTACAAGAACCTCAGTTATTCCTTTGCAGAGGAGTAATGAATGCCACTAGGGAACAAAATGCGTTGAGGTTTCTCAATGTAAAAACATAATTGACTGATAGATTAGTGCAAAACCTTGTTAGTGATGCTGTCCTCAGGAGCATATAAAAAAAAAACAAAAAAAACCCAAAACAAGTTGAGAGTTAGTATGGCCATAGACTTGCTGGGAAATCTTTATTGCTGGGTTGCAGCCTCTGTGCCCACTGGTTTGGGCAGCAGTCTGGTAGAAAAGATGCATCTCTGGCTCAGGGCACTGAATGTACTTCTTTATGCAATCTTTACTTCAGCATCTGAAGAAATACCTTTTAGTATAGTTTCACAAAGTATCACAGGATCACAGAATGGTTTGGGCTGGAAGGGATCAATCAGGGACACCTTCCACTAAATCAGGTTGCTCAAAGTCCCATCCCACCTGGCCTTGAACACCTCCAGGGATGGAGCAGGCACAGCTTCTCTGGGCAACCTGTTCCAGTGCCTCGCCACCCTTAGAATAAATAATTTCCTCCTAAATTCTAATCTCAACCAACCCTCTTTTGGCTTAAAGCTGTTACTCCTCATCCTGTCACTGTACTCCCTGACAAAGGGTCCTTCCCCAGCTTTCCTGTAAGCCCCAAAAGATTTTCCAAATGAAGATTTAAAAAGAAAAGAAAAGAAAAGAAGATTCGTATTTATTTTGGAAATTCACATTAGAAGATGACAAATTCCCCTGCAAGGGACAGGCAGCCTTTGTTGTGCCTAACCACATTGTTAAAAGCAGTGATTAATGGAGAAAAATTATTTCAAAGACAAGATGATCTGTAGGTTCAGGGCAGCACTGTCATGATTCCGTGGTAAGATGTGCCACCTTTGGAACCAAAATCCTTAAAAGTGGATGTCTGCAAGCTCAGCAACTCCCCCAAACACATTTCCCTCTGGTTGTAGTAAGGCAGCAAGTAGACTTTATACAACTGAAATTTCCCCTGCAACAGCCAAACTGAGTCCCAGAAACAAGCCCTGAAGGGGAGAGGGAACTCTACAGAAGAATATTTCACCCCTATCCATTAGAAGAGATGGCTCAGACCTATTCAAAACTCTTTGTCTCTCTTAATCCTTGTACTGCAAAACCAAGAGGGAAAGTATTCACTCTCAGTCTCTTCTCTCAATTGCTCTTTCAATTTTCCTTTTCCTTCTTATTTTCAAACACTATTTTTGTACTTTTTTTCTGAATAGCCTCAGCAAGCTCATCCAGTATATTTTCAGGGCCATCAGATCTGCTCTTTCATCCTTTTTGACTGATTTTCCCGACACTCCTATAGCATCTTCATCTCGTGTGCCATGTCTCTCTTTGGGATTAACTTCTCTTTGGGTTGGCAGGGTCTCCTATCATAGAAGCAACATCACCATCGAAACTATAAATCATGGTTCTGTCATAGGTAGGAGCACACATCAGGCTGTAACTAGAGGCAGACAGAAAAACAAGGTTAATTTATTAGCAGATTTCAGCTAAAGGCTTGGACATCACTCAACTGGATAATTACAGCAATTACTTCTGGCTTACAAGTTGCACAGAATAAGAAAGCATTTTCCATTTTCAAGAGGCTGTGTCCAGCAGCACTGTGGAGAGGCACATGATGATGGAATACTACCTGGAAGAGGCCTTTTGCTTTATGTGATTCTGGTTGTACCACAATAAACATCACTTGGTTCTTCCTTTAACCTTGTAGAATGAATCATAGAATGGCTTTAGTTGGAATGGACCTTAAAGATCATCCAATTCCAACCCCCTGCCATGGGCAGGGACACCTCCCACAGCCCAGGCTGCTCAAGGCTCCATGCAACCTGGCCTTGATTGCCAGGGTTGGGATCGGGGATGGGGCCGCCACAACCTTCAGAAAGAAGAGCCCTCAGTTGTCCTAGCACTCCCCATCTCTATATTAACCAATATTGACAAACATTAAGCATTCACTGCATGAAACATATTAAACTTTCCCATCTTTAATAAGCCACAATTTGGCTAATATCTTAAGACTAGGAAATTCAGTGCTGTTCTGACAGCTGCTGCAAGACTTACAGTAGACAAGTTACTTTCTCTAGGATGTGACTCGTATATATAAGAGAGAAAAAACATGACAATAGTTTTCTACATAGAAATACAGGCTACAATCCAGCCTTCCTGGGTGAGTGGATTTCTACAATGTTGTCTCACATGCCAAGTGCAAGGCAGGTGTCTGAGCTTCCATTACAGGTCATGGAGACCCAGTTAGACTAGATGTAAGGAAGAGTTGCTTCACTGTGAGAGTGGTGAGGCACTGGCACAGGTTGCCCAGGGAAGTCGTGGCTGCCCCATCCCTGGAGGTGTTCAAGGCCAGGTTGGAGGGGGTCTTGGGTACCCTGATGTAGTGGGATGTCCCTGCCCATAGCAGTGTGGTTGGAACTAGATGATGTTTAAGGTCCCTTCCAAACCAAACTATTCTATGATTCTCAGAAGAGGAATTGTTCAATGTAAAGACTGGACTCAAGACATTCAAGGAGACCTGGTGGAAATGCATCCATAACCCCCAATTGTGTATTATGTTCTCTCCTAAAGGATACTGATGGACTTTTGATAGGAGTTTCTTTCCACATCTGGATGGTGCCTGCACAAAGTTTCAAGCAGTTCTGTGATTCAGTTGGGAACAAATACAGACAAGTACTGACATATTCAAACTTTCCGTACACCTCACTGATGCCTGCCTTGGAGAGAATATGTAAATTGTTTCAGTATTGAAGCAATTTCTCCTCTCAGAGGGCTTATCCCAACAGAAGCAAGAAAGATATTTGAAGATGCAGATGCAGAAACACAGCTCTACTTTAATTCCCAAGGGTCATTTTTCTGTGATACTACAAAGCCTGTCAAAGGTGACAAGAAAGCACTGCAGGACTCCATTCTGCCTACGGTAGCTGTTAAATATAAACTGTCACAGATGAGGTTTTAATTTCTTTTTTCCAGCACTGTGGAGGGGAACAGAAACATTACAAAAAAAAAAAACAATTATTTGAATATATTCTTTAAGAAACAGAGGCGAATTACTTGATTATAGTCATAGGGCACACAGACGACTTTCAGAATCTGAACATTTTGCTTCTTGCAGCAATATGTGTTTCATCCACTTCAGGGAATTCGGGACAAAAAGGGTGCCTCGTGGCCACAAGAGGGTGCAGAGCTGCCCAGCACAAAGAGCAGGTTTTATGGACTTCAAAACAACCTTTCTGCTGCAGAAATCACCAAGAAGATAGTGAAAATTAAATTCCTTTTACTGGGCATTAAAGTTCCATCTGAAAGAACTTCACAGATGAATTTTATTTGGACTGCAGAATGACAGAAAACTCAAAGTAGAAATAGTGCAAGCTTTGCTTGGAGAGAAATGTAAATTTTATAAAAACTGTAAAGGTTGCCATGTAGAGGACTTTGGAAAAAAATGTCTCTTTTTGTAAGTTTGCTTAATACATTTTTTTTCATAAAGGTCCTTGACAAAAGGAATAGAGCTATGGACCATAGGTCTCGATGACCTTACACATACTAGAACATTATACATTAAAGTCTCTGTCAGTACTTATTAGTCTGCACTAATAAAATTTTCACATTTCCTCCAAACACTCCAAACCATACAGATAATTTCTTGCTGTTTCTTCTGAGACTATCATGCATGCAATTTATCAAACAATTTGTTCTACCTCTCACTTCCTTATTCCCAACTTGCCTATTTACTCCTTTGAAAACTGTATTCAGATTCTGGTCAAAATTAGTCTTTTTTTTGCAACATTAAGGCCCAAATTTCTTCACCTATCATTCGTGTCATCAGTTATTGGCTATTCTTCCTAATTCATCAAGGATGCCACACTTTCCCTGCCTTCCTCTTACTGTAGAGGTAGAGGAAGGTCTTCTAGCTCCTGGTCTTTTATGACCCTAAAGTTCACTAGATCCACCTCACATCTTAATCCTTGTAATTTTATCCCTGAATATTCCTGCTATTCCCTTCCCTGTATTTCTAAGAATTTGTCTTCTCATAATTCAGAAGTGGATTATCATCCCTCCCATTAAACACTGCCCTGCACTGACCGTATCAGAGCAGGAGGGACTGCATGGTGTTAAGTGGCATCTCCCACAAGCTCTGCAGGTTATTCCTCATTAGCAAAAAGGGAGTGAAATGTATGAATTTTCCTCTGATCCGGCATCTTCTGCCTAGAGCTTGAAATCTTAATCACATGGGTGGCCCCGTTACGTGACTGCACAATAGCCAGCACAACAGAGTGTCAACAGCAATACAACAGCCAAATTCTACATCATAGAATCACAGAATCATCAGGTAGGAAGAGACCCACTGGATCATCGAGTCCAACCATAATGTATTTGTTGTATTTGAGAAACAATTTTAAAATGTCAATGCTAATACTATTACTTTCTCATGATAATGAATAGAAAATCATTTCAGAGGTCTAGGAGAGTATTTTTCTGTTAACAGTTCTCACTCTTCACTAGAGACTGCTGATATCTAACCTGTCTAAGCAATCAAATATTCTGTTCAAACACTATGAATATTTGCTAACTTCAAGAGCAACTTGTTCAGGTCTAAAATGGTTCTTCCCCATCTCCAAACGGTGTAAGCATCTTTGGATTCCTCAGACTAGGAGACATCTGCTACAGACTAGGAGAAGTCTGTCTAGAAAGATGCCTGGAGGAGAAGGACCTGGAGGTGTTGGTTTACAGCGACTGATCATGAGCCATCAGTGTGCCCAGGTGGCCAAGAAGGCCAGTGGCATCCTGGCTTGGATCAGAAACGATGTGACCAGCAGGTCCAGGTTGGTTATTCTCCCTCTGTACTCAGCACTGGTGAGATGACTCCTTGAATCCTGTGTTCAGTTCTGGGCCCCTCACCACAAGAAGGATGTTGAGGCTCTGGAGTGAGTCCAGAGAAGAGCAACAAAGCTGGTGAAGGGGGTGGAGAATAGGTCTTATGAGGAACGGCTGAGAGAGCTGGGGTTGTTTAGCCTGGAGAAGAGGAGGCTAAGAGGAGACCTCATTGCTCTCTACAAGTACCTGAAAGGAGATTGTTGAGAGGAGGGAGCTGGCCTCTTCTCCCAAGTGACAGGGGACAGGACAAGAGGGAATGGCCTCAAGCTCCACCAGGGGAGATTTAGGCATGACATAATGAAAAAATTCTTCACCGAAAGGGTCATTAGGCATTGGACCAGGCTGCCCAGGGAGGTAGTTGACTCGCCTTCCCTGGAGGTGTTTAAGGCATGGGTAAATGAGG
This sequence comes from Coccyzus lansbergi, assembly GCA_033558105.1. Classification (NCBI taxonomy): domain Eukaryota; kingdom Metazoa; phylum Chordata; class Aves; order Cuculiformes; family Coccyzidae; genus Coccyzus; species Coccyzus lansbergi. The sequence continues at coordinate 28,458 of JAUMJK010000853.1, forward strand.
TCCTGAGGGGCATGGTTTAGTGTTTGATAGGAACGGTTGGACTCAATGATCCGGTGGGTCTCTTCCAACCTGGTGATTCTATGATTCTATGATTTTAAGTTATACTCCATCTTGAAGGCATCCTTCATAAGGATCAGCCCCCTCTTTATGACCACTTGCTGCACTGGCCATTCATGGATGCTAAATAAAAATACAGTCAACTTCTGAACAAGCAATAGGCTGGAAGTAGGTCTTCAAACATAGATGAGACCAGAGATTTAAGCTCCAGCATAGCAGTAAGAAGGATATTTCCCAGAAGCATGACTGCTCGTTACCTTTACCACAAAAGGGATCTCTTCATCTTCAAAAGGCTGGAGAGAGAATGAATGCTACCAATGACTACAAGTGGGGACTATGAATCAGTGGGAGAGTCAGACCTCTCTATCTCCAAATAAAATGAAACTCTGAATTAATTCATTTCTTTAATCAAAGAAGTGAAAGGAACCGAAATTTTCTGCCAGGCATGCTGTCAAACAGACAAAGTGACTCAGCAAGCAAAATAATTGGTCTGTAATGTGATTATATTTGGGGATTCAGGTTGGGGTTTAGACATGCTGTTACAGACTAAACTGAAATAACAGATTTAACACAAAGTTGTCAGGCCTACAGTTTTAAAATGTCTTGCTGTCTGTCATTATACAAGTGACAACTCAATGCAAAAATAATTGGCTACTGTATGATCACACTAGGGCTTAGTTAGTAAACATGCTTAATAAACTGATACAGATGTGGAACATGGTGTTTGAGAAGGTGAGGGTGATTATTCCCCAAGCCCTGCCCTCTTGCATAAGGTAATGGCCTCAAGTTCCGCCTGGGGAGATTTAGGCTAGAGATTAGGAGGAAGTTTTTCACAGGAAGGGTCATTGGGCATTGGAATAGGTTGCCCAGGGAGGTGGTTGATTCACCTTCCCTGGAGGTGTTTAAGGCACAGGTAGATGAGGTGCTGAGGGACATGGTTTAGTGTTTGATAGGAATGGTTGGACTCGATGATCCGGTGGGTCTCTTCCAACCTGGTGATTCTATGATTCCTTTAGAACAGGGAGACAATCAATAACCACATACCCCATCTCCAATAAACAGCACCCTGACCCCAGGATCCCTCCTGTTAGGAAAGAGAACAGTGTGGGTTTCCAAGGACTCCTCAGCATCAAGTCCTGTGAGTGAACTTAACTAAAAGAAATTCACACACAGATAAATTCACATGATACCTCGCAGAAGTGTTCTCACTGGCACCCTCAAATCAGCAGATGTACTACTCTAAGGCTTGCTTTTCAGAGGAAAAAAAAACCATCTTATTCGGAGTCTTGAGTTTCATTGTGTTTGTGCCTTTTGTGTTTCTCCATGTAGAGCTCTTGCAGCCAAAGGTTGCAAGTACCAGTGGGAAGGACGCGTTGCCATAGATGTCTGGTCTCTGATGCTAATGGCCACCAGATGGCCAAACTCACAAAGTAACCTCTTCCTTCTTAGTTTTAAACAAACACCATCTTTTAATTTCACATGCCTGATACCTTAAAAATAAATATTAATGCTTAAATCATAGTTCACTGAAACCAAATAGGATAAAGAGGTTCAAAGATGATGGGAGAAGTGAGCAACCTCACTGCACATCAAACTCACTTTCTAAGAATGCTGTGCAAGAGCAAGAAAATGGTGGAGTCCTCACAACCTGTTTGCTTGTGCTCTCTTCCCATCATTAAAAGACAATCTAGGCATTCTACCACTGTTGTTCCATTAGGTAAGGACTCATTAACCTTTTTAAAGTTAATTATTTAATACACCAGAATCACATTACCAATCTCATCTACGTATATTCCTGTTTGATTTGTATTAAAATGTACTAAGGAAGACAACCGAACCGCTTAACTGCCAGACTGAGCTTGTTTTTCATTAGTGGAGAGGAAGACAAAATTATCACAGACAGCAGTTCCCACCAAGATTTGATTTGGAAGTTTTGCACAGAAGCTAAAAATAAAAGACTGCGCGGTCGTTCATAAATCATTTAAGACAGTGCTCATGGAGCACTACAAAGGTGGATGTGATCAACTGAAGTGCAAGGAATCTCAGGGAGGCACATGGAGCTAAGATCTGAGACCTTCTGGGCACTCTCAGCATCTCAAAGCCCCAGCGCTGGGTTGGGGCAGGAGATATGCTGAGACGTGGGGACAAATTCACTCAATCCAAAGGGACAGCAGCTACACAGCTGTCAGAGGGAGCCGTGTTGGTCAGAACCTTCAGACATACAAAGTTAATGTTCATAAAGAGTTGTGAAAATTAAATTCCTCAGGATTAAGAGTTCCTTGGAGAGTTTCATTCTTTTTTTCCAATTTTAAACAAAGTTTTTAGAAGTTTTTGTATCCAGTAGGAAATATAAATGCTGTTTATCCCCAGTCTTCCCAGACAGTCATATAGAGAGACAAGAACTACTTACACAGATGTGAGGTTCCAATAGTGGTCGAAATACTTTTCCTCTAGAAAGAAATTAACCCAGAAGTTTCCCACAAAAGGCAACACATCAGGAAAAGCAGAGAGCTGCTTCACAGGAATCACTTGAGAAGCATCTCCTGCTTGTATGAAGAGATAATAGTCAAGTTCTCTGTCCACTCTCTGCCTTCAAGAGCCTATTAATCTGTTCAGGGCTTTTAAAATCCCGAGTCTATGTTGTAATTGCAGACATTCCCCCAGAGTTCTCAGAAGCAGCCAGCAGCACATATCTCTTAAAGTCAAGCAACCGGTTTGGAAATCACTGCAAGTACACATGGCACATGATTTCAACCAAGTCTCTCAAAATTTCTGCTGGGTGGCAGTCCTCTCCCTAACTGCCAACAGTGAAGAGCAAAGAATGTAGGTAACCTGCTCCAAGACCAAGTATAGGCCAAACTGGGGCATCAGGAAGGGTTAAGATGCTTGTAGTTAAGGATGCCCTGCAACTATACCATCCTTTTACAACACAGTTCAAGTACGTCAGAGCATCAGAGTGGACATCAGGCAAAATTTCTTTGTGGAAAGGTTCATCAAGCACTGGCAGAGGATGCTGAGGGAGGTGGTTAAGTCACCAGCCTTGGAGGTGTTTAAAAGATGGGTAGATGAAGTGCTCAGACAGGTAGCTGGAATGTCATGCAAGACAGATCAACGAGCAGGATACAAGGTTTAAATCTACAAATTCATCAGCTTCTACAATGATAGAGAACTTTTTTTTTCCAAAAATTTCCCTGGGACAGTCTGCAATTATAATACTAGCTTTGACCAGCAGGTCCAGGGAGGTGATTCTCCCTCTGTATTCAGCACTGGTGAGGCCACTCCTTGAATATTGTGTCCAGTTCTGGGCCCCTCACCACAAGAAGGATGTTGAAGCTCTGGAGCAAGTCCAGAGAAGAGCGACGAGGCTGGTGAAGGGGCTGGAGAACAGACCCTATGAGGAGCGGTTGAGAGAGCTGGGGTTTTTTAGCCTGGAGAAGAGGAGGCTGAGAGGAGACCTCATTACTCTCTACAAGTACCTGAAAGGTGGTTATGGAGAGGAGGGAGCTGGGCTCTTCTCCCAAGTGACAGGGGACAGGACGAGAGGGAATGGCCTCAAGCTCCGCCAGGGTAGGTTTAGGCTGGAGATTAGGAGGAGGTTTTTCACACAGAGAGTCATTGGGCATTGGAATAGGCTGCCCAGGGAGGTGGTTGAGTCACCTTCCCTGGAGGTGTTTAAGACACGGGTGGATGAGGTCTTGAGGGACTTGGTTTAGTGTTAGATAGGAATGGTTGGACTAGAAGATCTGATGGGTCCCTTCCAACCTGGTTGTTCTGTGATTCTGTGAAATACAGGATACAAAGAAAGTTTAAATCTCCTTTTGGAACCTATTTCCAGTGGTTCTTAACTTAGAGGTAAAACTTACACCAACTTCCCTGTAAATGGTGTAGCAGTACAATTTTCTTGAAGGAAGCATGTTATCCTTCCTTCTCATTTTAACTACATAAATAAAGGTAGCATTTAGGGAAAAAAAAAAAAAAAATACCACACAACTACATCAATATGCACACGAAAATGGCAATGTTAGCCAGCTTGGATTTCTCAAGCCTGTTCCTTCCTGCTGGGTTAGGCTGCCTTAATTTGTAAAGGCTAAAAAAGGCACTTTTAGTTAAGATATTAAAGATCTTGTTTCCAAAATACCTAAAGGTACACTTAAAGTAAGAGTGTCATAGCCTGTCTCTCCACATCTTTCCATCCAGCAGTTAAGCTGAAAGTAGAGAAAACATGCCTTAATGGTTAAAAATATAGAAAAAAGGAAACACTGGAAAAAAAAAAAAAAAAAAAAAAAAAAGAAAACACTGGGCCCAGTCATCCAACCAGTTTTCCACCCAGGAGAGTGTGCACCTGTCCAGGCCAGAGTGTGACAGTTTCCGTAGCAGAATGCTGTGAGAAACTGTGTCAAAGGCTTTACTGAAGTCCAGGAGGACCACATCCACAGCCTTTCCCTCACCCAGCAGCTGAGTCACTTTGTCATAGAAGGCGATCAGATTGGTTTGGCAAGACCTGCCCTTTTGTAAGCCCATGCTCACTGGGCCTGATCACCTGGTTCTCTTGTAAGTGCTTCATGATAGCACTCAAGATCACCTGTTCCATGACTTTCCCTGGCACTGAGGTCAGACTGACTGGCCTGTAGTTCCCTGGATCCTCCCTGCGACCCTTCTTGTAGATGGGCACAACATCAGCCTCCAGTCCAGTGGAACCTCCTGTCTTCCTGGACTGTTGGCAGATGATGGAAAGGGGTTTGACCAGCACATCCGCCAGCTCCTTCAATACCCTTGGGTGAATCCCATTAAGCCCCATAGACATGTGGGTGTCCAGTTGGACAAGCAAGTCTCTAACCACCTCCTCTTGGATCATGGGAGCTTTGTTCTGCTCCTCTAGCTCATGGAGAAATGCACAGAGAATAGTTTTCCTTACTATTAAACAGTGCAAAGAAGGCATTAAATACCTCAGTCTCGTCCTCATCCTTTGTCACAGTTGTTCCCTCTGCATCCAGTAAGGGTTGAATATTCTCCCTGGTTCTCCTTTTACTACTGATGTATTTGTAGAAAGACTTTTTATATTTCACAGAATTGTCCACTCTGAGCTCTAGTTAGGCTTTAGCCCTCCTGATTTCTCCTCTGCATGATCTCACTTCCTCCCTATATTCCACCCAAGATGCCTTTCCCTTCTTCCAAAGTTCATACACATTTCTCTTCTTTTTGATGTCCCCCCAGATCTCCCTGCCCAGCCAAGTTGGTTTTTTTCACCGACAGCTTTTTCCAGAACATGGGGACAGCTTGCTCCTGAACTGCCAGGATTTCCTTCTGGAAGAGTACCCAGCCCTCTTGGGCTCCCTTGACCTTAAGGACTGTCTCCCTGGGACTTTATCAACCAGCCTTCTAAACAGTCCAAAGTCTGCCTTCTGGAAGTTTAAGGTGGCTGTTCTGATAACTCCCCCTCCTCACCTCACCTAGAACTGAGAATTCTACCATCTCATGATCACTTTGCTCCAGGCATCCTCCAACTGTCACATCTCCCACAAGGCCTTCTAACAAGTACACAGCAACAACGCATCACTATTACACCAACACTGCCCTAAATGCCATATCTCACTGTCTTACTCCAAAAGAAAAAGGACAGGAGGAAACCCCAAATGGAATGTGGACGTATATGAGAACTACCTGTCTGGAAGAATACCAGTAACCAGCAGAAAGCCTTGCTTTCCATTTCATCCAAGTTTACTTCAGCTTATACCAACCTCATTTTACATTACCTCATCAACCAACTGCAGGTTATGTATAAAGATAATGACACCATGGTAGCTTTAGCACTTTGGTGCTAATGGTGTGGTACAAATTCATGGTGTTTTCCTTCAATGTGAGCAAAATAACAACTTCAAAATGTGGGTCCTCATTATGAAGACAACTGCCTCATGCTTCAGGCAGCTTTCTACTGCAACTGCATGGGCCTGAGGAATGCCAGGCTGAATAGGTCAGTCTGAGAAAAAGCAAAGTCAAAAGTGAGCATCTCACAGGAGCCTGTTCACCAAGACAGACCCAGGCTGGGAATCTTCAAGGTATCAAGACCATGGTGCAGGTGATCTGCTTGACTACAGCTTTCATACCAGTTTTCTCCAGAGACCTTAGTGGCAAGCACAACTGAATAAAAAGCTCTTGGTTCTGAATTCCTGCTCAGAAATCACCTAGGGATTGATCCAGCAGCAGCAATGGTGCAGTGCTGGTACAGAACACCTTCCCTGAAACCACTGAAAAACCTGGAACACAGGTGAGAGGACACAATTCTTTCAGTAGAGTAAGGAAATACAAAGGAGAAGAATGCTCTTAAGTTCAAAAAAACTAACTTGACAGCGGGGAAACACTGCATTTTACGCCAGCCACTAAGCAGAAGAGTAGGAGCACCTAAGGATCTTCCTCCGTGACAGGGCAGGACATGGTTATGTTCTAATACCTGTTGAAACATATACAGAGATTCACTTGAAGGGAGAAGTTCCTTTTCCTCCCTGGTTAGGCCAAAGATCATGTAGGAGCATATTTATACCAATGTAAGAAATCCAGCTTCCAATCCCTCTTCTCCCTAAAGACACCTGAATTTACATTTCCCTCCTCTTAGCACCAAAATAATTTAGGTATTGGGTATGCCTCCAGATGAAGAAGGTCTATTTAAAATATTTTAATATTTATAAGAGTAAGGACTGAAGTTTAAGCATACTATGCCTTCAACTTAAGTGCCCTAACAAGTGGTGTTCACTCTCATGGCCTCATGAATATTTAGAGATACTTATGAAGAGGAAAAGTTTAACCTGAAGATATGCATGTCTGGTCTGTAACCAGTTACAAGATGCTACTCTCAGCGCATGTGGTAAACACAATCTCCTATTCTGAAAACTTCTAATAGGGTGAGACTCACTTCTTTCCTGTTTCACAAGCTTGAGAAACAGGAAACATGACTCCATATTTCATAGTCCTTTCTAGTCCAAAGAACATCAGTAGTTCGGCTGAAAGCAGAACAATAAAATGTGCACAATGAGTCAGAGAGGAAGGCTTTGCTATGTACAAGTTAGAAATCCTTCATGAAACACCACATTCCTTGAGGAATAAAAATTTCCAGCAGATGTGATATCATTTAGAAAAACTGCATCTCCAACACAGCACTGAATAAAGACTTTCCTGCGGCCTTAAAAGACAAGCTACCACTGCTGCTTCGTGGCTAGTCTCCAGGAGGGCAGATGAGACCAAAGGCAACTTATGCTTTCAAAGAAAATAATCTTTAATCATGCTTTACGCCACCAAAACTGCACTTTATCTAAACTTGCTTCAGCATTGCCACCTTATATGCAACAACTAGAATCTATTAGTTTCTGTCCCATTTACTCCGTAATCTCTCCAGTAGCCTAAGAAAGATCAAAACTTTCCAGAGAACAGTAAAACTGGTCCTTTTATTCATGGTTTGCACTACAAGGCAACAAAGCCAGAAAGATTTTGAGACATGATGCCTTAACCTCTGCTATGCTAAGGGCCTCTCACTTGTCACCCTGTAGTACTGCATTTTTCTGTCTGCAAGCTTGCAGCCTTTCCCATATCCACTGGGAGGATGCTGTGACAAGGTTTTCATCCTTGTCCTGTTCTCCCAACTCTTCACCTGCAAAGCCCGAGCATGCTATAGCAGGTTTCCTATAAAAAGTGACTGACATTGACGTGAGAATCTCCCTTTTCCCTCCTCTATCTTTCCTACTCCCATTTTGTAACTTTGACACACAAAAAACCCCAAAACCTAGTGAGTAGCAAGGTAGACAGTAGTCGTTCAAACAGGGAACAGGCATTTCCCAGTGACATCCATGGGGAAAGCTTAACAATCAATTAATGTTCAACCTTTGCCTTTGATCAGTGTGTGCTCCAATCATAAGTAGAAACAACCAGAAGGGAAGTTTCAGATGGAAACTATATTGTTATTACCAAAGAGGTACTATGGTGGACCACCTGCCACACCAGAGAGGATGCCCAGGAGAGAGGATTTACCTGGGGAGATACCCTGAGATTGTTTTCTTCTTTCACTGGAGAGTGTTTTTCCTTAAGGTTCTTCACCACTCAGCAGTAGGTTTATCGATCACATCATACTTGAACATCCATGTTTCTACAATGACCTCAACTTTAAGAACACATGGACTCAAAATCAGAAAATATTTTTTTTGTACAGCTTCCTTCTGCAGGAGTGTATTTGTATTAATCAAAGTTTTCTTAAAACTTACACCATTTTCTACAAAAATTCACCGAGATAACTGAGCACCGGCTCTATGCCAAATACAATACAAATAAAATCAGTTGCCTTAAAGGTCATAAAAACTCTAAAAGCACAAGCTACATTTTGAAGCAATCCAAGAGCCACATGGATATTATTCCTTTGGCTCAGCTAAAACATGAAAAATTAAAGACACTGTACGTTTGTGGTTTGTCAGGCTAAAAGGTTCATGTGATCCATAAGTAATTAGCAACTAAACGATATCCTTGGTTTTGAAATATACATAAACCACTGGTGTTAACTTATGAAATATCCTTTAATGTAATTTATGGCTTATATAGTTCTTGACTGTAGAGATGTATTCATTCTTTCTTTTTGGTGAAGTCATATGGTTTCCACCACTGTGCAAACTGCAGCACCTTCTTCCTCTGTTCCTCAAAATTTTGTCTGATTCCTTTTCTCCAGAGCCGCGGTTCCAAGTCCAGCATGCCACCAATGATTTCCTTTGCAAGGAGAAGAAAAAGATAATTATAAATGCAAAATTACCATATCACTGAACATTACTGGACTCTAGAATATAGGAATATATACTCTCAAATGACGAGATTATTTGTCATTGTTTTCTCTGAGTATTCTGAAGAATTTCTTTACGGAAATTTTCATATTGTTTCAGCAATTAGAACTGCAGTTGTTAGATGGTTGTGTTGGCAAAATTCTTTTAAGTACAGCATAGCCCTGCATGGCATAAATACCCTAAAATTGCAAGACTTATTATATTTGTACATTTGTGACCACAAAGAGAAAAGTTCAGAAAAAAGAAAGTTGTCCACTTTGCTCTTAGCTCTTCTTGAAATAAATTATATTTCTGCCCAATCACTCTAAGTTTTTGCATTAGTGACTCTTACAATAAATGACTGCTGTAACATAAAAAACCAAAGACTTTATTGTAGCTCTTCCTGTATATAGAATAACCTCTATTGGAGGAGTAATTTAGCTACACTTATATTACACTAGAAATTGTCTATGAGTTTGTATGTGTAGACACCCTAATTATAAAAGCAAAAGGCAGTACAGCGTACATGAGAATATTTTGGTGATGAAAAACCTTTTTGAATTTACTACTTCTTAAACAGATGCAAGCATTTTCCACCTACTAGACTATATGTTGAATATATAGAGTTTCTATTAATTCAAATGAAACACAGACCTAGAATCATATTCAGTATCAGTGAGTGAAGAAAGTCAGCCCTTTACTCACCAAGAAAAGCCAGGTAATAAATTCAGATAAAGTGCATCAAAATAACTGTTCTGACAGAATTTGTTTTAATTACTTAAATTTTACAAAATAGAGTATAATTGGTAAATTGAACTTTTACACAACAATACCTTTCCAAAGTAATGAGGGAACTTGTGTTGGTCTTCAATGACATGAGCAAATCCTCCTTGAAGGCCAAAGTCCACAGAAAAGTACGGTAATCCTTTAGGAACCTATACACAAAACCACATTTTTAGACTTTTAACAAACCGTAGGCATTTTGTTGGCCTCCCCACAACTTAATGCATTTGAAAATGCTCCTACAGTTGACAGTATCGCAGTTCATTTTAAACCACCTCTTAAACCAAGTGTGTGTAGTATAAAATCGTGAGAGAGGAACAGTAAAACAAGTAGAAATTTTAAGACGACCAGCAGCAAGTTGCACTTATTATAGATAAGGTGTTGTGTAATAACAGGAAATATTTACACAGAGGAAACACTGATATTGAGGCCTTATGAGGAACGGCTGAGAGATCTGGGGTTGTTTAGCCTGGAGAAGAGGAGGCTGAGAGGAGACCTCAATGCTCTCTACAACTACCTGAAAGGAGGCTGTGGAGAGGAGGATGATGGCCTCTTCTCCCAGGTGACAGGGGACAGAACAAGAGTGAATGGCCTCAAGCTCCGCCTGGGGAGATTTAGGCTGGACATCAGGAAAAAGTTTTTCACAGAAAGGGTCATTGGGCATTGGAACAGGCTGCTCAGGGAGGTGGTTGATTCACCTTCCCTGGAGGTGTTTAAGGCACAGGTAGATGAGGTGCTATGGAACGTGGTTTAGTGTTTGATAGGAATGGTTGGACTCGATGATCCGGTGGGTCTATTCCAACCTGGTGATTCTACAATTCTATGATTCACGGGGATGAAGAAACACCTTTATGTTTATACACTACCAGGAACCCCCACTACATGACTAGAAGTAATAATTAACTTGCTAAATCAGATAATTTAGTAATTCAGTTGGCCTGCAGAGGGGAAGCTAGTTGTCCTGCCACAAGTAAAGACCCTTCAGTCTGACAGAGTGAGAAGAGGATTCATTTATCACTACAGTATTATAAGTAATTTCTGCTGTTTCAATGCAACAAGTTATTTTCCACCGTCTTAAGCACTGAGGATGTTTCTGTAGAGGCGTCATTTACAAAGGCTCAAATTCATATGCATTTTTTCTGCTACATTCCAGAGTCAGGATTAATTTCAAAAAGGAAGTTCCATATATTTCTTGAAAATGCGCTCTAAAGCTAAATAAGATTTAATACAGATGGGCAACATAGCACAGCAAGAAATACAAACAATTTTAAATTAACTAACAAAGTAGTTATATAAGGGGGGGGAAAGAGTGAACAGGTGACATCTTAAGGAAAATTTCAGCTTTATTTTATTTGCGTCCAGCAATGTATTGACTCTGGCTGGGGTAGAGTTCATTTTCTCCATAGCAGCCCATATGGTGCTGAGTTTTGGACTGGTGACTAAACCAGCATTGATAACATGTCAGTGTTTTGGCTGCTGCTGAACAGTACTTGCTGCTGGGTCAGCTCTCGTGCCTGTGTTCACTCCTGGCATATTGTCCACCCCCAGCTCCCTCACTGCACGGAGCAAAGGCAGAAGAAGATAAAACCTTGATGCTGTCACAAGGGCTCTGCCTCTGGGCACTACAATCTCTATTTTTGCACAGAACCTGCCCATTAGATGATGTTTTAGCCATGTATGACCCTCCTTCCAGGCACCACTATCTTCTAGTACAACTCTTCAACTTCCTAAACCTCATCTCAGTCTCTAAACTACACCCTTACATTTTCCTGAAGGCTACAGGGATTTTCTTTACCCTAAAATAATGTCAAAATCACACAGCTCTCTAATGTCTTACATTCAGATGTATTTTACTGCTTTAAATAAGCTTCATGACTTAACTGGAAAACTGGCCTATCTTCAAAAGGGTACGTAAGACAGTCACAAAAGTGGCTAAGAAGGTTCTTAAAGCATTCAAATGTCCTGATGCCCTACCATGTGTCAAGAAAATTATACTTCACTTGTTTCTAACATATATTGGATTTCCCTCTTCTGAAACACTAATTATCAGAAGATATCCAAAACACACGTATTTTGTTGTCTGTTTACATCCATCTTAAGTTCTACGTTTTCCCTAAGTCTTTGCTACAAACTAATTTAATTCCTTCTTGTCTGCACCCAACAGTGCTAGTGAACAACTAAGCAGTATTTTCTTTCAAACAGCCTCTTACATAGAGAAAATTACCATCACATCCCATTTCAGTTTTGTTTTTCCCAGACTGCACAACCCCTGAACGACTAAACTGACTCCCACTACATTTATATCACATTTCGGCTTACAAGGCAGAATAAATTTTCTTTTTGCTACATTTGCCACCACTGTTGATTCAGTTGAAGAATGAAAATAATATATAAAATCTCTCCTATTATACAGCCACCCTTACTTTTCTGTATTTATCTCTCTGTCATATCAGGCTTCACATCTCATTATTACGACCCATCCCCTCTATCTCCTAAACCAGGATTTTTTTAGGTGCTGTATTTACTAAAGACACTTTCAGAAATAAAGTACTATTGCTACATAGGTATAAACTACTTATGGTGAAGTCTATATACCAAATATCTTTCACTTTAATATTAAAGAAGTTAGAACAATCTTTGAACCTAGCAGTTATTCCTTTGTATATACAAATCTTAAAGATGTTTCAGTTTAGTATCCAGGAGACAGAGTACTGTTCCCTTCTTTTACAAAAAAAGAAGAAAAAGAAAGATTTATAATGCTATTTATACCTTTGGTTCATAAACTTAGCAACACAAAAGGCTGTTCTAAGTCAATGAAAAGGACACATCATTTATTGTGCCAGGAAAGTAATTCGCGAATCTTTGATCTACTTTAATTCTTAAAACTAATCAAGAAAATTATGCTGGTACATGTCCTCAAAGTGCCAGCTTTGTTCTCAACCAATACATGCAGCTCAGTCCACCTACTGTTGAAATAAATGGGAACCTTTTCCCTAATCTCAGTTAGGAGTTCAGTCAGACTCTTAATTCTCATCATGCCTTTGCCATCTCCTGATCCACTAATCTAATTGTGTTCCCTTTCTTCTCTCTTTGAAACAGCTAATAACGAAAAAAGATGAGAATAATTTCCTGAGGAATTCAGTATTCAACAAATTGCAGTACTTACAGATTTCCGAACATCTTTTGAAGAAAGATCAATTAACTTCTTGTTCACAGACCACTCTTCATCAGACTCCATTATAGCTTTCTGGAAAATCATGGTATCTAAATGTGAAAACAGTCCTTCATACAGCAAGGAAAGAACTAACTTCTCAATGTAGTGAAGTGTGTTGCACTGCAACTACCAATTCTTTCTGACTTCCAGAACTTACATATTTTATTAAAACATCACATAATACTCTCAAAATCACTCAATTCTATTCCTCTTTTTTTTTAATTTAACTTTTGCCTGACATAAATTACCTCTATCAAGTCTCAACTTAAAAGTCACATTCTCTTTTTACTAAGCTCATACAAACAGTCCTATGAATTCATTACAGCCTTTTTTTTTGTTCTCTTTTTTAAACACTACAAAAAAATCCAGCTTAGAAGGCTTATAGTTCTTAAAAACCTTTAAAGCTGCATGTGTATCCTCCTTAGAATGGAAGTAGGTATAGTGTAGGTACCTTTTAAATAATTTCATTTGCTATGTATTTTAATGGTGGAAACTCCTGAAAGAAAGTTTTATGCACAGGATGTTGCACTAAATCAAGTACTTCGTACTTCCTTTAGCACTCAGACAAAACTGAAGTTTTAACAGCAGCTGAAGCACAGCAGTGAGATCAACCAGGCAATAATCAAATGTGGTAAGAAGCTACTGCATCGCCGCTTATCATACTGACGGCTCCAGTTAATGAAAAAATAATCACATTATTTATTTCGAGAAAATAAACATAATATTTCAAAGAACAAGTAAAATAATTTACTTAAAGACAAATCATGATCCAGCTGCTAAAAGCCGAAAGGCCTCATTTTCAGTCAGAAGGTTGAATGGATGATCTTTAAGGTCCTTTCCAATCCAAACAATTCTATGATTCTTAGAACAGTTGCCATTATTTTCTTATTCTATGCTTGCCAAAGCACACATATGGGGTTTTCAGTTTATACTATAGGACTTAAGTGAGAAGCACTGCAATCCTTACAGCACTTCAAGACACTATTGTTGCCTCATCTTCTTCCAGTATTTGTCACTGCAGACAGAAACAAGGCAACTGCAGCAATACACAGCTCTTCCACTGACTACTTGAAAAACAGAATTATCTCTCAGGTCTTGTGTTATGATCAAGAAACAGGATCAAAGAATGGATCAAAGAATCCGTCTTTGCAAAAATAGTAGTTGGATATCAAAAAAGTTTTTCCGGAACAGATGAGTTATGATAATACATTCAAATGACCTAAGAAAAAAATCCACTCTTGTGTACCTTAAAGTAGATTGGAGCCATATCTCCTACTTCTTTGGGAAGAGGAATGCACTCATATACCATGTGATACCGTTTCTTCATACTCATATTTGTTTCTAGGAAAACACAGTCCAAGTCTTTAGCTTCAAACATTTTCACCAATGCATTTCGGAACATCTGTTTAAAGAAGAAACAATAATGTACAATTGAAATTTCACTTCACAGAATCACAGAACAACCAAGTTGGAAGGGACCCATCGGATCCTCTAGTCCAACCATTCCTATCTAACACTAAACCAAGTCCCTCAATACCTCATCCACCCATGTCTCAAACACCTCCAGGGAAGGCGACTCAACCACCTCCCTGGGCAGCCTATTCCAATGCCCAATGACCCTCTGCGTGAAAAACCTCCTCCTAATCTCCAGCCTAAATCTACCCTGGTGGAGCTTGAGGCCATTCCCTCTCGTCCTGTCCCCTGTCACTTGGGAGAAGAGGCCAGCTCCCTCCTCTCCACAACCACCTTTCAGGTACTTGTAGAGTATTTTATATTTTTCAGTAACATTATATACATAACAAATTCATAATAAATTGGATAACAGCAGCAATCATTCTAGGAGAATTCTGTGTTATTCAACAATTTAATATGGGCTACATTTGTGACAATAAAAACATGGGAAATCTGGAAAACTATTGCAAAATACATATTAAAATTAATGATACAAACTCAGTATTAATGAATACCAAAACGTTTTACAGCTGAAATCAAAATCACGTTGAACTTCATAACTGTGACGCAGTATAAGACAATATCACTTTAAAAGCAGGTCCCAAGCTTGCAGTATCTAGGAAGGTAATGTCTTGACTTGTATTGACTATAGGTACCACTATCCACTAAGCACACTTGACCTTTAATGCAAATATTAACGTTGCCTCAAAAGAAAGCCATGGTTGTAACCACAAATCACTTTCCTGCAAAGAAATGTTTAAACTGTCTATGAACATATTCACAGGCTCAATGGATGATGATTTTACCAGCTAGTTGCATTTCCCAGCCTGGAAAAAAAGTAGCATTGAATACAGGAACTGCATTTGCTTATCTTTTCTCTTTCCTATTTCCCTTGTCATACAAATTTAGAAAAACTATCATCTCTTTAGTTAAAAGAGGTTAAGACAAACAGAAGATATACAACAGACATGCTTATCACTTTTCCCCATGCTCCATTGTTCCTCCTGATCCCTGCTTGTTCCACTTATTTGCTTCTTATCCAACTTTCTCAGGTCACATGTAAAAGAACTCCCTTTTCTTCCTGCTTGGGAGGAGCATAATTTACTAGGGAACACTGGATAAAATCTACATCAGTCATGAGAATCAATGTGGACAGTGGAAAGTCAGAGAATTCATCTGCCAGGCTTGAGGCAAGATCAACATTACTTAAACCATTTCCAACTCAAGACTTAACCTGCTTTTAAGTCTAAGCAACTGCAAACAAAAAAGCCTTTCACTAGTCTGAAAGAGCATCAAATATTTTGATTGAAGAGGTTGCAAGTTGGTTTCTCCTTGTAATAAACCTGATGGCAGGATGGGAAGTCTGTCAATCTCTCAGGCAGAACCTTGTGACACTCCTCCCTCAATTTTTTTTCCAAAGACAACAGAACTTAAAACCTTCAAAATGTCTTCTCGAGGGATTTGGAAAGCATGACCCACCATGCTTGGCACTTTATTCCAGTAATTCTTTATAAAAATTGCATTCTAACAGGGACTTCACTGATTTGAAGAAACATGAGATAGTTCTCCCTCAATTGACATCCACCCAAAAGCTAGATTAGCTTTAAAAAAAATGAAGATATGTAGACAACATATCTTTAGCCTGTGTTTCATTATAAGTGATTTTTCTGCCCTGACAATCCTTTTATTTTCCTTGGCACTCCCAGGGAAACCCTAACTGCCAAGCCAGATATTGCACTTTCTGTAAAGGATCAGCTGTACTTATGGCATGGTTTCAAAGGCCTCCAGCATAAAGGCTTTGCAGCATTCCAGGCAATATTTTTAGTGTTTATGAACGAGAAGTTTTCTTCAGTGTTTACCTTGCATCTCCTTTTCCAATTTTTGACCACTAACTTTCACCCATAACCTGAGAATATTCTGCCCCTTAGAGAAATCAGAAAACAGTTGCCAGACTGGACACTATGAAAACAGGGTAATTATGACCCCCTCTACTCCACTCTTGTGAGATTCAACCCAGATTATTGTATCTAGTTCTGGAATCCCAAATGTAAGAATATAGAACTGTTGGAACAGTTGAGAGGAGGGCTACAAAGATGATCAGAATGGAGCACCTCCCATACAAGGGCAGGCTGAGAGAGTTGGGGTTCTTTAGCCTGGAGAAAACTCTGAGGAGATCTTAGAGCAGCCTTCCAATACCAGAAGGAGGCCTAGAAGAAAGCTGGGGAGGGACTTCTGACAAGGGCATGGAATGATAGGACGAGGGGATAACAGCTTTAAATTGGAAGGGGGAAGATTTCGATTAAACATTAGAAAGAAATACTTCATGATGAAGGTGGTGAGGCAGTGGAACAGGTTGCCCAGGGACATCCCATCCCTGGAAGTGTTGAAGGCCATGTTGGATGGGGTAGACTGGTCTAGTGGGAGGTGTCCCTGCCCATGGTAGCAGGGTTGGAACTGGATGATCTTTACCCTTCCAAGCCAAAACATTCTAGGATTCTATGTTATTCTATGTTTAAAACATTACTTTACAAAAATGTTCGAATATGAGACAGTTTCTCAGCTGACCTGGATTTCTTCCCAGATGTCTTCATCCAAAAGAGTGGCTGCAGTGTGGTGCTGCAGAGGGGTTATCAGGCAGTGACCTTCTGTAAGGGACTGGTTGCTTGGCAGAGACAAGTATACCTGTAAAAACCAATCAGAAACTGAAGTGCCGATTTTTCTAGCATTAAAAACTTTTCCCTTGCTAAGGTTAAACAGTCCTATCTCTTAAAATTCAAACGAATAGAAGCCATTACCTTCTAATTACAGTACTGTACTGTTAATTTTAGTGGTTTTAAAAAGGCCTCATTGCCCATCAGTAGCTCCAATGAACTGGTGGGATCCAGGCAGCAGCTTGACCAAACAAGGCAGCGATATCAGCCTCTCAGACCAACTGGTATGCTAACTATTAGGAAATCAGACTATTTAGTCCATTATAGTGTTTCTTTTTAGACAGAGATATCTGTATGCATTTTTAATAAAATATAAAATTCAGGGGTCTGTACTGGGACTGGAGCTGTTTAACATTTTCATCGATGATATTGACAGCGACATTGAGTGCACCCTCAGCAAGTTTGCTGATGATACAAAGCTGAGTGGTGCAGTTGCCACACCAGAATGATGAGATGTCATCTAGAGGGACCTGGACAAGCTAGAGAAGTGGGCCTGTGTGAGCCTCACAAGGTTCAACAAGGCCAACTGCAAGGTACTACACCTGGATTGGGGCAGTCAGCAGTTTCAGTAAAGGCTGGAGGATGACATGGTTGACAGTAGCCTTGCAGAGAAAGACTGGTTGATGAGAAGCTAAACATGAGCTGGGAATGCATGCTCGCAGCCCAGAAGGCTAACCGTATCCTGGATTACATCAAAATAAGTGTGGCCAGCAGGTTAGGGAAGGTGATTCTGCCCTTCTACTCCACTCTTGGGAGATTGCACTTTGAGTACTGTGTCCAGTTCTGCAATCCCCAAACTAAGAATTATATGGAACCGTTGGAATGGGTCCAGAGGAGGCCACAAAGGTGATTAGGGGGCTGAACTCTCTGGAAGAGTACAAGGACACATCGGATGGGGCTTTGAGGAGCCTGGTCTAGGGGGAGGTGTCCCTGCCCGTAGCAGGAGGGTTAGAACTGGATGATCTTTAAGGTCCCTTCCAACCCAAGCCATTCTATGATTCTATGATATAAAAATGCATACAGATATAGATATATCTCTGTATATATAACAGTAGATATATAAACACATATATACAATGATATACATACATCTGTTTTCATTTTTAATATATGTTATCTATGTACATAAAAATGAAACACCATGTTCCATGACACATATCTATGCATTTAATTCCTTGACCTATAAAAATTTTTTAATTAAACAAAACCATAATAACAAATAAAAGTCTTAGAGAAAGAATGACAAAAGACCTATGCTGAAGTATTTTCTAAGTTATAACTTCAAATATTTACACAACTGTTAAAAGCATTAACAAAACGAAGAAGGCTCCTCATACCTAACTTGTCTCTACTCCAAAGGATTTTAGGCATAAAACTGAATTCTCCTCTTAATTTTCTTTGATATCCTTAAGATATAATTCTTCAAATTCCCTCCACTGCAGTGTTTCAGTCTTCCACAAATCCACCTGCAGTCTACCTCTGCACTCAGATCTTTCATTATTGTTCCCATCTTCCACAAATCTGAAGTTCTGATATCTAACATTAGCTTCATAATTCATGACAGATGTATATCTTTTCCTCCTTTGCCCTGGAAGAATTTCTGAAATGAACTGCAAGGGCAAGGAAAACAAGGTGCAGAATAATAAACAATTTCATAGCAGCAATGCCTTTCTTAATCTTAGGCACTCTAACATTAACATTGCCCTCCGTTATTTCTTTTTGTATTTTTTACACTTGTGTTAAATTGCTATTTTCCTACCTTTGTGCCAATTGCAATAATAAGATGTTTCGAAAGTTCACTGCTATCAAAGCAGTATGGGCACTTTTCCATGCGTACAGCAAGCTGCTGGTGCTCACGTATTGCTTTCCTTCTTTGTATTTCCTCCTCTTCCCCACTGCGTGCTCTTTTGGCTGCTTTGGAAACAAACATGTCATCCAAAGTGTAGTACTCCCTGTCAGTTTTTTCCATGAACTGAAAAGATACATAGAAAAATTGCATATGTAAATAAGCAAGAAAAAATACTTAGTATAATACTCTGTATTATAGTATCCTTTATTGAGAAAGGGATAGAATATGTAAGCAGCAGCACTGCTTCCTTCCATATCACATCTGCAGCACTTGAAATCATCAGGTACATCTCCTGCGAGCAGCAATATACAATCTTGGACAGCATAGGTATTAAAATACAGAGCAGAGAAAAGAGTATATTACTATATTCCCTCTCAAGTTAAGCTTTAGGTACTTCAACATTACCCTGACATATCTTCAGCTTTAAATAGAAACACAATTTTTTAAATCATACATTATCATATGTTATTTCAGTCTTCCCTCTCCTCCTCCTCCTCCTCTTGTATTACAACTCTCGCTATCCACTAAATCACCTCCTGTGAAACAACCAGACCGTGACTCCGCATCTCATTCCTCTTCTGTGAAAACATGCCAGCAGTTAATTCCTACCAAGTGAAAAGTACTAAGCCATTTTGTGAGGAAAACAGTCTTTGTCTGTGAGACTTAGTCTTTCTTGAGTGCACCTGCTGCTAGACATGGATAACGAACACAACTAGCACATTACTAGAAACAAGGCTGAGTGATCCACAGAATTTTGTTTGCTCATTAGTTGCTACATTTTAGTTAAACATGCCACATTTAAAAGGAAATTCTGAAAACATTGTACTTTTTATGAAGACATGCTTGAGAGTCAGTGATAACTTCCACGATCTTAATAGTGGAAAACCACACCAAATGGATGCATCTTGCCTAAATGACATTTGGGAGAGATGAAGTCTGTAGATAGCAAATGGAGAAACTGATAATGACACAAGGTGACAGAGGACATGGTACGATGGTGGGCTTATGACAACAGCAGCAAGAGACAGAAAATGGAAAGAAAGCAAGAAAAGCATGGGGTCAAATCATAGTTCATTTCACTATGGTCCATAACTCACAGGATACTTTATATGTATATATATGTGTATATATATATACACACACATATATTAGTATCATAGAATCACTAGGTTGGAAAAGACCTTTGAGATCGTCAAGCCCAACTGTACCTGTCCACTATTAAATCATACCCCTAAGCACCTCACCTATCTGTCTTTTAAATACCTCTAGGGACAGTGACTCAACCACCTCCCTGGGCAGCTGCTGCCAGTGCCTCATAAACCTTTCCATGAAGAAATTTTACCTATGTCTACTCTGAACCTCCCTTGGTGCAACTTGAGGCCATTTCCCTCTCATCCTATTGCCTGTAACTGGGAGGAGAGACCAACATCCACCTAGCTGTAATGCCCTTCCAGGTAGTTGAAGACAGTGACAAGGTCTCCACTCTCAACAATCAGGCCTTTTCAATCTTTTTCTTTATTTTGATGACAAACAAATTCCTTGGCACCTTGCCTAAATCAAGGCTTAGCAAATAACCTTTGTAAAGATTAACTTTCTAAAGGACTTATGAAAATTTTTCTCCATTTTCTACTTTGACTGTTCCACACGACTTTAAAGTTATGTGCCATTAATACCCTCAACATTCAACGCATCTAGCTGAAGCAAACATAAAAAGCATTCAAAGAAACTTTTTCCTGTTTTTCTTGTTAAGTGAAATCCCAGTGCTGCAAAACCTTTATGCTATACTTGACTGCAATTTTACCTTGGAATAGTTTCAGTAATGTCCTTATCAAAATGCAAAGGAGAACAAAAAAACCCCAAGACAGTATGCAAATTTCTTTATATTGGAGGTGCTGGTTCTTCAGAGTCTTGGTCTATTTATACAGGAGCAGTTTTGCCCCAAGAACTGCTAAATAAATGGTAGAAGTGTCTTCACAACAAGTCCTAATATGTTTTAGAATACAGACTCTGGTAGCCCTAGCAAAGGAGAGATGTTCGTTGAAGGCATTTTGAAGGCTTACGGTCACAACTGAAACACAGATCTCCAAATAAGAGAAAATCTTATAAATAACCCAGGTGTAGTTTGTACAGATAATACGATATGAAAAGAAATTAAAACTTCAATTTCTAATGTAGGTAAGTAACTTAACCCCCCAAAAACACCACAGAAGATATCACTTGCCTTTCTTGAACACTGCAATTCTCTAACACAGACCAATAACTTGTTTTATATATGTTCAGTACTCATTACAAAATTACATTCAGGAGCAGCCTCCTTTATATTACTTTATTTAGTTATAATACATTTAACTGCTTATGTGCATTTCCTACTGGAAGCCACTGCAGACTAAAATAACAGTTCAATAGTTCACCTCTGTTCTTTTTCTGGTTTACTACAATGCTGTAATCTTTTAAAATATATAGGAGGTTCCTGCGTTGTATAACAAATATCTAGTGGTTTGGGTGTCAAAAATCAAGTCTCTGTTCTTCTGTCATAACATAAGGTAAAACTTGAGCTTCAGTAGAAGAAACACCAATAAGCAATGTGTACAGCACAGAATCTTTAAGGTCCCTTACAATCCTAATTATTCTACAATTCTATGATTCTATGTGTAGAAGAGTTCTTATGCAGCTATAGGCCATGGGAGCCAGACAACACTGAACTTTTGCTTTACGACGTAACATACATTGGTTAACAGAATTAGGTGAGGTACACTGGGGAAGGAAATAAAATAAATATAAGGTTACTTTGGAGAAGTAAAGGAACACAAAAGGTAGGCAGCAACACCACATTTCAGGGAAAGAAGCCATAGTAAAGGGATATTTAGAGAAAGAATATTCATACATCGGGTTCAGATTAGCTCTATCACTGAGTCTCTACCCGCAACAAAATGATAGATCCTATTTCAATACTAACGGAAAACAAGATAATAAGGAATGTAATGCAGCTGAAGGAATGAGCAACCCAGCTTCATGAAACCAACATCCCAGCTTCAAAGTCATCAAATAAATACTTGAGATAAGCAGGGTCTAAGAAAAAGTTAAAAATTTCAACCTGTTTGTATTATTTAAAAAAAAGTCCAGCCATTAATAACTCATGCCCACATGAATGCTCTTCAAGAAGCATTCCCTTCCCTCACTGAAGAAAAAGAGACAAGAACAACGTGGAAAAATTAGAGTGTTTTTTTTTCTTCTTTTTCACACTTTTAAGGAGACGTTTAAAGATCTTTATTCATGTTGTAGGTCTAGGACATGAATGCACAGTGCCATTATACTGCAGTCCTGAGACAAAGATCAAGTTGCAGCTACCCTGTCGCTTAATCTTAATTTCTTGTCATGTTTTATCACATCCTTTAGATGGCTTGAAAAGAGTGTTAAAACAGGATGTATTTTCACCTCTGAAAACAAAAGTCACAAAAGGAGCAAGAATTTTGTTCAACTCCCCTATTACCACAGTCTTTCCAATCTATTTCAAAGCAGTTCAGGAAGTACAGAAATCTAAAAGCAGGCAAAAATATCATCCAAGAACTACTGCACATTCCTACTAAAATAAGATATGAATTTAAGTGGGAAAATCCATTCAGCAATGTTTTCTGTCTTAATAACAAACGAAAAAATCCACTAAAGACATTTAGTCTGCAATCTTAGTATTGTAGCAATGAGCACCACTGAAACATTTCCTTGCCTGCAGCAATAGAAAAAAAAAAACCAAAAAACCCAAAATCCATGCATATTTTTTTAAGGGCATAATTCCTTAAATATGATTATCCCTTGAATCCTCCACATGCCAAACATTAATGTGTCAGAACTGAAATAAAATAAAAGGCAGCTACTACCATAGCAGACTAGTGAGTACTCTTCAACTGCTACTCCAAATAGTGGCCTTTTTGAAAAGTTATTCAGGAAGAAAATAGAAATTCTCTTTCAAAAAATTTATACTCTTATTTTTCAACGAGGTGCCCAGTGTGCTCTGCCAAATGCATTATTTGGCTGTAACAAAATCTCTCCAAATAAGTTAGAAGGGAATTGAAAGAACAACAGTGTGTTCTCCAAAACGCCAGAAGGTAAGCAAGTAATAATTTAAAACCTGATTTCTCTCATATATATTCTTTTCCACACAAAACACGGAGCTAGGACAAATGCAAAGAATGAGCTATATTGATGTTTTAGATTTGCTGGAAAGTTGCTGTTCTTCATCAGCTGAAGCACCGCATCTGATAAATGTGGAAGTCAATGCATTCTGTAAGTTAGAATAGAACCACAGAACCATAAAATGGTTTGGGTTGGAAGGGACCTTGAAGATCATTCAATTCCAATCCCACCTGCCATGAGCAAGGACACCTCCCACCAGACCAGGCTGCCCAAGGCCCCATCCAACCCGGCCCTGACCACCTCCAGGGATAGGGCAGCCACAGCTTCCCTGGGCAACCTGTGCCAGGGCCTCACCACCCTCAGCATGAAGAATTTCTTCCTAATGCCTAATCTAAATCTTCCCCCTTCCAATTTAAAGCCATTCTCTCTCATCCATTCACTCCATGCCCTTGTCAAACATCCCTCCCCAGCTTTCTTCTAGCCCTCTTCAGGTACCACTATAGGGTCTCCCCAGAGACCACACACCAGTTAAAGACAGCACTCCTCTTTATTAGACACTGGTAAAACCCAAGAACTAAGCTAAATGTATTTTCTCATAAGACAGATAATCTTCACAGTCCCTTGTCGTCTTTTTCCCATTTCTCTTTTTTGTTCTGGTTTTATCTACCACATTCTTCCTTCGTTCTTCTCTGTTTTACAACTTTTCCTTCTCTTTTGGCAAACACCGGTTAACTAGAGAATATACATGTGGCTTCAAGACCTCAGGCAGAAGGATAGCCTCTTATACCTTGCAGTGTAATTGTACAAACGTGGAATTTCTACCACCCATTTGACAGGAGACCCATTTTCCACATCCAGGATGCAGTTCTGGTTTAACCATCAGGGACAGCAGCACAGTTTTGTTTGTCCCGGCCAAGAAAAACTCATAATACGAACATTTAAACAGCAGCCAAGGAAGGTATCTCTCAAGAGCAGACAAAAAAATATCCTCTGGGCTCTCATTTGGACAGATCTGATGTGTGCAAATGTGGTCAAAACCCAAACCAAGGAGAGAGATCGTTAACCATTCAGGACAGAAATTCAGAAAGAGTTCAGGATAACTAGGCATTAATGAGAATGATCTGAGAGGAGGGAAAAATTACAGCGTTGTATTTGCTGATGAAATCCTTAACATAATTAGCATGAATAATATGAATATATTAGATGAATAATTTCATTATATAACATTCTTTTCATAAAATAATTTATGTCATTTTTCATTTTTCACATTACTGAAGCCAAGGCACCTTGGGAAGCAGCTACCTCTGAATGTAACCCTTGTAGATCCACATCAGGTACACTCCAGGGCAGCCTCAGTTTTCTGTCAAGTGTTCAGATTGATGGAGCTGTATCTCACAGCTTAATTTTAAACTGATCCTGTTTTTCTTACGGTTACAGTAAAACCCCTGGAGTCTTAGACACTGCTGGCTGCCTACACCCTCCATCTGAAGTGAGATGCATGTCCTATCTCCTGTCTCACCCTCTGCTGCCACAACTTGCTCTTTGAGTGCACCCTTTGAATGAAAGTCCTACTAAACAATTTAATATAATTGTGATACTCAAAGGAAACCTCAGGAGACAAAACTTCTAATCACCAGGGATTATTCCAATGTAATACACCAAATACACTTTTTCTCCTCTTCAAATTTCCTTTGAAATTTGGGGATGAAACAGGAAATTCCACTAAATGCAATTAGCACAGTAACAAAACAGATCAGCATCTTTCTAGTGTGGGTTATTTTCAGCTTTTTTGTAGGCATACTTTTCTGCTTTTCATTCTATTTTGTATTCAGCCATTGAACTTCTGCTTTTCCTGTTCTCTCACTAACGCAATCACAGTTAAAGTTACTTCCATATAAGCTAATAAAAGTGCATCTGCTTGGAAAATCTGTGAAAAAAAGGCTATATATTGTATAAAACACATCAGTTTGGGTTTAAATTGTCATGGCAACACTGACGTCTTCAACTTTAAATGACAGAGTTAATATTCGTGGAATGCTGTACTCACAATATATTTTGGGAAGGGGCAATAAAGAAGAATAAACTATTATTTTAGACTGTTAACCTGACTGACATATGAATACAAGTCATCACATTAAAATTTATTCAACATCTTTTTTTTTTACAACAAAATCACCTCAGAAAACACTCTTTCTGATCTCAAATAGCATTTGCTCAGTCAGGTTCAAGGCAGAATTTTACCATGTTAGTTTTATTATGATTCCAATCTCTCAACAACCACAGACAGCTGAATTTGTAGGCTTAATTCAACATATAATTCAGCATATAAGTATTTCCCAAACCTATCATCCCAGCAAAGCAAATAATATTTTAAACACATAGTATCAAAGGATTTAACATATCAACACACAGAGCGTTTTTAAGTCCTGCAGCACCAACAGGAAAATATTCTGAATCGTGTTGATGAGTAAGGTAGTTAAGATTACTTTGAGTAGCAGAAATCAAGCAACAGGCAAGCAGCAGAGCAGTGCTCACTGGTTTGGGACCACAGTCCTTTTTGCTCTGAAATAAAAATTGCAGATTTTGCTATAATTAATTAATAGGATAGATTAAACTTTATACACAAGTTAATGAAATGAAATGTAAGCCAAACAAAAGATCTTCAGCGACAGAACTCTGCTGTTGAAAGTGTCATTAGCAATTTATTTTACAGTTACCCCGGCCATAATTAAAATATCTAGATAAGACAGTCCTGTACAAGTTGTTATTTCACAGAATTATAGAATTGCGTGTTTGGAAAACACCTTTGAGATAATTGAATCCAACACATCTGTCCACTACTAAACCATACTCCCAAGCTACCCATCATTAAATTATCTCCAGGGATTGGGAACTCAACTACCAATCTGGTGGCCTGGGCAGCCACTGTCAGTGCCTGAGAATCCTTTTGGTGAAGAAATTTTGCCTAATGTCTAACCTCTGAACCTTTCCTGGTACAATTTGAGACCGTTCCCTCTCATCCTATCACCTGTCACTTGGGAGAAGAGACCAACCTCCTTTCAGGGAGTTGTAAACAGCGATAAGGTCTCCCCAGGTCTTCTTTCCTAATCCAGCTGTCACAGCTCTTGATTTGTTTCCATGTACAGGAACAGTTTTAACTTTGTGCCTACACAACATACGCTGAAAACGGTTTAGTGCATTGAACTGAAAGGCAGTGTAAGGCAAAACAAGGTATTTGAGTTTATTTCCCCTTGGGTTTTCATTTTAATTTTTTTACAGCACATGCACAGATCCTTAAGTAAACATAAAAAACAACAGCGCACCAGAGTTTTGTTAGAGTTTTATCTTATCTATTAAATAGTGCACCAGAATGTTTTTACCACATGAAGAAAGACAAGAAAAGGGTTAATAACATGATAGCAGTGGCAGCATTCTGCTTTCGTCATTTCAGCTTTCAAAATGTTTCTAGACTTAGCTTGGTTTGTGGTGATGGAAATGCAGAGATGTACAACAGGCAGGTTTGCACAGCCAGTAATAATGATAAGACTGAAAGCAATTCTCCATTTTGCAGACCTAAGAGCCAAGGAAAGGCAATATATGCATTCCCTTTCTGCAAACCTGTAATACCAGCATCTCTCTTTACAAAATCCATAAATGAAGGTCGGCATTACTAATATAGTGCTGTATTTTTCACCACTTCAATTCACATTATGGATTGCTGCAGAGATTTTTTAAAAAAACAGCTTATGGCCCCAATTTAAACAGTATGATGAACAGTACTAATTAATCTTTCTCACAGTCTTTTGGCAAAATGTACTAAAAAATAAATAAAAAACCCAACTTAGTAGAATTTCTGTGTACAAATAGAAAGCAAGACCTATTGAGGTAACATTCTAGAAATCCATCTCTATACAGCCAAGAACATCTACTGGCATAAGTAAAAGAATTTCATCAATTTTAGCAGCATTAATTTGGAAGAATCGAACTACGCACAACAGTTAAGGACAGAAGGAAGTACAGACAGGATTAAGTAGTGAAAACCTAAGACGTCATATGTATTTTTTTCTCTAAAACTGTCAGAAAAAAAAAATAATCTCAATTTTCAAATATTTTGTTGATGTTTTTGTATCCTATAGTCACAGCACTGAGACCCCAACCTGCTTTCCAAGCTTAAGAAAGTAAAAAGCAGAAATACAGTAAATTCAAAGAGGTCGGGGTTTATTTAGACACAAGAGTGAAATATTAAAGAATAGGACTTTAAGGTCTGCTCTTTCCCATACGTAAAAATGTTTACTGTTGAGTTTTTCATTTTTGTTTCAAAGAAGCTTTTGCATCACTTAACGTAACAGATCTGGGTTTTTTTCATGATGTTGATAAGTTTGACATAATACCATGCGTGGGATGGTTGTAGGAAAGGCTGTATTTCAAATGTTTTGAGATAACTGACCGCCCCAGCCAAAAAGTAACAGGAGATAAGAGCCTCAAATACAACAGGGTTGTATTAGAACCATGATTAGTGAAAGAGGAACGGGCAAGAGGGGAATGATCATTCAGAATTTGCTTTTCATCCAGATTTAAAATACAGGCTCAACAGGCAAACAAATATCAAGGAGATAGCTAGCATACTGCCTCCATCTGATCTTGTGGAGTTCTTCAGAAAACAAAATTACGCAGGTGGAAGAGAGACTTGCAAGGACAAGTATGGCTTGACACAACAGTGGTTTGTGAATCTGGGTGGGAGTCAAGCATGAGAATGTTATACAGACCATCATTTGCCAACTTGCCGAATTATGTTGGCATCAGGTTTGACATTACAACTTATGGAAGTAAAACCAACACTGCAATGAGAAGAAACTGTGCATCAGAAATTCTTAAAGGAAGGCTTCTGGTAAAAAATGCCTATTTGTCATTCTTCAAAAGCAATTGCTTTGTCTGCAGTGGATAACTTCTTCAGTCCCAGTATCAACACGTAAGAAATCACAATAATCACTCAATAAAAGCACTTGAGACTGATAAAATGAATTAAACTATTCCACAGAATTTAAGGGTTAGGATCTGCCTTCTCCCATCCTAGCTAGGATATCATTTGAAGACTTGCAGCAGTTTCCTTCCACTGCTCTTCTGAAATATAACAGATTCATTTTTGTGGATACTTTTTCCCACTTCTCAAAGGAAGGTATAAAGAGAAAGTAATTCATATGTGTCTAATCTGTGTACTATGTTAACAAACTAAAATTGACAAAGGAGGTTTTGTTGCTAGACTTCCTGCTGGACATCAAAAATCTTGCACTGCTCTGAAGCAGATTCAGCAAGGTGTTTTTAAGATTGTCTTGCTGAACCCCCAAATCATAGCACTCTGTGGAACAGGTTTATAAAGTACATAATAAAACAATCTAGAATATCTGTGGTCACACCCAAATTTTTCAGACTGCTGCCAGCCCTCTAGGGCTAATGCTCATCTTGTAAAGCTGTAAACAAGATTGCATTCTACAGATATAGTATCACAGAATTACAGAATTGTTTGGTTGGAAAAGATCTTTGAGATTATTGAGTCCAACCATACCTGTCCCTACTACTAAATCATATCCCTGAGCACCTTATCCACTCATCTTTTAAATACCTCCAGGAATGGTGATTCAACCACTTCTCTGGGCAGCTTCTTCCAGTGCGCGAGAACCCTTTCAGCAAAGGGTTTCTTGATATCTAACCTGAAACTCACCCGGTGGAACTTCAGGCCATTTCCTCTCATCCTAATACCTGTCAATGAGAAAAGAGACCAGCACGCACCTCACTCCTTTCAGGTAACTGTAGGCAGCAGTAAAGTCTCCCCTAAGTCCTCTTTACTCCAGACTAAATAAACCTCATACCCCTCTCATAAGACCTGTTCTCCAGCGCCTTCACCATTTTTGTTGTGCTTCTCTGGACGTGCTCCAGCATCTCAATATCTTTCATGTAGTGAGGGGCCCAAAAGAAAGATATGGAAAGACATAGAAAAGTCAGGATGCCTAGGAGGCAGTTTCTTAATTTTGGATCAAGAAACAATCACCATCTGGGGAAGATCATCCCATTTTGGTTGTGACAAGATCTGGGTATCACCTGTACAGACACTACCAAAAGTATTTCAGATTTTAACAGAGAAGAATAACTGCATCTACAATTGCTTCTTTTCACAACAGTTAAACAAAAACACCTTCAAAACCTAAATGTGACACTGCATGGGACTGGAGGATTTTGGTACCATGAACTGAAACATTGACAGCTAAAAATCTACTGTAATACATTCCTTGTACAGTCAAAACAGAATAATAGTAATTGGAAAAAAATCTACTTTGAGCACATGCTTCAGCACTCTTAGCTACTAAATAAATAATAAGGCTCAGTCTTAAAAGATTAGTCCCGAACAAGGTATTCATTCAGGAAGCTTGTTCTAACAAAATAATGTGATGTAAGTGCATCTCTGCCTAGTAAAAAAACAAACACAAAAAATGCAGTACATATCATTTGACTCTAAGCTTATCGACGTCAGGAGGAACTTCATAGCCTTCCCAATCCAAAATAAGGCAGTTGCATAAGCCAGGAAACACAACGCATTCTTTTAAAGTTGTTTAAAAAAATAATAATCTGTAAACACAACAAAACCCAAAAAATTATGAAACATTTAGAATGAAACATGGTAAGCACAGCTACTTGTTCTAAACCAGCGCAATTGTTTTACGCTGCAAAATCAATCTACAGCTAAAATGTACAGGGAAAAGTCTAAACAAGTCCTATACAACTGCTACACACCTGCAGCTCTCAGCATTTCACTGTGGAAATCCTAAGCCAAAATCCTACCTATATCTCCCTATTTAATATTTACCAATGAAACTGCACTTCACAAAGTATCTGTGTCCTTTGTCCTCCCACTCACAATAAGGGCCTTCACAGCATCTCACGTTCTACAGCGCAAATTCCGGAATTCTTTTCTCCTCTGAAAAAAACAAAACCAAAAAAACCAACCTAACCCCTCCTCCATGTTAAACTCTGCTCTGTAACCACTTCACGTATGAGAAACAAACCCAGTTGTTTTCTATTCGACTTTAAAGCTAATTGTGTGTTCTAGTCTACTAACTGCCCTCCCTCCTAAGGAAATTTTGGCTTACTCAGGTCTTCTTGGCCAGCATTCTGTACATCTGAAGGTTATATCTTTACGAGCGTGGGGAGCATTCAAGCTACAAGTGCACTACAATAGCCTTATATGTTTTAAATTGGTCCTAAACTCCCTTTTTTTTTCACAAACCCTCCAGTACTTAGACGCTGTCTGCAAATTCACAGCCACTCTCAAATCAAGCAGTAACTGCCTGTTGTGGTACCCGCAGTTCACTCAGCTTCACAATTACCATCATCAACCCTGACTTTCATCTGCATTTACTACCTCAATACCTATGGTGGGATCTCTTTCTCTTCATTTAAGATGTCTATAGTTTAATCTCCTGTGTCTGAGCTAGACACCTTAATTCCTTTTACACTCATAACGTCTGTCAGACAGCATTCAAAATAGGACCGATGACTCACTCCACTAAAACACGTACGTCTCTCCAGCAACTCTGTAAAGTGAATTTTAAAAAACAACTCAGATACAAGTTCTGCAATGTTAGAATTTCTAGAATTTACAATTACAGTAACCTCTGGTTTAGAGAGTCAGGAGCAATTACATAACAAAAACAAATCGTCAGGTCACGTGATCATAGAATCATAGAATGGCTTGGATTGGAAGGGACTTTAAAGATCATTTAATTTGGACCTCCCTGCCATGGCAGCCATGGGCAGAGACACCTCCCACTAGGTCAGGTTGCCCAAGGCCCCATCCAACCTGGCCTTGAACACCTCCAGGGATGGGGCAGCCTCAACTTCCCTGGGCAACCTGTGCCAGTGCCTCAACACTCTTATGGTGAAGAAGTTCCTCTTAATGTCTAGTCTAAATCTGCCCTTCTCCAGTTTATACCCACTGACCCTTGTCCTATTGCTACAAGCCTTTGTGAACAGGGACTACAGAATCATAGAATGGTTTAGTTTGGAAGGGACCTTAAATATTATCCAGTTCCACCCCTGCTGCCATGGGCAGGGACATCTCCCATAGACCAGGCTGCTCAAGGCCCCATGCAACCTGGCCTTCAACACTTCCAGAGGGAGGGCATCCACAACTTCCCTGAAAAGGGAATGTATCCTCCCTTTCTTCAGATGTATGTGTTGAATAGAACAGACTCCCAACCAATCCACTGGTAACCATCTTTTATGATAAAAAATAACCATGCACTTCTGCCCTCTGTTTTCTTTTTAAAGCTTGCCATTATACTTGCCATCTTCTGTTCCTCAGGATGAATAAAGACTACACTCAGCAGTTCAGAGTTGATCATGATGCACTTGACTTTCAGATCACTTAAGTGGGGACCATTTGGTCTCAGCCATTTGTTATTATTCATCTCAAATTTAAGTTTCTTTTTAAATTAACAGATTTCTATAAATTTGAGTTAAATACATTTTAGAGACACTTATCTTGAGAGTTTTTCTTCTATTCCCTCTAAATAATGGCTTATGAAAAGAATCACTCTGACCTCATATCTAGGGATATTAATGCAAATAGTTCATTAGTTCTCTTGGCATGCCCTTATCTTTCCTAAATGCTTTAATTACCCCTTGTTCAGTTTTTTTCAACACCACATTTCTGCAGGGCTCTTGCTCCCAATGAGTTTAACTCTTGGGTTTACGCTTTTAGCAAACTTACTTAAAAGTAATTCCCTCAAGATAATTTTTCAATCTTTCTTATCAAAGCTCTCTTCTAAGCCTGCTAGGCTCAAGCTCTTTGCCATTCTCCTTACTTGAACATGACAAGTATTTTTTAAATAATTATATGGCTCTGAATTTGATTCTTCTTTTAACCTCTAGAAGCTCTTTATTCTTCTGTTCACTCACCCTTGGATTTCTTTTTAAATAAAAACAATTAGAGAAGGTTTCATCCTATTTGGGGAGTGTGCTTATTCCCTAAGAGTATTTTTATCGTGGCATTCATGTGGAATTAGCACCGAGTACTAGAGACTCTCTCATAATCTGCAAGCATTTTCATTTTCCATGCTCATTTTAAACTCCCACTCAATAGACCCCACATTCCTTCATAATTATCTCTTTTATAAATGTTAAACACTATATTGCATTGCCTCTACTATATGGGTGCAGCAGTTCAGTTGCCTAAGTTCACCTTCATTTGTACCGCGTATTTATTTTTAAAAGAGCTACATACTGAGCCAGGCCGTTTCTGCATTACTCCTAAAGGGATCGGATTGTCCCAGAAATACTTACAATGTAAGTAACTAAAATCTCTGAGAAACTGGCTGTAGGCATAACACCACTAGCCACACATGTTATGCATATAAGATCTGGGTTTCTATTTTCTTCAAATTCAATAATTACAGCTCATACCTTTTAGCAATAGAAACTGATGATGGAATGGGAGATGAGTCATAAAATCATAGAATCACTTGGTTGGAAAAGATCTTTGAGATCAAGTCCAACTGTACCTGTTCATAACTAAATCATATCTCTAAGCACTTTTATCCACCTGAGCCACAGAAAGGAAGTAACAGAAAATATCTTCAGTTCAATCCCCCATTAACATAACTATAAATCAAAAGCAGAGGAAAATACCAGGTAAGAAGGTACCATAAAATCTTCCAAATTGCTCAAGGCCAAAAAATTACATAAACGCCATGTATTTCTCCCTAGCCATCACTGCTGGACATAGAATACTAGGCTAAGTGAATCTCCCATACAGCTGCTCTTTCACTAAGCATCTCAGTCATCAAACACTTGGAAAACTCACAGCATTTCAAAATTGAATAGAAAAAAGAACAGAAAAAAGTATTTTGAAGCAAAATTATGATACCTTTTCGTAAGTCTTGAGACATTAAATAATATACAAATCTTTGATCTCTCTTCAAGTTTGCTAGTCTTTGCATCACTAATTACTTAGTATAATACCCAAAATACAAAAAACTAAACAAAGGACAACTGAAAAATGCTTGTGAAATCACATGTTATTTCCAGTTTGAAATGAAGAAACTTGAAACAATATATATAATACACAATATATGCATATATAATATATATATATATATATACACACACACACACACACATATATATACACATACACAAACAATACCTCTCACAAAGTTTAGGAAATTCAGAGGCACTGCTGTATGAATGTATGTTTCTCATGCAGTCTCATCATCACCACAAGAAGGATGTTGAGGCTCTGGAGCGAGTCCAGAGTGACAAAGCTGGTTAAGGGGCTGGAGAACAGGCCTTATAAGGAACGGCTGAGAGAGCTGGGGTTGTTTAGCCTGGAGAAGAGGAGGCTGAGAGGAGACCTCATTGTTCTCTATAACACCCTGAGGGGAGGTTGTAGAGAGGAGGGTGATGGCCTCCTCTCCCAAGTGACAGGGGACAGGATGAGAGGAAATGGCCTCAAGATCTGCCAGGGGAGGTTCAGGCTGGACATTAGGAAAAAAATTTTCACAGAAAGGGTCATTGGGCACTGGAACAGGCTGCCCAGGGAGGTGGTTGATTCACCTTCCCTGGAGATGTTGAAGGCAGGGGTAGACGAGGTACTGAGGGACATGGTTTAGTGTTTGATAGGAATGGTTGGACTCAATGATCTGGTGGGTCTCTTCCAACCTGGTGATTCTATGATTCTATGATTCATAAACCTCTGAATGATTCAAGTTTGGAAATACCCAAGCAAAGAAGAACTCTTCCTGAGATTGCTTTCCTATGTCTTCATAGGGGCACTGCAAACATTTTCTATTACCAAAAATGAGGAAGGTCAAATTAGCCTGGCTTTATTTTCACCTTTCTGAAAAGAATCAGAGCACAACAAGCAATCCCCAAAACTGTTCTGTGGAAGCACACACATGAAAGCATTGGACTAAACACAGGACAAACTGAGCACACTGATAAAAATTTCAGATGTGTTAACATTAGTTTAAAACTCACCTTCAATGTCTAGATTTGAGCTAAAGATTTTTTCAAAATTCTATTCCACTTAAGTTTTCACACAGACAATCAAAGACACACCCCCAGCCTCCATTCTTCACAAAAATTACCCCTTCCAAATCAAATACTGCAGACAGGACAATAAATGTTTAACAAGGTCCTTGAGGAAATGGCAACTATTTCTCTTTGTTACGCTTATTATCATACAATGCAGACAGTACAAAGTTTTATTGTAGCCTTACAATTTTAATTTATTTGTAATTGTATGAGAGATATGCTAGCTAATTCTAGTTAACAGTTTGCACTGTTTCAAAGGTTTTGAAGCAATGTTTTATGTATTTGGGGGGGTTTTTTGGAAGGGAAGGTAAAGAAAGAAATCAAATACTGGACCCCAAGGGCATAATTTTTTGAGTATGCCAGTGGGAAACAATGAGAACTGCCAGAAACAGTTGAATGAGAAGATGAGTAAACCACGATACTTTCTAAAGTTCTGATAATACCTTCCAGAAGAGCTTCCTGCCAAATGGTTTATAGCACCAGGTTAAATATTCTCTACTGGGCACTATCATGGCTTTTCCAGTTCTTTCAAGTATCACCAGAAGAAGGAGAATTTTAAAAAGAAGAAAGAAACAACCAAAACCTACCCTCCCTGTCTGCCTTCTAGATAAATGGAAAAACAAATTTTGTCTGTAATAACCTATAAATCTGTGTGGTCTGTGAGTATGGATTACAACACCTCATCATCCAGGCCCATCCTGACAGAATTTCAGGTAGTTTGCTTCAAATCTTATGGCTTCTTCTAGTTTCTAGATGGAAAACACATTCTAAACACCAAGGAAATGGTACTTAATGCTAGTTAATCTCAAGCCCAACAAAGCAGGTTTTCCTAAGCAACCTATTAATAAACAACACGTTTTACAAGTGTTCATCTCAAAAGGGTCAAATTCTACACTCATAGGGACAGTAGAACCACCTCTGTGAAGGAACTGAATGCACCACATTTCCTGCAAGCAGGTTCCCATCACTTTGAGAACATCTACCAGGATCATCTTACAACAGACTTGATTATTACAGAATTCTCAACCAAAAGCAACATACTTAGAGCACTGAGGCCTCACGTCCCACCTAATATTTCTAATAATAAAAAGCTAGATTAAAAAAACATACATACAAGACCTTACCTTTGATGCCATACGCATGAACAATGAGTTTTGATCCTCTGCTGTTCTCATCTTCTCATTTCTGACCAAATCCTCCAGGTTCATACTATCATCATCCTGAAAATACCTTACTCTTTCTTTGTCTACATGAGTAGGGACCTGGCAAGAAACACATTAAAAATAAATATTAACCTAGTGAGAAAGATCAGCTATAAAACTCTGATTCTAATAATTTTGACAAGTTTAAAGAGTCATGAATCAAGCTAAGTGCATTGTAAACAACTGACCTTGCTGCTTCATTTTACTTAAGGAAAACATCTTCCCTTTTCTTAAATTGCATTGCTAGGTCTAAATGAAAACACAGCCTCTTCTCACAACTGCTATATCCTTTGTATCCTTAAGCTACATTACCACTCAGAAAAGATGTACACTAATTAAGTGAAACAGTTAATCAGTTCACAATAATCCCAAAAAGTAATCTTCATAACTTACAGAAGCTTTTGAATTGCTAAGTCACAGACAGTACTGAAACACAGTGATCACAGACAATAAATAAAACTTGTATAGATACAGTACATCTGCTGGGAAAAGTTGCCATCTTAGACTGCACAAGAGAACAGAATTTGTCCTTTAGGGCAAGACTAAACTAAATTTTGAAGAAGCACAGAGAATGATCATTAATATGAAGTAGAGATGGCATTTTCCAAAATGGAAACAATAGGAAGATGACAACCAATTCCTCACCCCCTTGTGCCTTTCAGGGCTCCACAGGAGTGTTACAAACTGAGCTGTCCTACTAATCAAGAACATACTCACTGGAAATATGAGGTGGTGTCATCCCCTCTTGTCCCCAGATTGAAATATTACTTTATTTACTGTTGCAAGCAAATATCCTAAGAATAAAACACTGTTGCAGCCTCCAAGTTTCACACTGTTCCCCAAAGCACTTTTTGTTACAAAGATTAGGTCATAATTTTTATTAGCCATAGTAGCATCATTTTTTTATCAGAAGAAAAGGAAAATTAGCCCCCGAGACCTGAGTATCTCAGTAAAATCTTTACTATTTTGGCAAAT
This sequence comes from Coccyzus lansbergi, assembly GCA_033558105.1. Taxonomy (NCBI): domain Eukaryota; kingdom Metazoa; phylum Chordata; class Aves; order Cuculiformes; family Coccyzidae; genus Coccyzus; species Coccyzus lansbergi. The sequence goes on from JAUMJK010000853.1 coordinate 64,709, forward strand.
AAGTTTCATTATTTACATAACTTCATGTAATATAAACTACTTGACTAAGGGACTGTAATAATTTGAAAAACTAACTTTTCCTAGAATGTGTATTTAAATAAGCCCTAAGATGCTCCCTAGGGAAAAACAGTCTGAAAATAAACTTAATATATGCTTAACAAAAATGTACTCTAACACTTAATGACAATCATTTTCTGAAAGGAACTTTTTAACTACCTATTGACATTCTGATAAGGCACTCATTAATGATGACATCATAAAAGAAGAAACACAAAATTATTTTGCATTTACACTTTAATCCCCACATTTTAAAACTTACCATATGTCGCTTTCTTCGTCCTCCTTTCGGTTCCTGTGGTTCAGCTGGTGCAGTCACAGGCCATGCCCTTCCACTTTGATCTGTTCTGACAAGGACCACTTCTTCATCTTCTTGATGTCTTGAAGCCTGTGTCAAGTTTTAAGATACATTTTAAAACAAATGATACAAACAAAACCAAAATAAACACCCAATCCACACTAAAAAATTGTTAAAGTCTTAAAGGTTAAATAATAGAATTTTTTTTGAGCATTCATTATGTATTACCTTACACAAGGTATTATTTTCCACATTCAAAAAGCACAGAATACTAAAAATATATCATCCAGTTAAGTGAAAATTTAACAAATCCTTTCAAAAAAGAATGAAGTTTGTTATCTTGTTCTTTGTCATAAAGCCTTTTCCCCAGAAGAAATACAATGCTTCCAACGACTTAAATAGGTAACACTGAATTAATATACACCACCACCTTTATAAATGGGCATTCTTAAAAACCATCTAAAGAGCTGCAGCACATTAACACTTCTGGGCTTTTTGTGGATTGTGTGTATGGGGCATTTCTAAAGGAAACAAACTAGCCAAAACATAAGCTATTGGTTTTCAACACATTCCATCAGATCAGGCTTTTCTTTCCTACACTGCATCTATCACCAGAACAGATCATTTTCATGACAATGTCTTAATCTTGATTCTACGATTTAAGGGAGGTCATTCCCCTCCTCTACTCCACTCTCAGGAGACCCAACCTGGAGTACTGTGTCCATTTCTGGAATCCCCAATGTAAGAAGGATACGGAACTGTTCGAATGGTTGCAGAGGAGGACCACAAAGATGATCAGAGGGCTGGAGCACCTCCTATACAAGGACAGGTTGAAACAATCGCAGTTGTTCAGCCTGGAGAAGAGAAGGCTTCAGAAAGACCTTATAGCAACCTTCCAGTACTTGAGTGGGGCTACAAGAAAGCTGGGTGGGACTATTTACAAAGGTTTGTAGTCACAGGACTAGAGGCAATGGATGTAAGATGTAAGACTATATGTAAGGAAGAATTTCTTCACTGTGAGGGTGGTGAGGCACTGGAATAGGTTGTCCAGAGAAGATGTGGACACCTCATCCCCGGAGGTGTTCAAGGTCAGGTTGGGTGGGGCCTCGGGCAGACTGACCTAGTGGGAGGTGTCCCTGCCCATGGTAGGGGGGTTGGAATAATCTTTAAGGTCCCTTCCAACCCAAACAATTCTATTATTCCAATTCCTCTACCCACAAAGCAGAGTGGAGGAAGGTCAGAGTACCTTTATAGCAAGAGTGAGGAATAGACATGGAGGACTCACAAGCCAGAGAGAATTTATCAGCATGAATGAAAATGAAGCACCATCATATAGATCAGTGATGAAGGTACTTCCATGGATTCCAGTCCTTCAGAAAAAGTACCAGGGGGCAGAACAAATACATCCCTTTCCCAAATGACTGCTTAAATACTTCATCACATCTCAGCTATTGCAAACTTCATTTTTAGATACTTGCAGCATAAGCTGCAGCTTATGCTATTGTTGCCAGCTCCGAGTAAACCATGAGAGTGCTAAGTGCTGTTCCATATCACTCCCTTTATGCATCCAGCCCTCAGTCTTCCCATACCTTACCTGCTCCCACCAATTTGGAATTGAAGTGTTACAGCCTTTTCAACTGACAGACATTCAGATGATGGATGCCCTACCACGATCAGCTCATCTCCCTCCAAGACAGGGACAACAGTGTATTTCCACATCACAGGGGTGTTCTCAAATTTAAATAAACATATACACAGACACAAAAATAAAAAGAAAAGGGAGAATTTTTTCACCAGAAAAAATATTTAATTTTCTGAAAAGATTAAGAACTAAACCAAAAAAAATTTCAAAACACTTGAGAGCTTCTTGATGACACTGCAAAGATGTTTAGTTAAGTCAGTCGATTAAATTAGAGCAAATAATAGGGACATCACTAAATCTGGCGATATTAGGACAGCCTTTGTCAAATCTTATAAACACCTTATTAATCTTAATTTAAAGCTATTTTCCACCAAACTGATGTCTGCTTTACATCTGCCATCCGTGATTAATGAAAACTCGTCCCAGAAACCCAAATAAAGTCTGAAAATTCTGTAGACACTGAAGTAAGATAACTTCAACAGCTTAACTCCATTTTCCCAAGAAAAGACACATGAAGGTAAAAGTTATGGACCAAAAAGCTGTGTAGGTAAGCCAAACTTCTCCCTTCTGTATCACACCAAAGGCAAACTCATTTTGCAAAGCAAACCAAGACATCCAACACTGGTCTGGCTCCAATAACAACAATGATGTTTCTCTATTTACAGAGAATATACATACAATACTTAAACCCAACACCAGCCAGATATCTGCCTCAGATGTTAATTTTTCACAAGATATGGTGTTTTCTCTATATTGGGAGGAAGAGAAGAGGTGATTCATTGCAACAGAAGAAAAAAGGCCACATGCCTCCACTTGCCATGCACTAAAATAGATATAACCAGATGGGGACACTGTTTTCCCTGTGACAAAGAAACAACTTTAACAGTTGAAGGAGCTGGGGAAGAGAAAAGTAAAGAAAAAGTAAACTTTTAAAACCAGAAAAGGGAGGGAGGGGGTAAATGGCGACACATGTTTCCTAAGGAGTACTTCACTTAACAACAAGAAATACACCCATCGTCAACATCTGGTTGAAGAACAAGATTTTGTTTGAAATGACAGAAGAGACAAATATACTCAGAGGTTAAACACTTCAGATTTCATACAAGCTAATTATGTGTCCATGGCTTCAATACGGACAGGGAGATGACGTGATTGAGAGCAGCCCTGTGGAGAAGGCCTTGATGGGAAAGTAAAATGAAAGCTAAAAAACGACAAAGAATAGATGTAGTCAATTAAACTAGAGAGGAAGACAGTAAAGCAGTAGTAAGTTCTGATTACTTTGAGCCAGAACCCTACAGTTGGCAGGGTTTTGTGGGTTGTGGGAGTTCTAATTTCAGAGTCCAGACAAAAGGCATGAGACACATCATAACATATTTGGGTTTAATATTTCAGAAAAAAAAGAAAAGACAAACAAATTACAGCAATATTTGGCTTTAGAAGACAAAGTACAATAAAAGAAGTGGTCTTCAAAAGGAGCAGAAAAAAGGATGAAATAATTACAGGCAGCATGAAAAATAATGTGAAGTTATGTTAAGGACTCAAAGTTTAAGCACACTATGAACCAAGATGAAACCAGTGGATCAAAGAGGCCAGGCACACTTAGTCAGAAGAGTAAAGATGTTATTAAAGGTAAAGACATCTTTCAGAAGTCAAACCCCTGTGTAAATAGAACTGAATAAAAAACACAGCACAAATATAGAAAGGTAATTGTATTGACATAAAAAGGCAATGCAAACATCATTTTTGAAGAGGATCTTACTAACAATAAATATTAAATCTATTTCTGAACACATCAGAAGCAGAAAGCTTTCTGAAAGTAAAAAGAAAGGATGATCAAATGGTTCTGTCAGTGCTAGAAGATGGCATTTGAATAATAAATTATTTTCATTCTAAATATAAGATTTTTCCTATTCAACAACTTTTTTTTTCTCTTTATAAATTGAAAAAGCTTTAAGGAATAATAGAATGGCTTGGGTTGGAAGGGACTTTAAAGATCCTCTACTCCTATACACCCCTGCCATGGGCAGGGATATCTTCCACTAAATCAGGTTGCTCAAAGACTTGTCCAGCCCAGCCTTAAACACTTCCAGGGACAGGATATCCACAGCTTCTCCGGTTAAACTGTTCCAGTGCCTCACAGAAAAAAAAAAAAAAAAAATTCTTCCTATTATCTCATCTAAATCTTCCCACTTTGAGATTAAAGCCTCTACCTCTTGTCCTGTCACTGTATTTCCTGATAAAGAGTCACTCTCTAGACCAAACAGCCCAACTCTCTCAGTCTGTCCTCATACGGGGGGAGCTCCAATCTTCTGGTCATCTTTGTGGCCTCATCTGGACTCACTCGTCCTTAAACCGAAATATCAAGTAAACAGAATTTTCAAGCAAGTTGCCTTAAAGACATGGTTTTAACTAGAGATCCCCAAAAGAATCCCAATATATAATGCACATATCCTTCAGCATGTGCTATAGCATTTAAATACATCTCAGTACAAAAATAACAGTAGGTAGCAATCTTTAAGGTATGCCAAAAGCTGAATTTGTGGGAATTGTGGGGTGATGCATCTAACACTTGTAATGAATAAACTCATACAAGTAATAAAGTACAGGATTCATTTACACTTGAAAAAATGCAGCATTCTGGGAAACAGCCTTTGGAGGGAAAAGCCACAGAAGTATTAGCACTTTTCAAGGGATTTAAAGGAGTGTGGATACAAATCTTATAGAAAGAGTGTATTTAATATTCATTTTATCTGTTGATATTTTCTTTACGCATTTGTAGACTTCCTTTCCTATGACTATGTGACATGGTATACAGTAACACCTATCTGCCATCCAGCATAGCACAAGAAGGGATTAAATCCTTATTTTCCTATTTAGAAACTGTGAAATCACCCAAGAAACCTTTACAAATACTCCCAGGAGCTGCTACTGTCTTTCATAAAGAGGCAAGCATTATCTTCTTGAGTTTTATGTAGAGATTCACTTAAGCCTGACTTTCTGCTTCTGCTTTAACTTGCTTTTAACAGCTGAAGAATGTATTATTTTTTCATGCACTGGAATGGCATTACACAGCTTACCTTAAACCTCCCAAGTTTATGAATTAATGACTTAGTAAATAATATTAATCACAGGAAGCTATATTATAAACAGAACTCTTGGCAACAGTAATTTAATTTTTCATTAATAATTATAATCCGATAAATATTATCACTATTTATATAAGTACAATATAGATTTGTAAAGTATATATTCAAGTACCTTTAACACAATATGCATTTTTTAACCTTCATGTTGAAACTGGAGCAGCTCAGCCACCATCCCTAAATTTTGCAATGACAGCCATGTAGAATCATAGAACAGTTTGGGTTGGAAGGGATCTCGAAGATCATCCAGTTCCAGCCCTCTGCTGGAGGGACACTTCCCACCAGACCAGGCTGCTCAAGGCCCCATCCAGCCTGGCCTTGAACACCTCCAGGGATGGAGCAGCCACAACTTTCCTGGGCAACCTGAGGCAGTGCCTTACCACCCTCATCATGAAGAATTTTTCCTAATGTCTAATCTAAATCCTCCCCCTTCCAATTTAAAGTCATTCCCCCTCATCCTGTTACTCCATGCCCCTTCCCAGCTTTCTTGTATTTCCCTTCAGGTACTGTAAGACTGCTCTAAGGTCTCCCTGGAGCCTTCTCTTTTCCACGCTGACCAACCCAAACTCTCTCAACCTGTCCTCATAGTTGAGATGCTCCAGCCCTCTGATAATCTTTGTGGTCTTCCTTCTTACACTGGAGATAGAAGGATCCTCATAAACAACATAATTTACAGCCTGAAATTAAGAAAGATAGAGTGTATTTATAGAATGAGAAGGGAATTGTTTGTTGACAGTAATTAAGAAGCATGAATTTTTACTTCAGGTCAATTAAATATGCAAAGTACACAGTTGTTCTCACCAAATGTACAAATCGCTCTACAGGGATTAACACCTAACTGAACAAAGTAAAGCACACAAGCCTGGTTTCAAAAGATAAATGCTTTAAATTAAATACATAAATAAATAAAATGCAGTCCTAAAAAAAAAGACTTTTGAACTCCCCAGATATGATGTCTGTTCAATTATCCACCAGGAGGAAATGGAAAAGCAGTGCCACAGGTGCACAGCTTAATTTGAAGACCAGATCCTGGAACAGCAGAACAAAGGGAGTAAACAAGCCAAGCATCTGAGATGGATCTACTCAAATGTAACTGGTTTTCAACGTTAATAGCTAAAGAGAAAAAAATATATTTTAACTGGCAGTATTAGTGCGGGATAGGGAGCAATGTCAGCTAGGGAAAACAAACTTTTTTTTTTTTAAAATTACTGAGCAAACAAAAAGCTGCAGGCAGTGTGAATTGAGAGCTGCATGCAAATGTTTATCAAAAGCTCCACTAAAGCAGTACAAGAACAGTGTAATGAAGGAATAACGAAGCTCAGCCACAGTCTTCAGCAAGGAACCAACCTCTACAACCAAACTATGAACAAATCTGATGCTGGACTAAGCATACAGCCTGTTTCCTTTCTCTTACAGTCTACAGCCAATGGAAGCACCTTATTCCTCTATTGGAAAAGTGTGTCCTTACATAATAAGTGTCTGGAAGACATCTAGCACCTGTCAGCATGCTGGAGAAAGCTATTTCTCCCATCCACCACCTCCTGTTCTCTTCCATTACTCTTCTCTTATTTCGGTTGCCCTTTTGTTCAGTTTTCAGGCTGCCTTTACACACTATGACCACAGTTATTGGAAGTATGAGTCAATTCCATTTAGAAGGCGCAGTCTGCCTCCTTAAGTGTGGGCTACTTATAAGAGTACATCTCATCAGTAAGGAGTTCTGTGCAGTCACCACCTGGAGAATCCGTGTAACGCATGTTTCAAAGCACTTCAGCTACTCTACAGAGTCTGCCATTTAGTGTGAATAATGGAACTGTAAACTTCAAGGTAAAGCCTGTAAAACCAGCAGGCAGACCATCCTCCATGGTAAAATCAAGGCTTGTACCTCACAGCACAGTGAAACTAGAACAGTCACAGGTCTGTAACAGAAGTCACAGAATCATAGAATCACTAGGTTGGAAGAGACCCACTGGATCATCGAGTCCAACCATTCCTATCAAACACTAAACCATGTCCCAAGTCCACAGTATAAAACTAGTGTGTTTGATGTGGATGCCTTATAGTGGAAAAAAGTAAGATTACGGGAAATAGCAGCATGAGGGAGGGAAGCAAGAGCAAACTTCCGCCTTGGTTTAAAATTCAGTATTTCAAGACAGATTCAGTAAACATAGTAATAAGCACCACTATTACAACTTCAAAAGGGATTAAAAGCTAATACAGAAATGGGATTTTAAAAGGTTTTACAAGATCAAAAAATTTGGTCTGCCATAATTGGGACTTTGTACATTATAAAACCTAATGCAGCCTGTAACAGAGACATGAACCAGCCTACAGAAGAGTAGCTTCAGCAGGTAGTGCTAAGTTTATGTATAAAACATGAGACTAAAAAAAGAAAAAAAAAACCCCAAACCACCACAACAAAAAACCTTATGGTTCCTATTTACAAGTGAAAACATTCATCATAAAGGGATTAGGTATTTAGAACTACAGACAATGATTGGACAACCACTAATTGTTTAGTCTCCATCCTTTCTTTTCCCCAGTCAGCAAGTGACACAGGTTAATAACATGTTATGTAAAAATGTGATTTCATCTTACTGATTATAAAAACGGTTGCCCTTTAAATTCAACTATTCTTTGTTCTTTTATTATGAAAAAGGGCATTTTAGCTAAACTGTTTATTACTCAGAATAACTAATCTGACCTTCTTACTCATCTCCTCTTTACACTGAATGCTTCCAATCACCCTGGCACTCAAAAATCTTTCTACTCACTCTCGGTATTTAATTTCTTAGAGCATCTCTGAGATAGGTGATCAGAGTAATATCTCGTGAGCAGAACAGACATGCATGGAGATTAGGAGGAGGTTTTTCACGCAGAGGGTCATTGGGCATTGGAATAGGCTGCCCAGGGAGGTGGTTGAGTCACCTTCCCTGGAGGTGTTTAAGACACGAGTGGATGAGGTATTGAGGGACTTGGTTTAGTGTTAGATAGGAATGGTTGGACTCGAAGATCCGATGGGTCCCTTCCAACCTGGTTGTTCTGTGATTATGTGATTCTGCATACAAACTTCAAATAAAATTCAGTAAGAGTCGTTCCACCAGCCCATAGAAGCATGCCTGGAACTAGTAATGTGTAATTCACAGCAGTTTGTCGTGTGTCCAGTGGTGTGTCTTGTAATGGGGAAAACTGAAGTGATCAAACCTAACTTACCAATAATACTGGATGTCAGGAAGCCACATAACCTTGTAAAACGCAATTTTTAAAGCAGGTCTGAAGATACAGATTGCTATTTCAAAATGGTTGTTTTGAAAGTATTCGTCAGACCCACTATAGGAAAAATGCAGTCAGAAGGTTTGCTTCTACAGCAAGGACACCCAATACAAAACATATAACTATACCATAAAAAGAAATGATGCTGCATTATGATCACTCTTAATGTGAAACAAGAACTTGTGTTGTTTAACCTGGAGAAGAGGAGGCTGAGAGGACACCTCATTGCTCTCCACAACTACCTGAAAGGAGGTTGTGGAGAGGGGGGAGTTGGGCTCTTCTCCCAAGTGACCAGGGTCAAGAAGAGAGGGAATGGTCCTCAAGCTCCACCAGGGGAGATTTAGGCTTGAGATTAGGAGGAAGGTTTTCACAGAAAGGGTCATTGGGCATTGGAATAGGCTGCCCAGGGAGGTGGTTGATTCACCTTCCCTAGAGGTGTTTAAGGCACAGGTGGACAAGGCCCTGAGGGACATGGTTTAGTATTTGATAGGAATGGTTGGACTTGATGATCCGGTGGGTCTCTTCCAACCTGGTGATTCTATGATTCTATGAAATGTAATATACAGACAAGAAGGCGATAAGAAGAAATTCAGCACATGTAAAAACAATATTTACTTAAGTGACTATAATAATTCAGAAAAAGTAAATATAAAATTCCAGTAGAAATACTGAAAGAAGTTCCAAAAATGTTCAGGTCTCAACATTCACTATGTAGAAAAGAGATTTCCCCAAGCTCTGGTATATGAGCTGGTGAAGGGGCTGGAGAACAGAACCTATGAGGAGCGGTTGAGAGAGCTGGGGTTGTTTAGCCTGGAGAAGAGGAGGCTGAGAGGAGACCTCATTACTCTCTACAACTACCTGAAAGGTGGTTGTGGAGAGGAGGGAGCTGGCCTCTTCTCCCAAGTGACAGGGGACAGGACGAGAGGGAATGGCCTCAAGCTCCGCCAGGGTAGATTTAGGCTGGAGATTAGGAGGAGGTTTTTCACACAGAGGGTCATTGGGCATTGGAACAGGCTGCCCAGGGAGATGGTTGATTCACCTTCCCTGGAGGTGTTTAAGACACGGGTGGATGAGGTCTTGAGGGACTTGGTTTAGTGTTAGATAGGAATGGTTGGACTAGAAGACCCGATGGGTCCCTTCCAACCTGGTTGTTCTGTGATTCTGTGAGGTATTTTCAGAGTGTAGTATCAATAGAGATAATTTTAAAGCAACAGATTAACCCAACCAAATCATAATTCAGGCAATGAGGGAGCTTAATAATGCAGTTGTATTAAGAAGAGAAATAGTCAGATCTGAAAAAATTGTTGTTAAAAGAATATACATAGAAAAGGGTCTTCAGAAAATGGTAGAGGACAGTTAGATGTTGCAGAACAAAGATTCAGCTCTGCACTATTTTAAGCTTCTGCTCAAGTAAACCCATATCCTCAAGCCATTATTGCTGCTGCTACTTTGGGAAACATCAGAAGAAAGTCAAAGACTTGAAAAAGCAATGAGTCTGTAACAGCACCTTACAGAGAAAGCAGTTCCTCTGGGCTTACAGGCAGAATAGAATTGGAAAGTTAATACTGACAGTTGTGGTGGCGCATCCACTCCAGACACAGATGGTAATGCAGTGTCCGTGAAGAACCTCTGCAAAAGTCCCATATGGAAAAATATGCAAATCATACTGCTAGCTCAAAGTATGTCATTATCCAGATGTGCTGGCCAAAAGCCAAACGTCTTAATTCAGTTTAGAAGGATGGGTGCATAGTTTAATTGCTCCTCCTAAACAGCCAATTTTTATAAATTGTTACTGCTTCATGTTGGTAGCAACAGCTAATGAAACCTAACCTGTGATTACACCAAAGACTGGATGGTTCCAACAGTCATTGACGGATCAAATTCTCCTTTCAAAACCTCATGTTGTGCTTAAACATACAATATGCATTGTTGATACATGGTTTACATATTTATAATCGGGCTTATATGTAAATATAAACATGCTTGGAAATCGTTTCTGCTTCCAGTGTCAAAGCATACTCTACAGCCTTCGTATTATCAGTTTAAACTGAAGTTTTATCCACTCTGTCCTTTTATGCCTGTTATCATGTACAGAAACTAGAAAGATATTTTATACCATTTAGTTGATGATACAATTTCTTCAATATTTTTTAATTGCAGAACCCAATTTCCTATAAATTGCATTCAGGAACTTAAGACAGTTTGTCTTAATATGTTTTTTGTCTTATAAATAATTATGTAATCACCTCTTACTGGCATCAACAAGAGTGTTCAGGAAATACACTCACCAGAAACTGCATACATCTATTATTTTTTTAAAAATATGCCCTAATGATATTAAAGCTGTTCTGCAAAAGCATGCCCGCTTTATTATTCCCTGTTCCAGTTAGAGATAGTCAACTCTTTGCACGGAAAACACCAACTTTGGTTGAAAAAAGAATGGCACAGCCACCCTGCAGACAAGAGGCAAGTGTGATGGAACAGCAGGAATTCAAAATGATGATGAGCTGAAAACATCAGAGAGTAAACAGGCCAAGAGCCATCTGTTGCTGTATCTCACCATCATCTATAGTTCCAAATGAAATCACAGATTTTTATTGTGCATTTAGCAAGGATCATTAAACCCCAGCATTCTAGCTTTTACACAGATGTCTCAGCTATATTTTTCTGAGAAGTAGTTTTAAATAATTTCATTAATGATTCTGTATATTTAAGTAAAATACAGTTGTGGTAATGCTTTTCAAGTGCTGCATCAGGTATGTCACAATGAAGGGCTACTCAACCATGAGTTATTAAAACATATCACAGGTAACTTCTGACAATCAAATATTTTTATTGCAGAAAAATATTTGTGTTTATAGTCTCAGTTCCCAAACTTAAAATTAAACTTGCTGCTACACCTGCAATTTTGCATTTTATTTCCTGGGCGGTGGGGTTTTTTTCTGGTTTGGTGTTCAGTTGGTTTATTTTAACATTTAAAAACCAAACACGACATCAGAAGCACTGATTATTTTTCTTCCTTCTGATAAGAGTCCTGGAACACTTTCCCTATGAAGACAGGCTGAGAGAGTTGGGGTTGTTCAGCTTGGAGAAAAGATGACTCTGAGGAGACCTTACTGAGGTCTTTGAATAATTAAAGGGGACTTACAAGAAAGACAGTGAAAACCTTCTTAGTAGGGCCTGTAGTAATAGGACAAGGAGTAACAGTTAGAGTAGACATAGAATAACGAGGTTGGAAGAGACCCACTGGAACATTGAGACCAACCATTCCTATCAAACACTAAATCATGCCCCTCAGCACCTCGTCCACCCGTGTCTTAAACACCTCCAGGAAAGGTGAATTAACCACCTCCCTGGGCAGCCTCTGCCAGTGCCCAATGACCCTTCCTGTGAAAAATATTTCCTAATGTCCAGCCTAAACCTCCCTTGGCGGAGCTTGAGACCATTTCCTCTTGTCCTGTCCCATGTCAGGGGGAAAAACTTACCATGCTGAGAGTGATAAAACACTGGAACAAGTTGCACAGAGAGATCGTGGATGCCTGGTCCCTGGAAACAGTCAAGGTCAGGTTGGATAAGGTTCAGAGCAACCTGAGTCGAAGATGTCCCTGCTCACTGCAGGGGGGTTGGACTGGATGACCTGATCTTTTCCAATGCAAACCATTCAATGATTCTATTTCAACTTTACATGAATACATGTGCATACACACACATGTGCATCACAACTTATTTAATTAACTGGGTCTTCTTCCAAGGGACTACAGTAAATTTTAAGTCATTTTTTAAAAGGTTAATCTTGAAAACACAAAAATAAAGAAACAGTCAGATTTTTCCCTATTATCATTATTGGAACCAATTGAATATTGTTTCTGTTTTGTTCCACAAGTGATTTTTCAGCTACTTTTAATATCATATGGTTTACATGTTTCAGGATAACAACTATGCCGAAAATAATTTCTCTGAATAAAGCTCCACATGTTGCATCCCATCTCTCTTAATGTAGAATGAAGTGCAATGATAAGTATTTGATGGTATTTTAATCACAAATAGGATTTGAAGTATAAGCTAAGCTGCCTATTCAGTTTACTTTCCGAATAAGTGGTAATTCTTAAAAAAGAAAACAACAAAAATCCATTTGTACTGAGTAAGGTTTCCTGCAATTCTCTCTCAGTCCAGACTCTAATGCACCTTGGGAATCTAAGTTAAACATCAGACCTTCAATACATCAACATTGGCACTCAGATGCAATATCTAAGAAGAGATGTTTAGAAATGCAATAATCCTTCTTCTTTAAACTTGGGAAGACTAATTAAATAATAATTTTAAAAAAAAACAGAAGCATTTGAAATACATGAAGCTGTAGATATTATAAAGGTTTTCACTAAAAGTCAAGTTCTATTTCAAAGATGAGTTCTATTTATGGCATAAACCCAGCTAAACTACCTTTTCCTTGCACTATAAACCTTCTCCACCAGAGATGCACAAGCAATGGACTGTCAAGCATTACTCTTACAGAGCCAACAGCAGCTTAGAAAAAGTTTTATCCTTTAAAGCAGCACCATGTCAGTCAGCTGCCTAATACAAAGCGAAATACACTGCCTGCCAAAATCAAAGACTAGTGCTCTGCAGGTATCTTTCATGCCCGAGAGGCTCAACAAAAAGCTCTTAATACCCTTCATAACAAAAACCTTAGGCCATTTTTTTTCTCCGAGTTTTTAGATGCATATTAAGGAATATAAGTAAATCTCACAGAATGTCGATATATATATTTTTACGTATTTTATGTTTGTGTATATAAATCTATCTCAACCACTGGTTTTTTTTTTCTTACACTTTTAAGCTATTAAAGGAATCCTACTAGACTGAAGGCTGATGGACTTTTGACAAAATTCAGTTATTGAAAAGAAGATTTGCTGTGCTGAATCATTTGTGTTTTCCTTATAATTTCTCAAAGGCGTGACAGAAAGCTTGTGTCAGTTCCTCTGTACTTTTTCAGAACTTCACTCTCTTTTCACAGAATTGCTTGGAAGGAGATGATGTTTGAGATCATCGAGTCCAACTATACTAAATCATATCCCTGAGCACCTCATCTACCTGTCTTCTAGATACTTCCAGAGATGGTGACTGCACCACCTTCCCTGGGCAGTCTATGCCAACACCGGATAAACCTTTCAGTGAAGAAATTTTTCCTGATGTGTAAACTGAACCTCCCCTGGCACAACTTGAGGCCATTCCCTCTCATCCTATCACCTGTCACTTGGGCAAAGAGACCAACACCCACCTTGCTACAATCTCCTTTCAGGCAGTTGTAGTCAGTGATAAAGTCCCCCCTCAGCCTCCTTTTCTACAGGCTAAACGACCCCAGTTGCCTCAGTTGCTCCTCATAAGACTTGTGCCCCAGCCCCTTCACCAGCTTCATTGTCCTTCTCTGGATGTGTTCCAGGACCTCAATGTCAAGTACAGGAGCACAATCACCTCATTTGTCCTACTGGCTACACTTTTTTTTAATACAGAATGAGATGTTGAGCGACAAAGCTGGTGACAGGACAAGAAGGAATGGCCTAAAGCTCTGCCAGGGGACGTTCAGGCTTGACATCAGGAAAAAAATTGTCGTGGAAAGGGTCACTGGGCACTGGAACAGGCTGCCCAGGGAAGTGGCTGAGTCACCTTCCCAGGAGGTGTTTAAAAGACGAGCGGATGACGTGCTGAGGGATATGGTTTAGTGATTGATAGGAATGGTTGGACTCGATGATCCTGTGGGCCCTTTCCAACCTAAAGATTCTGTGATGTCATTGGCTTCCTTGGGCACACTGCTGGCTCATATTCAGTGCATTTTACACACTATGATATATCTTCTACCATGTTATTTTCCTGAAAGTAATGCCCTCTACTTTTCATCCAGTTTTATATTGATCTTGTACTTTAGGCATAATTCATCGTTATTAAGAACTGCCTCTAGCAATTGCTCAGCAGTGAGTACTTTGTTTCGTGTATACTGATTAAGTGGTATAGAACACAATAATAGGCTTAGCATTGAGAAGGGTTTTTTTCCTATAGACCATACTTAGATTGGAATTGAAAATCATTTTAAAAAATTCATACACTTATACATCGTTCATCCACTGCCACGAACTGACTCTCAGTTTAACTAAATTTGTCTCATGTCAATATGTTTCCTTATTAAAATCCACAAACACAACTAAGTCAGTCTGTAGCGACACAGCAGCAAACTGTTTTTCATTTAGCAGTTTTTACTCTAATTCTTATGCAGGGATTGTATTGATGGAAGTATGATAACGGACAGCAAAAAATCTGAAAATAAACAAGAAAAGGCAAAGCACACAAATAATGCACATCATAAATTATTTAGAATTGTCATAAAGAACACTTTTGATGTGTAGAATGAAAATTAAAAGCAGCTATCGAACTGCTTGGATCGACCTATAGCCCAACATGCCTCCTCCAAAAGTGAATGCCTAATGAAGAGTACAAAAAGAATGGATGCCTCCGAGCATTTGCGTCTCTACCATTAAGAGCCAGACATCATTTCTGTCCAGTCCACAAGGGATTTATTTTTCATGAACTTGTGCAGTTTCTCTTTGAATCTACTCAAGCTTCCAACATCCACAACACCCTGGAGCAACCATTCTGTGAAGAATCACCTTTTTTTGTCCACTAGTTTTCAATCTGCCTCTACTCATTTAACTTTCTACCTCCCATTTCTTGTGCCACCAAAGCCCATTGCAAGCAATGTGCCTCTAAGGAGCACTAATGTTCCAGATTTATTTTGTAAGGCAAAAACGCAGATTAAAGCGTCAATTGCATCAGTTATCCCTTTTACTGACAACAGCAGAGCCTCATAACCAATGCACTCAAATCAAGAGCTGTGAGGCACCTTCAGATAACAAATATAAACTGTATCTAGATGGAAACCATGAACACATAGAAGTTGTTTTTCAAATGCTCAAGTCAACATAATTTTCTGCTGTCTCCTTACATTCAATAAGTACTCATTTTCATCACCTATCACAACTGAAACTCAAAGCCTTCTTTTACACTGTTTCACTACAGCTCTAAGTGTAACTCTGTTTTTCTCTAAATGCCCATGACAATTTAGATGTAAGCATCTGACATAAAGTATCATTTAATTAGATCACAAATTAAATTATTTAGTTTGGGGTTAAGCCCTTCATAAAGCCCAAACTCCACTTATGCAAATTCACCTGCTTATTTTGATTTAATAGACTTTGAAGGCCACCTCCCACTTAAAGGCAGACCAAACAAGCACAAACTATGTTTTTATTCATCCTTTTAGAAACGGTCTTTTAGGCATTCACTGAAGTTGCATACATGTGATCCAAGTATTTAAGCATGACAACGTTTAAGGTCTCACTTTTCACTTAACTCTGTTAAGAGCCCTAGTTTAACCGCAATCCTACTACAATTTATAGGAGTACATGCTTAACATAACCTGCAGTGAACAGAAGGGTTCTACAAGCTGAGGGACCCACAGTGTACAGCAGCCACACCACTCTGGTATGCAGACTTGCAGGGTGCTACATTCAGAAAAGTCAACATCTCTCTGAAGCTGAACACACAAAACCAGATAAGACAGCTACAAGTTTTGTACCTTTAAGCATTTTGTGCTTTTAGGCACAGACTCTTCATTTAAAACACACATAAAAGTCTCTACTCCATGAGAGCTGTCTAATCCCATGTGGCAAAAGTCAGGCTTGTTCAGCGTCTAGAGTAAGCTTAAACTGTTATTCTGATCTCATTTTATAGTATCATAGAATGGTTTGGGTTGGAAGGAACCTTAAAGTTCCAACCCCCCGACATGGGCAGGGACACCTCCCATCAGACCAGGCTGCCCAAGGCCCCATCCAACCTGACCTTCAACACTTCAAGGGATGGGGCATTCACATCTTCCCTGGGCAACCTGTGCCAGTGCCTCACTACCCTCAGCGTGAAGAATTGTTTCCTAATGTCTAATCTAAATCTTCCCCCTTCCAAGTTAAAGACATTCCCCCCCTCATTCTCTCTTCTCCAGGCTAAACAACCCCAACTCTCTCAGCCTGTCCATACAGCAGAGGTGCTCCAGCCCTCTGATCATCATCATGGCCCTCCTCATGTTTCACCTTTCAAACTAGAAAAAATTAGGATCAGAACATTTATTTAATATTACAGACATCACTAATATTCTGTGATGCACTTAGGGATAACAGATATTGATGTATTTAGAGGTGCAAAGAAAAGGAATTTTATTAGATCTACCTTTTACCTTGAATTATCCTCCTCTCTTGGTCTGTTTCCCAAAGCCTTATTATGAGGAGCTTTCCCAGCTTACAGCAGCGTGACACACAGTGATGTCCTCTCACAGTCACCTTCTGCTTACTACATAGCAGAAAACTTGTATATTCTTAACTGCACAGTCAGGCATTAAGCTGCCTGGAACAACTAACTAGGAAAACACTACAACACATCAGTTAAAAAGCTATTTAAAAAGCCTTATCCTCTACTTAGGTTTCACATGTGTGTTTTATATAGGTATGCATATATTTTTAGTCAGTTAGATATAAATATTTTATTAACTACTGAAAAGAGGTAGGAAGAAGTGAAATTGAGAAATGAAATATTAAAAGATTACGTGGAAATTATGCAGTGGAAAAACATAAACAATTTAAGTTTACCAACATGCCAAAAAATATTCCCTAGTATTCCTTCTGGAGTACCAAGAAAGCAAGATAACAGCTACTCATGCCTTCAAGAGCAAGCTGTATAAAAATTAACCTCTTCAGCTAGACAAATTTTCTTGAAAAAAATCACATTCAAATTGAGGGAAAAAAATTCCATTTATAAGGCTTCTCAAAAGCCACAAACAATTTAAGAACTGCTCAGCTAATAAATTTTCATCTTTTCTGCGATTCGGACACATAGAAGTCCAGTAACTAAAACCAAATCAAGACAGGCAAAATGAGAGATGGTAGTGCACAAAAGAATCATTTAAATACTTTCTTAAACCACTTTTCAGTAAAGTAACTATTTTTTCTTTTTCCAGTATCAAGAGAATTCAAACATGTTTTCACAGTTGTAGTGAATTTTAATCTGGGATATCTTCCTACACAGAAAGCCTATAAGCTTAATAGTTGTGGTTGTTCACTTGATTTAATAGAAGCATCACACTAACTACCAAGAACAATGGAAAAAAAAGAAAGAAAGCAACAATCCTCTTCAGCAAGATAAATTTTGGCTATAAAATTACCCAAGTGGTCTTAGCCAGGACTTTTCTTCTTTAGTATCTTGTACCATTTTCTTTCTATTCTTATCTTTCTATACCTAGAATAGGTAATACATATACATGAATATCATATATACATGAAGCTGTATATATTCATGCTTTATGGCTTTTTCCAGATGAAAATGTCTACTTGCAATGTTTAAATACATTATAAACAGCAGATCTTAAAACTACAGATGACTCTTGCCAAGAGGAAAAGCAGCTGCAAATCAGTCTCTCCAGGACCTTGATGCGTAGTGAAATACATGAACCGATACACGTAAGGTTCTTAAAACATCAAACCTCAGTGTTGGAAAACTGTACTTCAAAACTCTAATTTTGGGATTGCTTCGAGCAGAATTCTTGACTAAATCAAATAAACTATAAAAGCTAGGTTTATCTCTATTCTCACTTACAAACAAATATATTAAACCAGGATTTAAGTTACCACTTCACAGTTACTTCAGCCTGTAGTTTTCACTTTAAGGCAGAATAAACTAGCACTGCTGTCAAAAATATTGATCTTGGCCTCCGTACAAACCCCAGCCACCCATACACATCCCCTTACACTAGCATGAGTCTTCATTCAGTCACACAGTGAAGTGAATTGGGAAATCGATCCATGGTCAATTAACTAAAAAAGAAAATAAAATTTTCCTAGGGAGATGCATTCAGAATTGCCTTCATTGCTTCCTGATCTCTCTCTCCAGTTCTCCCAACACAAGTGAAAATAAGGCAAAGCCATGATTCAGGACCTTTCAGCATGACATTGGCTATGCTGCTCCCAGGATCCAGAGACAGACCAGTCTGAAAAAACATGCTTCCTGTTTGTTACTGGCAGCAGAGACAAGGCATATTCATAAACACCAGACAGAAAGTCTCTAAAAACATATAGAAAGACTTTTACTCTCTAGAAAGTATATCCTGCCAGTAATTGAAATCCAAGTGTTTCACTGCAGCTTGGACAGTTTGCCAATTTACTTTAAACACAAGAAGTCAAGTAACTTCACAGGAAATTGTAAAGAGGTTGATATTATTCTGGCACAACACAGTTTAAGAATCATTTAGAATCATAGAACTTCCAGAATTACTGACACCAGCCCTGTTATACCTGTAAGGAACAACTCGCATTGGCAAACCATGGCAAATTCAAAACAGCAGGATTGTAAAGAGTCCTGGTTACCACAAACTAAAGATCATTTCTGCAAGACAAATTGACTCTAGCATAAAAATAAGCATTCTGAAATGAACAGACCTAAAGAAATCAAGCTCTTGCATCTGGAATTATGCAAGAAGCTGATCCTGAGCTTCACAGCAAGCCAACAAGGATCTCACAACAGTTGGCATATTGTATCCAAGATACTTCAGAGAGGAACAGGCACTGGTTTTAAATCCCGTCAGTCTTTCAAAGAAGCTTGTATAAATCACAGCCCTAGAGCTGACAAAAGGGGCTTAGTGAAACTCCCACAGCACATGAAGAGAAAAGAGAGGGGAGACTAGGGGTTTCCACAACTTTTTTCCCCATCATGTTTAAAGAGAATGCAAACCCAGCCTGAGTAAATATGCACACAAAAATGCAAAGTTGAAATGGACAGGTAAACAAAAGATAAAACTTAGAGAATATTCATGAATAGAAAGTATAAGTCAACCCCTTTGATGCTTTAGGACAGCAAGATGGTATTCCTAGTCAGTAACACACTTTTCTTTTATAGTAAGGCTCCTCCTAGACTACTCATTCATTTTTCAGATGCCAGCCCAGAGACAGATTAGGACCTATGTCATCTCAGAAGGATGCAGACTATTTATTCTTTGTCAGTTTAACCTTCTGTATCTCCAAACTCTTGCATCACCAGTCTTGGTGTTTCTACATGCAAGGAGGAACCACCCTGTTGCAGAGCAGCTTGTCACTTCATAAAAGCGTGAGATCAATTGCCCTCAGGATGAAGAGAGACAGAGAGGAAGACCTCATGCTTAAGGTGTTTTCACTTTTTTTTCCATAAATTATTTTTCCTTTCTGGAAATTCCAGTAGCATTTACATTTGCTGCTTCTGCAATGACCACGTTTTTAGTTCTAAAAATCCTTTAATTAAAATTTAAGATACAAGTCAAACTGGGGCTAAGACTAAGGCTGACTAAAACTGTTATTCATATTCACAATTCAATTTAAGGAACGGGTTTCCATCAGGATTTTTGAGGATGAAATATAACACATTGTCTACTTCCCAACTTTAAAACCTGAATGAGTTTCTTCCTATGCTGGAAATTAGGACGTGGAGTCAAATTGGAGAAGAACTTTTTTTTTGCCCAAAAGTCTCCTCTCTATCATGAGAGCAGAGGTCATAAATTAAGATACTGACCCTGTTTCCTCGTAGTTCTATAGAACTTGACATGGAAGAAGAGTATTATCCACACTAGACCACTCTTTAAGAGGAACAACACTGGACGCACCAGCTTCTACAGAGTTATTCAACAGCCAGCACTAAGTCCTGGCAAGCGAAATAGAGTACAGATCACCTGCTTCGGTGGCAAAAGTAATCACTGCATAGCTTGAAAGGCAAGACAGCGTAAGTTCCAGATCAGAAAGTTTAGGCTTCTTGGGCAAACAAGACAGCAAATGGTGCATATTGGTTTTATTTTAATGGCAGATATGTATCATTGCTGAGAAAACATTACCAGTAAAAATATCTTATGGAAGCTGCTGAAGTACAATGGAGAAAATGATGTTTGCCAACAAAAAGTACAATTTAATTCAAACAATAACTCTTCTAATGTCAGTTTGTAATTTTCCTAAGTACAATTCATGTTCTCTGTAATTCAGCTGCTACCTGTATTATACCATTACATTAGAATAAAGAAAAGAGAAGAAGAATATTGTCCCCTTACCTCTCTACCAGATTTTGGTGAAATCTGCCCTTGAGTCTCTTTCAATTTGCGTGCATTGTCAAGTTCTGCTTGAAGTTTTGAAGCTAACTCCTTCAAAGAAAGCAGTAGTACTCCATTAGTTTAACCATTTTAAACTTTTAGAGACCTTTATACCAGAACAAACCAGTCATTACATTTTTTCATGCTTTGATGTATTTTTTAAAAAACTCTAATGACTCTAAAAATAAAGAAAATGCATCAATATAATTCACACAATTCTTCACCAGAGATAAAACAAAAAAATGTTGAGAATGGAGGCACCTAAAGTATAGAAACATATATTTTCCTAAGAACACAAGAAAAATAATGCTTACACATTATTCAGTTATACTAATAAATGCTTTGTGTGGCTAAGCATGTATACTACTCTATGAATAGGAAGCTAAATAAGAAAGTCTAAACACATCAAGCTATGTCCAACACATTAACTATTTCCAAGCTATGCCACACATCCGTTTATTTAGCCATATCTACACACACGTGCATGCAATGGGTTTAAGCAAGTTCTTCACAGATATTTTTGCCACGCAATTTCTCATCTCTCTCCACCACATGGCCAATTTCAGCACTTAAGACCTTACTTCAGCTATTAAAATAAACAAGACGTAGACATTTAGAAATGTTTAGTCTTATGTAAATTGGTTTTGATGTTCCTGCTCTCTAATCCAACTGTTTATTAAATGCAAGCATTTTAGATTATCTTTGTTGGCTAAGAATTGCCAGGTGACAACTTATCAACCTATAAGAAATGCAACCATTTATACTCTGACCACTTGGCCAGATTGATCAATTGGACTCCCAACAATCAAGCCTAGACTTGCTGCCCCCAAATTAAGCCATTTAATCAACACTAAGCAGCAAGGTAGCAACAAAAATAGATTCAGAGTTCATCTGTCCCACATGGTCAAACTTGGCCACAAGACATGCTGTTCAAAACCATCTGTTCTGGTGTCTGAGGATGAACCTGCTTAAAAAAGCTGCATGTTCAATCTGATCAGAGAAAGTCCATGAAAAAACATTTGAAAAGCAACAAGAGAAGATTTGTTATTTTATTATTTATACTGTGGTAATTTTTTTTAAATAGGCTAATTCAGAATGCATATGTGAAAAATATATAAAAAATGAACAGCAAAGTTGTAATGCTGGTTTCTACATTATTTTGGTCAAAACAAAGTACTAGCAGAAACGAAAGATTCGCTCTCCCCACAGAATATCTGCATATTTTATTCTAACTACTCTTATTTGGTTACTTTCAGGTTGAAAGGAAAAAAACACACATTTGTGCCCAAACTTTTATTTGGACAATGCTACTGAAGCTGAGCAGTAGTAAAAAAAAGTTTTAAATTTTTACTGATCTCCATAAGAGTCTTTGGAAAATTTTCCCCTTTAGAGTAAGTAGTATATTAAGTAGCTTCAATCATTTTCCCCTGTAGGAAAATGTCTTCAACTAATATTTGCAGCGACTAAATATCAGTCCCTCACAAACTTATCATATAATTACATTCAGAAACATTTGTTCCTCACTAGTGTGTTTCTTGTACATTAATTAGAAAAACTACAGATTAAAACTTGGAGGTATTATTAGCATTTGTTATATCTTAGTAGAAAACACAATTCTTGAAGTTAGTTTTAATTGACTTATGAAGCTGATAAGATTTCAAATGGACACAATTTCTACAAAAGGTGTATTGGTTCAAATTTTGTAAAGCTATATACACACATTTGTGTCTAAATCTGCAGAAAAAGAATCCATAATGTAAAACTGGTTTGGAAAGAAAAGGTTTATAAAATGGATGCTTTCCCCTAACCAAATTTAAATTATTTGATAGGTGTTTGACAAAGACAAACACCATGACCTACTCCAGCAATGAATTCATATGCCAAGGATCCTTACACTTCCCACAAATCAAAGAATCAATAGCTTTCAGGAAATACCAATTTGTCACTTGATGTCTTATTTATTACTTCTTAGCGGTGCAGGTTGTGGTGCCAATACTCTGTCACAAAAAGCAAGGTAAACAAGTGCACTATAAAATAATCTTAAAACAAGATACAAAGGCCCATAGTGACAGGATTGACCTTCAACAAATGTTATTATATCCTTCAAAAAATGTCAGCAATACTGCCTTAAGAGCAGCTGTTCAGAGTAAGCACTTGTAAAACACAGCTTAAAAACTAACAGACTCTGACCTTGTTATAATTTAAACTTCCAGACAACACTACTGAATACAATTAACTTGCTACTGCCATACTTAAAGTAATAAAAAGTTCAGAGTGTTCCAAAAGACTGAAATTTGATCCTCCCTGCTTCTGTCTGAAGCCCTCTAAACCAATGTTAAACATGCAGCTGTTTATCTCAGCTCCATGGACCCAGCCTCATTCAGGGCAAACCACAAAGCATCACACAGTTCTCACTGCAGAGTTGGATGCAATGGCCAACACAGTTCCTTTCAGTTTGATATTTCCATATCATAATCAATAAATTATGTTTATACAGCAGAGCTTCAGACCACAAGCATCCACTTGTGGCAAAGTTTATGAAATAATAAAAGCTCCAGAGACTGTCTGCCTGGTAATAGACTGGGAGCTTTGCAGTTTTCGCCTGCTGTCTTTTTAATAAGAAGATATTAAATCCTACAAAAAAGGTAGAGAAAACTGGTTTGGGATATAATGCCCAGCCTACAAAACCTAGGGAAGTTAATCCTCTATTCTAATCTATGAACCAATGCATTTAAAACAGAAGCTACAATAAAACCAGAATCTTCAAATTCTACCTAATGAAATTTCACCAGATTTCATAAATACCTTTTTTTTTAAAGAAATAAATCACTGTGAGCTTTAAAGAGAAATTGCAGTAAATCATAACAATTTTTCAAAGACATTACCATGTCTCCCATGAGTTCTGCTTTCACGATCCTTGCTCCCAGTCTGTTCATCTCCTCTTCACTAAGGACCCGAGGTGGCTCATCCTTTGACGTATGTCTGTAAAATACCAGCAGCACTAAACCCGTGGAAAAACAATGTAGAATTCACCTGTGTAACTAGGTATTATATGCCTACTGTACTGGTACATATACCCCTATTCTCAAAATAACTGGTAACAACACATTCTAAAAATATATTTGTAGTCAAAAGTTGCCAAGGTCTCTGAACCCAAAAGGCTTGAATAAATTTTTTTGAGGTACATTTCCTTTTACCTTTGAGAACAATTAAAATGCCAAGTGCTATCTGTGAATGCTTTCTGAGCATCACAGAAGAGACAAGAACCAGCAGCAGTTATAAGCAATAAAAAAACCCCAAGGGAAAAAGGAGCAGAACGAGTAACCTAAACCCAGTTTGTAACCATCCTTTCTAGCTTTGGTCATGCTTTTACTGCTCAGCTTCAGCAAAATCACCCCTTTCCCAGCTGATCTACTGCATAAGTCGCCTTCCATTTCTTGAAAGCTACTTACATGCCCATTCTTACCTGCTCACAGTACAATCTTCACTTCTAATGACGTTATGGTTGATATAGTAGAGTTTCCGTGGAAGATTATCTAGTACTGTTTTCAAAATTATAAAGTATCCCTAGAGAAGCTCTATCTATTAATAAACAGTATTGTGTCTTAACTTTAATATTGAAAGGTCAGTGTATGATTCTTATGATAATAAGGTCCTTAAGAATTATTGCAAAATGGAATCAAACAAGCTTGACTATTTTTCTCTAACTCTAGGAAAGACTAAAACCAACTAACTCAGAAAGTCCAATACATAAGAATATAGTTATGAGGTTGGTCCCAGTTCTTGAAAGAGAGAGATAGAATTCGCTCACTACTCAATATGGTTAAAGACACTAAGATTTGAAGGACAGGAGAATTCTGAAGATGGTATCCTCTTTAACTGCCAGATCTCCCAAACCCTGAGGAAATAATAAAAGTACTTTTGTTTCAAATATGCCCAATCTGAGACCAAAAAACTCAGCAGCAACATTCACATCAGCTTCCTCTGTAACAGAGCCTTCAAAGATTAAGTACTCACTTCTCTTTAACCCATATTTCTCAAAACAGGGCAAACTATTTCAGTAATGGGAACAAGAGACATTTATTACTTCATAAATGCTTTTTTTTACGCAGTGTTAGAGCTTGAATCATCATCTGAACTTTTTGAGACTAGAGACTTTGTTTTGTTTTGCTTTTTATCTTGTCTCAAATTAAACTCCAAAGCAGTCCCATTATTAAGTGTGAGTTTCAGCAAGCAATAGCTGCATGGTCCTTTCCTCTGGGGAGATCCCCTGGACATCCAATCAGCACTTTTAATTAACCTATGTCATAACTGTCCAAATCACTTTGATTTATAGGCTGAAGAAACTCTCACTGAGTTTTAGAAAGGATTAAACTTAAAAGGCACATTGTCAGCATGAGAGATGAGGAACTGAACCAGCAACACCTATTAATCCGAGCTCTCATGTCAATGAAGATCTACTTTCTGTTACTGACAGAACACCACTAAAAATTACATCTATTGCAAGACTTGAAACTTCACGAAAAAGAAGAAAGGAGCAGCAGATAAATTATACCCAACAGAAAACAACTCCACATATCCAACTCTGAAGTGTTTTAAGAGACAGAATTTTCTACAAAATTCAGGAAAAAAAGAAAAAAGGCAATTCCCACAGAAGGAAACAAGAACAGAGGTTGTATATCTCAAACATATAGAAGCTCAGGAGTTAAGAATCAGCTTAAAATAATTTGGCAATATGTAAGAAGCAGAGGCCACGTAGTTTTCCAGGCCAAAGTAATCTCTACTTTACTAATAAATCATCTCAGTAATTGTACTGGTTAACAAATATCATTAAAATATCAAAGAAGATGCAGAATTTGGTTTAATAGTACTAAAATAGAAAATGCATCCAAATCATTTCTATACTTAGTTCTCTTCAATGAGGAGAAGAAAAGAATTATCTTTTCTATCAAAATAATTGAATTCCTTAAGCAAACCACTTCCAAACACAATCTCTCCATTTACAATTAGCATTGCTCTTACTACATGGAGTAACCAAAAGCTAAAAGGTAGGGGTTTTGTACTTGCTATAAAAAAAAAAAAGTGATTCACCTTTATTTAACAAAACCACTGCAAAGGAGTAGCTGCTCTTTTCAAATAACAATAAGGCAATGTTCCAGTCAGTAATTACATGTTCTACTAAGTCTGGCTGAGATAGTTTATGATCTTCATAGCAGCCCCTATGCTGCTGCCTTTAGGGCTTAACTGGTGACAGTGTTGGTAACATAGCAGTGCTTTGGCTGTTGCTGAACAGAGCTTACACAGCTCCAAGGTTTTCTCTGTTTCTCACTCTGCATCCCCAGCAAGAAGGCTGGGATGGGCAAGAGGTTGGGAGGGGACACAAGTAGGACAGCCAACACAAACTGGGCAAAGGGCTATTCCATGCCCCATAATGCCACGCTCACCATAAGAAAGATGTTGAGGCTCTGGAGCGAGTCCAGACAAGAGCAAAAAAG
This sequence comes from Coccyzus lansbergi, assembly GCA_033558105.1. Taxonomy (NCBI): domain Eukaryota; kingdom Metazoa; phylum Chordata; class Aves; order Cuculiformes; family Coccyzidae; genus Coccyzus; species Coccyzus lansbergi. The sequence continues at coordinate 90,810 of JAUMJK010000853.1, forward strand.
CTGGTGAAGTAGATGGAGAACAGGCCTTATGAGGAACGGCTGAGAGAGCTGGGATTGTTTAGCCTGGAGGAGGCTGAGAGACCTCATTGCTCTCTACAACTACCTGAAAGGAGGTTGTGGAGAGGAGGGTGCTGGCCTCTTCTCCCAAGTGACAGGGGACAGGATAAGAGGGAATGGACTCAAGCTCTGCCAGGGGAGGTTCAGGCTGGACATTAGGAAAAAATTTTTTCACAGAAAGGGTCATTGGGCATTGGAACAGGCTACTCAGGGAGGTGGTTGATTCACCTTCCCTGGAGGTGTTTAAGGCACAGGTGGACAGGTGCCGAGGGACATGGTTTAGTGTTTGATAGGAATGGTTGGACTTGATGATCAAGTGGGTCTCTTCGAACCTGGTTATTCTATGATTCTATGAAAGCTAGGACTTGCAGTCCTTCCAAAGTAGTTGCTGCTCAGTGTGGTTGGGCATCAGTCAGCCCGCAGGAGGTGATGTGTGGCTGAGTGCCTTTGCACCACTTGGTTTTGTCTCCTTCCTTCATTTCTTAAGCTGCCCATCTGATACATGAGTTTTTCCCTCTTGCTATTCCCTCTGTAGGAGGAGAAATGAGCGAGCAGCTAGGTACACAGTCTATTGATGGGGTCAACCCGACACACATGCAAAGCAACCACCAGCTCTCCCTATCCCTGAAATAGAAGCAGCTAAATCAATCAAATAAGAACAAGGTGCAGGGTCTTCACACAGGGTGATTTCACTCAGGCTCAGTGTTCTGGACAAACACCAAAAATAAAGCTAAATAAAGTATGCTGGATGTCAGAACTCCTACTTGCCATGAGTTGTACGACACAGCTGTTAATCTTGCTTTCTCCTTCTGGAAATCACAGAGTAAACAAAACTGAGAAGGAAGGCAGATTTACTAAACAGTTATATAACATTTACACAGATTATTTGCTGCTAATCAGTGAAGTATTTGGGGGGGGGGATTTTGAAAGAAAAAGCACATGATATTTAAGCTGAAGCCTAAGACCCTAACCATGCAGAGCAGTGCTTTTTTATGTTTGCGGGAAAGTTTGTTAATAAACTTATAATAAGGTGGGGTTTTTTCCAGACATATAGTTCTGAGTGCAGACTTTCATTTTGATGGAGTCTGTGCCTAAACTGCAGAGCAGATGCACTCTACCAGATGCTCCCAGTGCAGGATCTCTCTTTATGCGAATACCTAAGTTTCCTTATGGAAGCTAAAGACCTACCCAAGCCAGACAGAAAACAACTGTGGATTGTGCAGATCTCATACATAAATGAAGTTATGAGCAAACCCGGACTGAGGAGGCTGAGGCAGTCTCACAGGCTCCAGCTGAGACATATTTTGAATCATTCTAAATGAAGTTTACAAATTGCTTTTAAGTGGTAAACCTCAGGCATTTCAAGGCAATAACTGTTTAGGCAATATCTGGAAAAATGAAAAGGATAACCAAATTTGAAGGCCTAATTATGTCTCATACATCACAGGTTTAATGCTACAAGACCTTTTTTTTCCAGAGTAACTAAAACAGCTATAAAGACATATTTCTCATTTTCCAGCAAAGTGACGCTGAGGCAAATACTAAAATAAACAATAAAACAAGGCACAAGAAAACACAATGGGATTTCCCACAGCGCATACAAATTATCTGTGCCAAAACTGGGAACCACTCCTGCCACAATGTATATTCAAATTCATGCTGTAAAAAAATAAGTACATTAGACTGAATGAGAATGATACAAACAATTTATCTCCCTGCTGTTATAGAAAACGTAGCATTTCATTGGCTCCTATCAAAACAGAAAATATGGCAAGTAAAAATCTGTAAAGAATACCCAACCAGCAGAGCACAAAGAATTGTGTAGAATCAATTGCCTGGTCTTAGTCATTCATGCCATAGTCATCTCATGTACATTTTTCCTTAGCAGATATCTCACTGTGTATTTGCAAGTACTACATGTAGGTACCATTACAAATACAACAAATATTTCTAAGGTATTTCTTTGTTATTAGAATCCAACAATTAAATATTAAAAAGTAAATTCATAATCCTGCTGTAGGATGGGTTTTTTCCTAAAAATATCTGACAAAAGTGTATAAGAAACAGGGAATTACACTTGATCGTATTTCATCAAGCGCTGTCTCTAACAAAATCATAGCATCCTTCTTACATACAAGAACATTTAGTTGTCCAGCTTTCCAAAGCAATAAAATAACACCACTGACTCTAAAACACTTTTTCACATGCTTCCCTATTATTAGGACGATTTGAAGGAAACCATTCATAGCAATCATCACGCCACTGGTTTCACTTCAAGAAGCAGCAAACTGGTTGAAGCTGATGACCTCACGTACAGTAAAATCTCAGTTGTCTACAACTGATTTTTCTGACCATCTCTCCATAGCACTTTATATTGTATTTCATTAAAGCAAGTCTGACAAAGTGAAATTCCTACTGCAAATTACTTTGCAATTTTCTTCTTGTTCCTGTTCATTTTTTCTCATTTACACAGAAAATACACAATCAATATTGTCAACTATTTTTCATATGCTAAAACCTTTTAGAAGACTTCGCAGGTGGCAAACTCATCTCTGTTGTAATTATTATTCATTTTAGTCAGCATTTTCTAACATTTAAAGTTTGTCTCTTCTAAATTGCACAACTGATTAGATACTGGTTTGCAATTTTTTTTGCCTAGGGGCCAATTATTACTGCAGTGTGAAATAACACTGGAAAGAAGCACCAAAATAATCTACCATCAGCAATTCTCAAATACACAGAAGACAGGAGAAGTAGGTGGTACTCGTACAGTGGTTTGTTTCAGCTGCTCCTACCTGGGAGGCTTGTCTCATAACTGAAGAGATCTGATATTATTGAATACTATCAGAAAGACAGAGTTTCCAGTCTACTTGCCATGAACAATACAACAAATAAAAGACAAGTAAAAATGTTTGAAAATACCTAGAACATGATGTTTTACTGTCAGACGATGTTTGTTTCTTCTCAGGGATATCACTTGGGTACTCTTGTTGCAACTTTTTTTTATCACTTAGAGTTCTTTCCGAACTACTGTCGTCAATGTGTTCCTTAGTACCAGATGATTTTTGATCAGATGTTAATTTTTCATTGTGATCTTCTGTGTGTGCTTTTGTCATCGGTGCAGTATCCTCACTAGGTTTTTGGAAACGGCTGCTCAAAGAACTATTAGCCAGCAGTCCAGAAGAGGACTGATGTGACTTGTAGTCTCTAGGTGCACTGTAAGATGATGAATCATCTTCAGAGGGTTTCAGAAATTTGTGTTTCATGCTGCTTAGAGATGAACTCTTTCCCTGACTTCGTTTTTCATCAGAGTGTTTTTCTGCTTTGGAGCTGTACCCTCTCAATTCTGAGTCCATGCTGCTGTGTCCACGTTCTTGGTCTTCTCTTGACTTCTCTCTCTTGTAACCTTTGTCTTCTTTGGCCCATCTTTTGCCATACTTCTCCCTAGTATAGCCCCCAGACATGTTCCCATTTCTATCATCTTCATCTCGTGTCTCCTTTTTCATATGTTGCTCTTTCTTCTCTTTCTCACTTTCTAAATAGTCAGTTTTCTTCCATTTTCCACTTCTATGGTAATTTTCCTTTCTGGAAGCAACTTTTTCAGCTTCTTCTAATCGTGACTGAAATACTTCCATTGACTGTAAGAAAGAATAAAAAAAGTCATACTGTTTTTAAGCTTATGGAGTCTTGTGAAGCTCCCTACAAAGTAATACAAGAAAGGTACCATTCTATGAAAATGAGTTACTGTGCAAAGGGCAAGGCATGAGTCGTGGAGCGGAAAAGAAAACCAGTACATAAAAGGGAGCTTAGAACCTCGTGTCTAAGATGCTCTGTGGGGAAGGTCTTCTGATCCTTTCTCTCAGACTATTTCTGCCTTTTATCCAGTGGCTCTAAAGTGCTAAAGCACTCCTGGTAACAGGGACTAGAGCCTCAGAGCTGTTTCCTCCTGGCCACCTGGAGATTCAGGGCTTGAGCGAGGGAGAAAGGCTTCTTCACTCTTCCTCATTAACTTAACATCAGGTGCTCAGCTTCTATAGAACCAATGAATGTTCCCACTAAATCATTTTACAATCTAGGTAAACTCTTAAAAACACAGGAGAGGGGGTTCAAAAGTCTTTAGCTTGAAACAGACTTTGAACTCCGGTCTCTGGTTTTCTGGAAAAATTATGCAAAATATGGACTGTCTCTCTTCCCTCTTTTGAGCTGAATCAAAAGTCATCAATTTATTTTTTTATTTACTCAAAATACTATATACTGAAGCAAATCAGTAAGGGATCTCTTTCAACAACTGCCCTGTACGTCAGCAGCCAGAGTAGTTCATGCTGTTTAAGTTCTATTTTTTTTAAAGATTCTTAAAGATAACATTCCATAGAATCACTGTCACTAAACAATTCCTACCAGTGCTGACCACATTGGTTTCATCTCTCAGGAGTGACTACAATTCAGTTCAAAAACAACAGCATGAAGTCCTTCCAAGACCTCCGCAAACAAACCAATCTAATCAAAAAAACCCACCGAAAACTCAAATGTGACACTATGGCCAAGATTCAACATCCCACACTTCTGACCAAAACTTTTCAAGACAATAATGCAACACATAGGGAGGACTTTAAACAGCTAATATTGTTACAGAAAAATAAATTTTGAAGATTTTCAAACCCTACAGAAGCAAACAGTTTTCTAAATGTATTTGGACTAAGCAGACCACAAGTAGCCAGAATACTCATATTTGGTTAAATTTGATGCAGCTCTCCAAATTATCTTGGCATTATTATTGTTCACAGTGTGCAGCATTACCTACTACGTGCAGGAGAACAAAATATATTTACTAGCGTACACTATAATTTTAGAAGTACTCAGGTACTGGGATCATTTGAACCTCCTGATGCAGAGCAGAAGAATAAAATTTGCACTAGGATCCCATACAGTAAAAACATTGAACAAAAAAAAATATAAAAAAGCTGCAAGGCTCTAAATTCTTCATTATTTGAGAGAAGCTGCAGAGGCTGCTTTTTCCTGTTTCTTTGCTTATGTCTTACACCACATATTACGTATTTGTGCCTTTACATTAAAGTAATCTTTTCCAAGCATGTATTAGTATGAAAAGAATTTAATCTAAGACCCTTACCCCATATCTCTCAGCTACAATGTCCTCAAAATTTCGTTTCTCTCTCTCAGCCTGCTCCTTCATCCTTTGGTATGATTTTCGTAACCAACTTAATCCAGCATCTTCCACCACTGAAACTAAAGCACCAAACAATGAGAAAGTGCAGTTTTGCATCTTATTAGTTATTCCTATTTAACCTTCCTCTGTATGTGAAATTAAACCTTCACTTAAACTTAATGTAAAAACTGAAGGGAAGTAGAAGTAAATGGAACGAATGTAATAATACAATTGCATGTTTTTATAATTTAATGTTGGATATACCTCAGTAATATCACTGATTTAATTTAAGCTTCTCCTTTCTATCACAGAACAAAACAAGCAGTTTCCAAGACAGGCGTGGTATATGAAAAGCTGTAGGGGGTTTTATGAAATTAAAGAACCTTCTTATTGTTTCCACTCACTATGTCCATTCTTTGGCATACCCCTCACAGAAAAACAAACACGTTCCCCTTGCCAGAAAACTTATAAGTGACCCAGTACTTTCCATTTGAAAAGGTAGCAGAGGTCTTAACAAAGAGGACACAGGCTCACTGATGCCTGTCATGTCTTATCGACTGCTAATATCTGTGACTGCTAAAAGCGGGCACGAAGCTAATAGTTCGCAGCATGGAGTGTCCACAGGGAAAGGCACCCAAAGAGAAAAGCCAAGGACTCTAACGTTCCCTGTTCACAGAATACAAGGACCCTTCTTATCAAATAATAAACATTTTATGACATTATGAACAATGTTTTTCTAACTGCTTTTGCTGGAAATAGACAGGATAACCCTAGGGTAAGGGGAGAAGTGAAAAGGTTACAGAAATAATACTTTCCACATACTGCATCTGTAATGTATTTCATCTTAATGTGACTCAGATTTCTGTGGTTGAATATTTTAAAACTATAATTTGTGTAATGGAATGAAAAGAACCAAATGAGATGACAACAATTTATCTTGTCTTGGTTAAATCATGCTTTCCTTTAATTAGTTCAGCAGGGAAAATTTCTGTAAAGGTACTGAAGGTCAAACTACTCAAGATTAAAAACCAACAAAGAGACATTCTGCAAAACATCATATTCTGATATTAATCCAATATTCACTATTAAGTTTTCATGCAAATTTTACATTATTACATATTACTCATAATCCCTTTACATTAAAATTAGTAGTAACTTGTTAGCAACACAGAGATCAGAGACTAGAAAAAAAAATTATTACTAGAAGTTGTTGTTTACCTTTCTTTACTGAAGCTGCTTCATCCTTTTCTGGTGGCAAACCTGTACCACCATCTTTCCAGTAAGGATTGAGCTCTCTCTCAGACAGCATGGCCTGAAACAGAAGTAATTTTATTGTGGGCATAGGACATGGTCTGTATTTTTCAGAGTATCTGATAAATTTTGCAAGACACACGCAGGAACAGCACAGCTTACTCATAACTTGCGCTATCTAAAGACAGGTAGAAATAAACATAACTCTCCATCCTGACTCATAGAATCACAGATTCATTTAGAACCTTTAAGATCATCGGGTCCAATCATAAACCTGCCATTGTCAATTTCACCACTAAACCAATGTCCCCAAGCACCAAAACTACCCATGTTTTAAATACCTCCAGGGATTGTGACTCAGCCAGTCTCCCAGGCTGCCCATTCCAGGTCTTCATAGCCCTTTCAGTGAAGTAATATTTCCTAATTTCTGTGATTCTGTGAATGAAGGGATGTTCCTCTAAGAAGGTGACACAGCTGACAGCCCAGCTGAAGTGCTTCTACAGCAACACAAGCAGCATGAACAGAGTCAAAGCTCTCAAACATGTGCTTAATTGGCACCTTTATTATATGGAAGCAGTTTTGCTGTATGTATGTTCAGTTCTGGGCCCCTCACCACAAGAAGGATGTTGAGGCTCTGGAGCGAGTCCAGACAAGAACAACAAAGCTGGTGAAGGGGCTGGAGAACAGGCCCTATGAGAAACAGCTGAGAGAGCTGGGGGTGTTTAGCCTGGAGAAGAGGATGCTAAGAGGAGACCTCATTGCTCTCTATAACTACCTGAAAGGAGGTTGTGGAGAGGAGGGAGCTGGTCTCTTCTCCCAAGTGACAGGGGACAGGACAAGAGGAAATGGCCTCAAGCTCCACCCGGGGAGATTTAGGCTGGACATTAGGAAAAAGTTTTTCACAGAAAGGGTCATTGGGCATTGGAACAGGCTTCCCAGGGAGGTGGTTGATTCACCTTCCCTGGAGGTGTTTAAGGTATGGGTGGATGAGGTCCTGAGGGGCATGGTTTAGTGTTTGATAGGAGTGGTTGGACTCGATGATCCAGTGGGTCTCTTCCAACCTGGTGATTCTATGACTTCATTGCCATGTGCACTCACATCTGAAGAACTGTTGTTATGGAGGCTCTTCATTTTATTTCGAGCTACTGCTATTTACCCCCAAACTAGTAAATCACTGTGATTCTGTTAACTGACTTTTCTGGAAGCAGGCAAGGATGTCCACTGCTGAAAAGGGTTGATTAGGCATCCCAGAACTGACAAAATTTTGAATTTGTGTTGCATCATCATCAACTCATTACCACCACTGTCACGCTGCATGGATCTACTGTAATAATTTTTGAGTATCAAAGAAAGGACAGACATCTGGTGTAGACAACAGAGATGTATAAATGTGCATGGAGAGCAAGTGGCTGGGTAGGAAAGTCTATAAAAATCGTATTCTTCTAGGATAAAGAATACAAATAAATGGTCATGAACCATATGATACATGCAGACATGCTGATGATTCACAAGCACCGTACAAAGCAGTCCTTAAACAGTCCAGAAAAAGTGTTCAGCAAAAAATAATGTGAGGAAAAAATCGAAAAGATTAATCCCTTTTCAAAAGACAATAACCAAAGCACTGCATGCTACACAAAAACAACACTTGGGGTTTATCTAGTTCCTACCACAACACAACTAACTGGAAAACAACAGCAACAAAAGGCCTACTCTAAGAAGTGAGGACACGTAAGTATGAGACAGTGATCAGCAACTATATTTTCAGAGCAGATTACATTGCATGTAAGGTGCTGAATGAAAAAATGAAGCAGCCAGCAACTATATGTAAACAGAACTAATTTAATCACAGCAACCTTCTCCCAAGCTGGACCCTAATCACCCATCTGCTCATGCACAACTGCAGCATGAGAAGCACAGCAACTGTTCTGAATATTTTCTTCAGAGAAAAAACAAGCCTCAGCACCACTACACTTCAACCCAGTAACTTTGGTAAGCTTTTTCACATAAACAGTGGTGCCCCTTTCAAAAACACACAATAGGGCAGGAGGCCAGACCAAAAGCCTGACACTGTTATTAAGTAAAATATCTCAGAAGCACAGAGCTTAGTACAAACAAAAGTGGCTTTTTCCTTGTCTAGAAGACAACTTAAAGGCCTTTTCCCCACAAGATAAGCCTGCTGCGTGAACCCTTCCCATCCCAAACAGAATCACTGACCAATCAAGTCAAATTCACTATCACGCAACACATCAGGCATGAGTTTAAAAACCATACAGCCATGTATTTGAACCAATGAATTGATTCATTCAACACCCTAAATTTAGTATGACACAGAAAAAAGTTGATACTTTAATTCCATCTACCTGTTCCATTTCTTGAGCTTTCTGTCGTTCCAGTATTTTATCTTTGTGTCTTTCATCTTTGACAGCTGCTACTGATGTGGTTTTCAGTGTCAAGAAGTCTAAATTCATCCATTCTTCTCTCTAAAATAAACAAAGAGTCAGTGTTTGTACTTCCAGCAGAAACATGGCTTAGATGTACAAATGAAACCAGTGCGACTGACGTTTCTTTCAATAAAAAGTACAGGGTTTTTTACGAACACATACGAAATACTTCAATAAAAAGCAAATACAATTTTAAGAACTCCATCTTTCAATATTTTAATATACACTTACACAAATAAATTTCATAAGTCTTTCTGTAATTTTAAATACATCTTCACAATGGATTTAAGACACTAGTAATGCGAGCTATATAGACTGCTTATTATTTGCTTAAAAGAATGCTGTACATCTTGATCAATTCATAGACTCATAGAATCACCAGGTTGGAAGAGACCCACCGGATCATCAAGTCCAACCATTCCTATCAAACACTAAACCATGTCCCTCTGCACCTCGTCCACCTGTGAAGGACACTTCTATCCACCATTCACGGTCACTATTTCCTGACGTTTGAACAGAAATTCATGTTTAAATTCATGCCCATTGCCTCTGATCTTGTTCCTGGGCATCACTCAAAAAAACTGTCTCTGTCTTCTGCAGCTTCAGAACTGCAGTTTGGGGATTTCTTTTGTTTGTCTTTTTTTTTCTCTAATTAAGTACTCTGGACTAGTCCAGGACTAGTATAATGGAGAACCTTAGGTGCACTTTGAGAACATACTTTCTAATTTAGTTTAATGCAACAGGAAAGGGTTTACATTGTCCAAAATTACTTCATAATGTGAGGCAAAATACCAAAAAGTAGGGATATCCAGGAAATTCCTTTCAAAGCACACTCTTCATCCACAAACAAGACACAACCAGGGTGCACATTATACAAGAAATGCTTGGAAAAACAGGTTTTTCAGTTTAAATTATCATGAAATACGTAAGGATTTATATTTCATTACTTTATATTTTTTCAAGAACACAGATATGATTCAGAGATACTTTTTATTTCTCTTAACAAAATGCACAAATCCAGAAAGAGAAACAGGGACTTTTTCAGGAGTGGAATTAGACCATTAAAAATCATCACTTAAGTTACTACATCAGTTTATTTCAGAATGATTCTGTTTTCCAGAATACATGCTGCTTGCTGAGCACAGAATTCACCTTGAAGATCAACAGGCATCGACGCCATATATATTGTGGTCAAAAAGCTCTACACCTCTCCCTTTTATATCTGTTTAAGCACCAAAGAAGCAAAAATTCAAGTATGGAACAACCATCAAAATTATGCAGGAAAAATAACCTTCAAGAAACCCAAGCTAAATTGCTAGGGTCTCAAAATATGATGAAAGGAATTGGTGCTAAGTAACTTCAAAGCATAGTGCGTTGTTAAATACAAAGCAACTAGCAGATAGTGAAGTCTCCCGTTGAATGAAATCTCATATTCACCTACCCAGACAGAAACATTAGTGAGTAAAAGAGGTTTTGTTCCAAGACATTGCAAAAGAACCATCAAGAAACCAAAGCACGTTTCACATTTGGTCCTGCTGAATATATTTCTGGAGTAGTTATCAGACTGCTCACCTGCAGGGAGGGTTCTTCCACAGCATCTGATTGCTCGTTGACCTTCCAAGCCTTTTCTGCGTTATCTGTCTGTGACACATTTGACTCAACCCACTCAACTGAAGAATCCTACAAAACAGAGTTGAATGTAAAAAGTAATAATAACATCTTAACTGTTCATAAAATGCAGTAGTTATGAAGCACCTTGATAATTAAAATTTATGCTGAATGCTAAGCACCACAATATAATACTGCTTATTATTAAAAAATACTGATAACAAAAATAGAATATCGATATTCCCATAGGGGATTCTTCCTTCAGAATCAAAACATCTCACCATACTTTATGAGCACACCCCAGTATTTGGGATGTACGATGCCAGGTTGTGCTGGCAGTTTACTAGGATAACAGTGCTAAAGTTAAAGTTGTCAGAATAAAGCCAAAACCAACTGGTTTTCTGGTATTAGAGAATCAAAATAATAATTAAAAAAACCCTAAATTCATTATTAACTATGTTTTACATTAAAAAAGTAAAACCAGTAACAGTATAACATAAAGCACTACACATGCTATCATCTCCTATTTTCATATCTGACTTCCTCCACTGGCCCTTCAAAAAAAACACACTGAGATTTTGCATCTGAAGCAAACAGGACGCCACTGAACAGATTTTCTTTGCTATTTACATGAACATGTGATGAAAATAACAGATTTTGGATCAAAGTTATCAGCCAAGGCTGTGCTGTATCACCAGGACTCACTGATATGATTCGAGGGGTTTTGATGGCTCCCATGGGAATCCTGGGACATTTGTGGCTTAGGTTACTTCCCTTACTGAAAAGGATAGTTCACTCCTGATATCATTCCCTGGAAGATAAATCGCATAATGCCGCATGTTCGTTCACTCAATAAAGGAGGCTCTCAGAAAAGAAAAAAAAATCACAGTGCTATCTCACTTGAATCAAAATGCTGGAAGACGTTTTAAACGATGTGGCCAGAAAGCAGCACCCAGATTTCTAATGCAGCCTCTGTACTGTTTTAGCAGTGCTCCTCCACATAAAAGCATCTGTCTACAGATTCAAATGCACAAATTTGAGCCTTCCTTCAGACTCACATACAACTCCCATGGGGCTCAGTTTCCACGGTTGAACATTCATGGAAAAAGGCAGCAGTAACTCATGCTTAAAATCAGTCAAGTATTTGCAGTTTTAGACATGTCCTTCTATCACACACCACTGACAACAGGGAACTTAAGAATTTTTCCACTGTATCCTAGAATGAGGGGTTTCTTCAGATTTTCTTCTGCTGATAAACTACAAATCCCTCACTTCCAAATGAAAGAATTCAGTGTTATAAAATTGATAAGCACTCACGTAATGGTATCTTTTACATTGATTAAATATAGAATCATAGAATCATAGAACAACCAGGTTGGAAGGGACCCATCGGATCATCGAGTCCAACCATTCCTATCAAACAATAAACCATTTACCTCAGCGCCTCATCTACCCGTCCCTTAAACACCTCCAGGGAAGGGGAATCAACCACCTCCCTGGGCAGCCTAGTCCAATGCCCAATGACCCTTTCCGTGAAAAACTTCCTCCTAATCTCTAGCCTGAATCTCTTCTGGCGGAGCTTGAGGCCATTCCCTCTTGTCCTGTCCCCTGCCACTTGGGAGAAGAGCCCAGCTCCCTCCTCTCCACAACCTCCTTTCAGGTAGTTGTAGAGGGTAATGAGGTCCCCTCTCAGCCTCCTCTTCTCTAGGCTAAATCCCCCCCAGCTCTCTCAGCCGCTCCTCAAAAGAGAACAGCAGGCACACTCTGTCCAAGTCCTTGAGTCCGTTTGTCCAGAAAAGACAAATTTTACCATGTTTTTTTTTACGACAGAAAACAGTAAAATAAGTCTGAATTTTACTAACCACATGTACTCACGCAGTCTAAAATGGTGCTGGTTTAAAAATGTTGTTTTGAAACATTTTAGTTTCTTACTCACCGAAGAACTATCAGATAAGTCATCCTTCTTTTCAGATTTATGTTTCTTATTTTTCTTCTTCTCTTTCTTAGCTTTTTTTGAATGCTTCTGCTTTTTCTTTTTTTTCTGCACAGAATGTTCCTACAAGTAAACAAGAACCAGCAAATCAGATCACCCACATACAAGAAACACAATCAGAACCTACCTAGCAAACCTCACTGAAAAGGAAAAGCACACACAGTTGGACATAACCACACTTTACTTCTGCTACCCTCTCTCTGTTCTCCTGTTCCCTATAGATGTTCTCCAACATCCGTAGCTGACTATCCCTTCCCCAATTAGTAGCTTTTTCCACTAGAATTAAGGTACTATAACTATACATTTAATATCTTCTACACTACACTTACTTTGGTCAAATCTCTTCTTTGGGAATCACTGCATCCATCAACACATATCTGTACTTTGTTGAAATATCTGCAATGGTTTCTTCACTAATACTAAAGGATGGGACGTTCAGAGGTTCTGTTAAGGTTTCTCAGGTGAGTGACCACAAAGGGGATTGCTAGGAAGCTTTAGATCCTCCAGATTTCTTGCCATGGGACTATTCTTGTCTGACAGCATTTGCTCTTCTGCATTTGGTAGAAATTCAAGATGGTATTGAATAAACAAAATTTTTCCTCTTTACAGGTAGAAAATCATTTTCACTTCAAAAAATATTGAAACACAAAGAAATCAGAAATTGGGAAGGTTTTAAAGACCATCTTAAAGCCCTCAAAGCCTTCTTTTCATAAAAATATGCTGCAAAGTTAACATCACAACTGGATGATTTACAGGCCCATCACCTTTTCCAGTTGTTCAACATGCTCATTCACATCCTCAAGCATCCAAGTATCTTCAGCTCATAGATGCTTTAGCAAATTACGCCTCTGTTCCTTTTTATACCTAAGTGTGGCCTAAGACAACAGCGAAGAAAAATAAGTAGACGGAGTTTGGTAGCATTTACTTACAGCACAACTTCATAAGCCTCACTGACAGAACCAGAAACAATTTTAAGCCCTGTGTTTGAGAACTTTTTCTTTTAGAGGATTGCAGTAAACACTTTCGAATTACAAGTTAAGGAGAAGATTCAGCTAAAACATATTCTGCACATTCTTTGCTCAAGCTACAGTCTTGCAGCTCTTCCACCACCCATTTCATCCCATCACAAAAAGGTTTGAGTTAGAAGGGACCTTAAAGATCATCTAGTTCCAGCCCCTCTGCCATGGACAGGCATATCTGCCACCAGACCAGGTTGCCCAAGGCCCCATCCAACCTGGCCTTGAACATCTCCAGGGCTGGAGCAGCCACAGCTTCCCTGGCCAACCCGTGCCAGTGCCTCACCACCCTGATCATGAAGAATTTCCTCCTTACGCCTAATCTAAATCTGCCCCTCTCAAATTAGTAGCTGTTCCCTCTCATCCTATCCCCCCATGCCTTTGTAAAATGTCCCACCCCAGCTTTCTTGGAGGCCTCCTTCAGGTACTGCAATGTTGCTACAAGATCTTCTTGGAGTTTTCTCTTCTCTTGGTTGAACAACCTCAACTCTCTCAGCCTGTCACAGAATCATCAAGTTGGAAAAGACCTCTGTATGTCTGCATGGGGAATCTGCTCTGGCATCCTGAACATCTTTGCAGCCCTCCTCTAGACCCGTTCCAACAGTTTCATATCATTCTTACACTGAAGATTCCAGAACTAGACACAAAACTGCAGGTGAGGTCTCACAAGAGAGAAACAGAGGGGGAGAATCCCCTCCCTAGACCTGCTGGTCATGCTTCTTTTGAAGCAGCCCAGGATGCGGTTGGCCTTCTGGGCTAGGAGCACACATTGCCAGCTCATGTCAAGCTTCTCATCAGCACCTCCAAATCCTTCTCTGCAGGGTTGCCTTCAATCAAATCACCCCCATGCTGTATTGAAACTGCAGATTGCCCCAATCCAGGCATTGGTCCTTGCAAGTTTATTATGATCCTAATTTTGTGTGAGATCAATCTTGCAAGTTTGAGTTTGGGGATTTTGTTTGGGGGGTGAGGTGGCTGGTTAAATAACTAAAGCCAAATGCTAAAAAGTAAAAGGGATTTTTTTTTAAAAAAAAAAACAAACCAACACTAACCCTCTACTCTACCCTACTGAAGCCTCAGCTAGAATACTGTCCAGTACTAGGTTTCCCAGCTCAAGAAAGACAAGGAAACCACTGGAGGGAGTCCAGTGGAGGGCCACAAAGATGATGAGGAGACTGAAGCATCTCTTATGAGGGAAGACTGAGAGACTTGGCTCCATTTAGCCTGGAAAAGAGAAGATTGAGAGGGGACCTTGTCAATGCTTATCAGCAGCCCCTGAGCATATGAATCTATAAATACAGCAAATAAAGGCCAATCAAGATCAGCTTGTCACTATGTCTTCATTTAATTTTCTTTTAGCTTGTCTAGTAAGAGGCTAAATCTTCCCCTTCTCCATAATAAAAGGCATATTTTAAATAAAATTCTTATTTCCTTCATTTTACTGAAGTTATAAATATATATTGCATAGAATGATGTTAATATTATAAATAAGGCACAAAAGCAGCTTTTCTTCTTATTAATTCTAAGAATAAATTAAAAAAGGCAAGTATTCAGGTAATTCAGATACATGATCTTAATACAAGAAGTGGATTATTGTTTTGGCTGAAGTGTAGAAACACGTATTCAGAACACAGAATGACTAGAAGTCATCATCAAACTGCAGAACTGTTGTCTCCTGAATACTAAATGAAACAGGGCTGGGCAAGATGAATCTGTAGTGGCAAAGCCACCAGACTGTTAAAAAGAGAGACAGACACAATAACACCAGGTAGAAGTTCCTTTCTTCTTGGATAAAGATACAAAATACAGAAGATTCTTAATATCCATAATGTGAAATTAATAAGTGATTTAGAAGATGAAAGAAGTAGTATTTTCACTTCAATTATGATTTTAACATGAGTTAGAAAGTAGTGATACCCTTTGATCCTTTTTATCTCAAAACTATATAGCTCCCCCTACCATCAAATTACAACACTCATTTTTATTTTCAGGGAACAGTTAACCCTCACACACACACAATTACTTCAAGAGAGGCGGAATCTGTCTGCATCACTTCATTAGCTTCAAACCTTAACTTTCTATAGAATCTTTTCATAGAATTGTTACATTGGAAAATACTTTTGAGATCATCAACTCCAACCTATTCAGAAAGGTTGCTGAGGATCTCCATTTTTGCTTTCACAACTTCTAACAAAAAGTGGGTTCCTTTGAGTAATGATTTGTTCTTTGGGAAGAGGTAGTTATTAGCTAAAAACTGCTTTACAAACAAAGAGTTGAGGACTGGCGCACACCCACGTTTTCCAACCAAGGGTAAGAAAACATCTATATCTGAACATGCATCCAGTTGTACTGAGTGAAGGGATCTAGTTGAGCCTTGTCTCACTGCAACAGGTTAGAACATGTTCTATCGTTTCTTTGTCTCTCCCCTCCTACTCTTGATTCCCAAGTTATAGGGTTACATCTCAGGTTTTTGTGCCAGACCTCGTAAGGCAAATGTAAAATATAAGCTTTTATTTCTAATGTCAAGTCCACCTCCCATCCTATCACACAATCCATTCCACTCACTTATCAATTCCAATATTCAGCTCTCAAAGGCTGCCTGCATTATCCTCCCAGCTTCCACCACCTCAAAGCTCAAGGAACCTCAACATACCCTTCCACATAGTTCTAATGCTCATACCAATTCTCAACCTAAATAACACACTTTATGTTATTTTTATGAATGCTTAGACTTGTTTTTCTACCCTCAATATTCCTATTATTGTTACATCCACAAAGCTTTTCCAAGGAGGGAAGCAGAAACACGGGAGGGTTTAGCTTCCACCCCAACTTCCAAATCACAACTGAGTCAGAGCACTGCCTCTTGCTCCACCTCCTCCAGACAAAGCTGTGCCACCTGGAAACACTACTGCTCTTTGTCAAAAGGCACAAGATGGGTCACTGAAAGGACCACCACTGAAATCATCTAAGCTTCTTGTATCAATAATCATTATCGAGCAGTCAGGCATGCAATTTAAAAAGCAAACTGTAGGAGATGTCAGCTTCCAGTCAGAACCATCTGGGAAGCAGTAACTGTTTCTGCTGGTGAAACTGCGGGCACAACTGATAAACAGATGCACGATGGTAGACACTGCTGCTAGGAAACTGCAGGCAGATACTTCATATGAATGCAGGGCCTCTCTACTCCCGTGGAGTGAGCTCTAGAGGAAAGACTTAAAGAATACAACGAAGAAGACATCCGTCTTCATCAGTCTCCTTCTAAAATGACCTGCCTGTTAAATCTAAAACGTTGCTTGCAAGAATGCATAGAGGTGCTTCGCCTGAAGTCTGAAAACCTTTTGTGAAAAAGCATTATTCATTTCTCACTGTCACTACTCTCCTAATATCACTCAAAGATTCAAGTAAATATAGTTAATGCTGACGTGCTTATTTCCTTTGACAGAGAGCATCAGGTCTCCACACTTCACAGAAGACTTCAAAAGAAAAAATGAAAAGGAGGTGCTTAGCATTACAGTACTGAAGCAACTCCCAATAAATAACAGCTCTATAACCCCTAACAGCAATATGTTTTGCTATTAACTTCTGTCTAAGGAGACATTTCTGTAATTTTTTTTATTTAAGATTGAAGTGAAAAATACTGCTAAAGCATTCCATCGCCTCAGCAAATACTAACCACTGCAACAACTCAGTTGGTTTCGGCTTTTATAAGGAAATACCCGATCAAACTTCACCAGGGAAACCTGCTGACTTCACAGCTTGTTTACAGTTCAAATACAGTGAAATGAATGAAACTGTTACAGGTTGGGGTATTTTTTCTAATCTTAGGTTGTATTTTCAATGAAAATATTTAAAAAAATGTAAACCAAAAATAGAGGTCCAAGTCAAAAACATCAAACAAGATGTTTTAAAAAATAATGCCTTAACATCTCAAATCAATTTTTAGAACACTAAATAGTAAAAATAAACAAAAAAATTCTTGTTTGTGCAATGAACTTCTTTCAAGGGACCATTTACATTATTTCAAGAACATCACTTTTTGGTTTGAAATACTGGAACAGGTCTTATTTACCTATGCTCACATTTAGATTGAGCATTGGAAGAACTGAAGACAAAGAACAGAGCCATAAGAATGTTAAACAGTTTCATAATACTTGAAAATCGTTAAAAAAGAAGTCCGAGTGATGGATTATTCCTTGAGTTTAGAGAAAAGCCTTGGATGAGTTATTTGACCCTACACACATATAATCCACTGGTTCCTGAATTCAAAAACCTAGGGAAATTATATGGATTCGTATGGTCTGGGCCAGATCATAAGGGAGAAACTGAACTAAGACAGAGTGCACTGGAACAGGCTGCCCAGGGAGGTGGCAGAGTCACCATCCCTGGAGGTGTTTACAAGACAAGTAGATATTGCACTTGGGGACGTGGTCTAGTGGCAGACTTACCAGGGCTAGATCAATGGTTGGACTTGATGATTTTAAAGGTTTTTTCCAACTGAAACCATTCTATGATTCTATGACTTATTTTTAAAATCAATCTGTATTTCTATCAAGAGAAACAAACTTGTAACCTACCACTAATCCTTAACAATTAGAATAACCATAGAATAACCAGGTGGAAGAGACCCACTGGATCATCGAGTCCAACCATTCCTATCTATCACTAAACCATGCCCCTCAGCACCTCATCTACCCGTGCCTTAAACACCTCCAGGGAAGGTGAATCAACCACTTCCCTGGGCAGCCTGTTCCAGTGCCCAATGACCCTTTCCGTGAAAAATTTTTTCCTAACGTCCAGCCTGAACCTCCCCTAGCAGAGCTTGAGGCCATTCACTCTTGTCCTGTCCCCTGTTACTTGGGAGGAGAGCCCAGCTCCCTCCTCTCTATAACCTCCCGTCAGGTAGTTGTAGGGAGCAATGAGGTCTCCTCTCTGCCTCCTCTTCTCAAGGCTAAACACCCCTAGCTCTCTCAGACGTTCCTCATAGGGCGTGTTCTCCAGCCCCTTCACCAGCTTTGTTGCTCTTCTCTGGACTCGTTCCAGAGCCTCAACATCCTACCTGTGGTGAGGGGCCCAGAAGTGAACACAGGATTCAAGGAGCGGTCACACCAGTGCTGAGTACAGAGGGAGAATAACCTCCCTGGAATGTATTTTCTGCACAAGGAATGGTCAAATCGTGTCACCCCTGGACACCAAAGAGTGAAAGGCTCGAAGTCTTTTTTGAAAACAAGTAATAGATGAGCAACCCTGAAGTACGCAAATACCACATCATTAAGCAGATGCCAGAATAATTCAAAATTGAATTATTACTTGTGTTTACCAAAAAAGGTGTTCGCATCTAGGAAAAGTACACATCCCTGCACTTACCAAAAGACCCACCAGATTATTTTCTCCTCTAAAGAAAATCAGCAGTGTCATGAACCATCGCCCTCATTAAAACAAGATGCTGTTTCTGGAGCTTAAAAACAATTTACATGTCAACACTAAATTATTTGATTACTGATCATTATCATAAACATTACCAGCTGCCGGGTTTCACCGATGCAGTTGGGAGGAGAGACTACACAAATGAATGAATATGCTTTAAAAGAGAAATCTCTGTCAATGAGTTGGGTAGCATTCTGGCCCGTCCAGTGCAAGAAAAAAAAACATGAAATAGTAAATAAATTCTTAAAAAAAAAAATCAACAGGAAACACCTTCTGCTGTTCAGCTTGTTTTAAAAGTAAACTGCACTAAAGAAATCCACCCTTTTTCTGGAACTGCTTCAAAATCTACTATATAATTGTCCAAGTTTAGCCCCAGCCCAGCCAATTTTGAGAGCTACAACAGTTTGATTCCAAATTCCCTTCTCTCCAGCCCCATGGAAAGGCAAATAGGAAATGCGAGGAAAAGACTTGCAAGTTGGAAACTAAAACTAAAGCACCTTAAATGAAATAATAACTACTATATATATACATACATATGTGTATACATATACACACACAAAAAAATATATGAAATCACATCCACATCCCTCAATGACCATACGTGACAACAAATGCTGCAGAGTATATCTGAGAAAAAGGATCTGAGGCCAGGAGGGAACTGGGCTGAGGAACTGGGTTCAGGAACAGACGGATCCAGGATAAGGGACAGACAGATGAAGTCCTCACTTTACATCAGCCACAGAAGAAGAGAGTGAGACCTTCATGATCCCACAGTTTCATACCAAGTATGATGGATATGGAACAGAATACTCTGTCGGTCCGTTTAGGGTCAAATGTCCTCTCCACCCCTCCCTGCAGATGCAGGTTTTTTTATCTCTTAGACTTACAGCTCCAGCAGCTCAAGGATGGCATTGGTTGCTGTAGGAATAAGTATAAGCAATGGCCTCTCTGCATAGCAGTATACCATGTTATCACTTCTACAGAGAAATCCTGTTTGATAAACATGCAGTTAACTTTCATAAAATGAAGTTACTTAAATGAGATTTAAATGAAGTCAGAAAACTGATTCTACATTAGCTCAAACCACTAAAACAACCTCTTCATTTTTGTGGACGTGGAATCTACAAAAGCGAGCTAATCCCAGATTCTTCTGCTGAGGTCAGTGATTCTGGGACAATTACTTCTGAAGAGGTAGTTAAGATTCTTTCAGACTCCTCACTGTATTAACTATCAAGAATCAGTGGTCCCTTTTATTTTAGCCCCAACTACGTACTCTACAGAACAGAAGACAGACTAATAATTTCCAATATTGTGTATCTAAAAGCTCCTTAAGGTGAGTTGGTTGAACACATTTTTCTAGAAACAGAAGTGCTGAAGTACAGTCACTTCTGCAAACTTCTTGAATTATCAGAAACAAAGAATTTGGAGCAGGACCGCATTCATTATATGATATTGTACAGATTCAGTAATATGTCTGTGTAACCATTTTCTTCGTTCTTAGTTCCTCTCCCAGTAACTTCTACCACTTGATCAGCTTTTGTCTGAACAATGATGTAGCAGCTTGGTACCCTAAGTAAATTCACAGATGATGCTAAGCCAAGCAGAAGTGTCCATCTGTTTGAGAGTAGGGAGGCTCTATAGAGGGATCTGAACAAGCTACAATGATGGGCTGAAACCAATTATATGAGGTTCAACAAGGTCAACTGCCAAGTCCTGCACTTCGGACACAATCCCGTGCAGCTCTGCAGGACTGGGAATGAATGGCTGGAAAGCTGCCTGGCAAAGAAGAACCTGGGCATGTGGTTTTCCTCCCACATCTTCCGTAAGTGAACTGCATCTGCAGACGCGTCACTAGCAGAGGCACAGACTCGATCGTCCCACTCTACTCAGCACTTGTCAGATCACATCTGAGTCCTGTGTCCAGTGCTGGCCCCTACAATTCAAGAAAAATGCAAACCAACTGGAAAGGGTCCAAACGAGGGCCATGAAGATGAAATGCTGGAGAACCTGCTCTATGAGGAAAGGCTGAAGAAGTTCAGTGTTTTCTCCCTGGAGAAAAGACCTCTACCGGCAGACCCTAATCGAAGTATTCTGGTACTTAAAAGGTGTCTATAAAGAGATCAAAGGCTCCCTCCTCACAATGAAGGAGCCACATGGAGGAGTGGAATTCCCATCACTGGAGACTTTCAAGACATAAAGCCATGGAGTACTAGATGAGATTATCTAGACTCTCTTTCCCACAACAAGAATCAGCAGCTCACTGTGCAAGTACCAAACATGGTGCATCAGCAGATTTTAAATAAAATGCATCAGGATTACCGCAGATCTCCAAGTCATGGGAGTTCACCTGTGAGTGGGAGCCCCCAGGTCCTGGCTAACACAACAGCAAGATACAACCAAGCATGTAACACACTGGGTTCCACAAATCCAGGCTGCCCCTCCTCTGTTCAAGTAATTACTGCACTATGACTGGAGTGCTGTGTAATGGGGAGATACTGCATCTTCAGGAAAGGCAGATGAGGAAGACAACGAATCACAGAATCAAAGAATGGGTTGGGTTGAAATGGACCTTAAAACTCATCCAGTTCCAACCCCCACCAGACCAGGCTGCTCAAGGCCCCATCAAACCTGGCCTTCAACACTTCCAAGAGGGGAAAGCCAAAACTTCCCTGGGTAACCTGTGCCAGGATCTCACCACCCACCACGTGAAGAATTTCTTGTTCATGTCTTGTCTAAATCTTACCTCTTCCAGTTTAAAGCCATTCCCCTTTATCCTGTCACGCCATGCCCTTGTTAGAAGTCCCTCTCCAGCTTTCCTATAGCCACCTTCAGGTACTGAAAGGCTACTTTAAGGCCTCCTTTAAGCCTTCTCTTCTCCAGGCTGAACATCCTCAACTCTCTCAGCCTGTCCTCCTCCTGTTCCAGTGCCCAATGACCCTTTCCATGAAAAAATTTTCTCTTAATGTCTAGCCTAAATCTCCCCTGGTGGAGCTTGAGGCCATTCCCTCTTGTCCTGTCACCTGTCACTTGGGAGAAGAGGCCAGCTCCCTCCTCTCCACAACCTCCTTTCAGGTAGCTGTAGAGAGCAATGAGGTCTCTTCTCCAGGCTAAATAACTCCAGGCCCAGGGTTGATGCAGCCCAGGACCTGGTTGGCCTTCTGGGCTGCAAGCGCACATTGCCAGCTAATGTCGAGCTTCTCATGAACCAGCACACTCAAGTCCTTTACACCACAGGGCTGCTCTCAGCCATACAGTGCTCCAGCTCTCTGATCAACTCTTTACATTTCATTTAAGGAATGGCTGAGAGCTGGGACTGTTGAGCCTAAACAAGAGAGATGGGATGGTGCCACTTTATCATTGCATGTATCTGAAGGAAGTATGCAAAGAAGACAAACCCTGGTTCTTTCCAAATGTAGAAATGCTGAAGCATGTAATAAGTGAAACACCAAGTGGACCAATTGTACAGTTGCCACACTGGCAGAACGGGGTGTCATCCAGAGGGACCTGGACAGGCTGGAGAAGTGAGCCTGTGAGAATCTCATGAGATTCAACAAGGTCAACTGAAAAGTCCTACACCTGGGTCAGGGCAATGCCCCATTTCAATGCAGCATGGGGGATAATGCAATTGAGAGAAGCCCTGCAAAGAAGGACCGGGGGTGCTGATCAATGAGACGCTTGACATGAGCCAGCAATATGCACTCACAGCCCAGAAAGCCAACCATATCCTGGGCTGCATCAAAAGAAGTGTGGCCAGCAAGACACAGGAGATGATTTTGCCTGTGATTCTTCTCCTGTGAGACCTCATCCAGAGCACTGTGTCCAGTTTTGGAATCCTCAACATAAGAAGCATATGGAGCTGTTGGAACAGGTCCAGAGAAGGGCTACAAAAATGATCAGAGAGCTAAAGCACCTTCCCTATGAGGACAGGCTGAGAGAGTTGGGACTATTCAGCCTGGAGAGGAAAAAAGGTCACTGAGTAGACCTTACAGTGACCTTACAGTGCCTGAAGAAAGCTGTTCACAAAGGCTTGTGGTGAGAGGACTAGGGGCAATGGCTATTAGCTGGAGAGAGGCAGATTTACACTAGACATATGGAAGAATTTTTTCACGATGAGAGTGATGAGACACTGACACAGGCTGCCCAGGGAAGTTGTGGCTGCCCCATCCCTGGAGTTGTTCAAGGCCAGCTGGATGGGCCTTGGTCAGCCTGATCTAGTGGGAAGAGGGGGCAGGGGAGTTGGAACTTGAATGGACTTTAAGGTCCTTTCTAACCCGAAGCACTTAAAGATTCTACGAAAACGCAGGGACCCCGGGCGCTGCTGCCCGAACCCAATTCCGGGTTCCTTTCCGCCAGCTCCCCTCGGGCTCACAGGGTTCCCGGTCCCCGCTCCGCCCTGAGGGCCGCTCAGACACTTCGGGCCCCACCTGCGCCAGCATCGCCTGTCACTGCCGCTGCTCCCTCCGCTCTGTCAAGCTCAACGACCTCACGTAGCACCCGGACGTGCTATACAGGCATGCCGGCAACGGCTGCGCAGAGCGTGCCGTACGGCTAGGCACGACACCTAGACGTACAATGCGCATACCAAGCGCGATCGGAGGGGCCGGTGGCGCAAGGGAGCTGGACTACGGGAGGAGGCGGGGCCTAGAAGTGGAGAAGCTGCAGCGAGCAGTCATACGCGGCCGGTG
>JAUMJK010000854.1:0-196414 GCA_033558105.1 Coccyzus lansbergi
CCCGGCACCGCCCCCCCGGCATCGCCCCCCCCGCCCCAGCGCCCCTCGCGGTTGTCTCCAGCAAGGGGGGGGCCGGGGGGGCTGCTGTCGGTTCCCGGGCTGCAGCGGGCAGGGCGGGATGAGCAGGATCGCAGCCCCCTCCATGAAGCACCCCCCGTGCAGCCCCCCCAGCTCCCCCATGCAGCCCTCAGCCTCCTCGTGCAGGCCCCAGCCCCCAGACCCGTGAAGCCCCCAGACCCGTGAAGCCCCCAACCACCCCGTGCACCCTCCAGCCCCCCATGCAGCCCCCAGACCCCCCGTGCAGCCCCCAGGCCTCCCTGTGAAGACCCCAGACCCCCCCATGCAGTTCCTAGCCTCTCCTCGTGCAGCCCCCAGCCCCCCAATGCAGCCCCCAGCCCCCCCTGCAGGCCCCAGCCCCATGCAACCCCCAGCCCCATGAAGCCCCCAACCGGCCCGTGCAGCATCCAGCCCTCTCTGGAGCCTCCAGCACCCCCGTGCAGCCCTTGGACCCCCCCGTGCAGCCCCCAGACCCCCCTCATGCAGCTCTCAGCCTCCTCGTGCAGCCCCCAGCCCCCCAGACCCTCCATGCAGTTCCCAGCCCCCCATGCAGCCCCCCAGACCCCCTATGCAGCCCCCAGACACCCCGTGCAGTTCCCAGCCTCCCCATGCAGACTCAGCCCCCCCATGTAGCCCCCAGATCCCCCTCATGCAGCCCCCCAGACCCCCTATGCAGCCCCCAGACCCTCTTGTGCAGTTCCCAGCCCCCCCATGCAGCCCCCAGATCCCCCTCAGGCAGCCTCCCAGACCTCCTATGCAGCCCCCAGACACTCCGTGCAGTTCCCAGCCCTCCCATGCAGACTCAGCCCCCCCATGCAGCCCCCAGATCCCTGTGCAGCCCCCAGGCTCCTCGTGCAGACCCCATCCCTCTCCTGCAGCGCTCCTGCCTGCCTCAGGGTTCCGTGAACATTAATTAACCGAGTAATTAAGCAGCAGAACCTTCAGGTCGCTGACCTGTGGCCGAAGCGAGGCCTCGGAGCTTGGTGCAGCACAGCGGGGCCGGGGGGAAGGTAGGGGCTCCCTGGAATGCCAACGAGGGCCCTTGGAACGCTGAGGAGGGTCCTTGGGATGCCGAGGAGGGTCCCTGGAATGGCGAGGAGGATCCTTGGAACGCTGAGGAGCATCCTTGGGAGGCCGAGGAGGGTCCCTGGAGTGGCGCAGGGCGATCTGCCGCTGCAGCCGCAGCACCTCTTTCTGGGATTCCCGCAGCAGGCGGTCAAAGTTGACAATGTTGAGGCCGTGCGGATCATCCTGCGGGAGACAAATGGGACAGCACCTTGAGACAGATCCAAGGCCAGGATCAAGATTGGGGAGTGGGGGGATTTAACAGGCCCACTCCTAAAGCTTAAATGGCTAGTGGGGACAAGGAACGCCAGGATCCCCGTTTTCCCAGTGCCTCAAGAGCAGTCATTTTTCTTTCCTTGTGTAAACCGATTATTCCTCCTGAGAATGGATTTGGAGCAGCCCTGAGGAGAAAGCCTTGAGGTGCTTGGGGAGGAGAAGCTGAACGTGAACTGGCAACGTGAGCTCCCAGCCCAGAAACCAACCGTGTCCTGGGCTGCATCCAGAGCAGGGAGGGGATTCTGCCCCTCTGCTCCACTTTGTGAGACCCACCTGGAGCCCTGAGTCCAATTCTGGAGTCCTCAGCACAGGGAGGACATGGAGCTGTTGGAGAGAGGCCAGAGGTGACCACAGAGATGATGTCAGAACCTCCTGTATTAGGCCAGGCTGAGAGAGTTGGGGTTGTTGAGCCTGGAGAAGGCTCCAGGGCTTAGAGCAGCTTCCAGAGCTGAAAGGGGCTCCAGGAAAGCTGGGGAGGGGCTCTGGATCAGGGAGGGCAGGGAGAGGACTAGGGGGAACGAGTCAAGAGGGGAGATTGAGATGAGATCTTGGGGAGAAATATTCTTTCTGTGAGGGTGAGGAGGCCCTGGCCCAGGTTCCCCAAAGCAGGGGTGGCTGCCCCATCCCTGGAGGGGTTCAAGGGCAGGTTGGATGGGGCTTGGAGCCCCTGATGCAGTGGGAGGTGTCCCTGTCCATGGCAGGGGTGGGACTGGATGGGCTCTGAGGTCCCTTCCACCCGAACCATCCGTGACTCCATGCTCGGCAGCCCCAGCCACTGCCAGCAGAGAGCGTGTCAGGATCACGCCATCCCCAGCAGGACCTGAGCTGGTTCTCCTTGTGGTTGGTGCTGGCTTTTCCTGGCGCCCCAAAGCTGGTGAGGTTTTTGAATGCTGGAAAGAATGAAGAAAATGTGGGACTCGTTCAGTTCTCGCTCAGGATGATGTTTGGTTTAAAACATTCTTTGTTTCTAACCTCTTCAGAGACTGTGTGTGTGTCTGGGCTCATTGTTAGCACAAGGAGTCACATCCCGTCCAGACCCAAACCCAGCACCTTCTGCAGGAAACCAGTGAAATTTTACTCTCGCAAAACCAGTGAGAATACGTCACTGGCTTGTTTAATTCTCGAAAGGTTTTCAGATTTCAGGAAGCTAAAAAACATGTACCTTCATGTCCACATGTAGCTTCAAAAGCTGGTTAGGAAAACCGGTCTTTACAAATATGCTGCTGGAGGAGACATTGCTCGTTCCCCTGGAAAGCGCCTAAGCCAGTGAATTCAGCGCATGATTGGTATCCAGTACAGATTTAATCTGCTTCCCTGTTCATTTCTTATTCGCCCTAAAAATATCGTGTGCTTTATAAATACCGTTTGTATAGAAAAAACATGGTTATTCTCATGCTATGAGGGGGAAACTGAGGCAGCATTCATGGGAACTGAATACAGATTCAAGAAGTGAGTAGCTGGGTGTCCTTTGTGCCAGACCCAGGACAGTGGTTCTTTAAACAAAATTGGCTGTGGTTCTGTATAAAATCATACAATCATGGACTCATTAAGTTTGAGAAAGCCCTCTGAGCTCATTCAGTCCAGCTTTCAGGCCAGCCCCACTTTGCCTGCTAAACCATGTCCCCAAGTGCCACAACCACATGGTTTTTGAACCCCTCCTGGGATGGAGACTTTTGGGGGCCCTGGGTAGCATCTGCCAGGGCTTCACCACTCTTTGGGTAAAGAAATTATTCCAAATATCCACTCTAAACCTCCCCTAGCACAACTAGAGGCTATTTCATCTATTCCTATCACTTGTCCCTTGAGAGAAGAGCCCAGCACCCACCTCACCACAACCTACTTCCCGGGATCTGCAGAGAGCAATGAGGTCTCCCCTCAGCCTCCTCTTCTCCAGGCTGAACAGCCCCAGGTCCCTCAGCCCCTTCCCCAGCTCCATTCCCTTTCCTGGACACTCTCTAGCCCCTCAATGTGCTGCTTGGAGTGAGAGGCTCAAAACTGAACTCCGGATTTGAAGTGCAGCCTCACCAGTGCCTGTAGCCCTGCATGGAGTTCTTGTGGCCCACATGCCAAACCCAGCCCTTGGCCTTGTGTGACCCCATCTCGTTGGCCTTGGCCCATGGATCCAGCCTGTCCAGGTCTCTCTGCAGAGTCCTCCTGCCCTCCAGCAGATCGACGCTCCTACCTGCAAACTGCCCGAGGAACCACTCGATCACCTCATCCAGATCGTGGATAAAGATATTAAACAGAACTGGCCCCAACATGGAGCACTGGGGACAGCACTTGTGACCGACCCCCATCAGGATTTAACTCTGTTCTCTCTGTGCT
Organism: Coccyzus lansbergi; assembly: GCA_033558105.1. Taxonomy (NCBI): domain Eukaryota; kingdom Metazoa; phylum Chordata; class Aves; order Cuculiformes; family Coccyzidae; genus Coccyzus; species Coccyzus lansbergi. The sequence goes on from JAUMJK010000854.1 coordinate 3,724, forward strand.
TGTCCATCCAGCCCAGCTGTGAGGTACCAGCTTCTCTAGGAGAATGCCGTGGGAGACAGTATCAAAGGCTTCACTGAATCGAGGAATCTCCCTTCCCCCCACCAAAACAAGGCAGCTATTCCCAGCTGACAGCCTCTGAAGACTGAGGGAATGAGGGAGAAGAAAAAAGCTTAGTCCTCCACTCACAGTTTCCATTATAGACATCCCTTGCAGCTGCCTCGCTGTTCTCAGCAAGCCCTTGCTTTCAAGAATCCCTGCCGCAAGAAACTGTAGCCTGGTTTTGGCTGGAGCTGGGGTTTGGTTGGAAGCCCATCACCAGACCTCAGGAGATCATTTTATCCTACCTGAAGAGCCCTGTCTTTATAAAACCAGAATGATGCTTTTGCAGCCCAGGGTGTCGGTCCCACTACTGGGAAGGAACCGACTGGATGTGTTTCATAGCTGCTGCTACTGAAATCGTAGAACCATAGAATCACCAGGTTGGAAGAGACCCACTGGATCATCGAGTCCAACCATTCCCACCAATCTCTAAACCATGCCCCTCAGTACCTCATCCACGGGCACCTAAACACCTCCAGGGACGGCGAGTCAACCACCTCCCTGGGCAGACCATTCCTTTTCCTAATGACCCTTTCTGTGAAGACTGAAATACAAAAAGGAATCGGTGCTGTTTTGAACACCCTGGATTAAAATGGATTTGGTTACAAACTCTGAGTGTGCACATAAGCATCTCTGCACACAACCCCCTTCACTGGCATTGTGCATTCGGCACACTGCAGGCGGATTAGGGGAATCTGGAATTTTAACTAGCTGGGAATTAAAATTTAATGAGTGGCTTGCTTATAAGAGAAATGGGAAAACCAAGCCCAGACAGAATGATTTCCACTCTTCCTCTCTTCTCTGCAGCTTCCCTATTTGCCTATTGATACCCCCAGTTCCTGGTGCCTCAGCAGTGACGTAGGTGCTCTCACCTTCTCAGCCAGGCAGGTCAGCCGTAGAATCACAGAATGGTTTGAGTTGGAAGGGCAAGAGTGCAGATAACGGCCTCAGAAACCTCCCAGCTCTGTCCCCTCTCACAGGAGGCAGCCCAGGCAGGGGTGGTGGAGGGTTTGGAGGGGAAGAGAGTGAGGAGAGGCTGAAGCCCCTGGGTCTGTTCAGCCTGGAGGAGATTGAGGGGAGACCTCATCACGCTCTGCAGCTTCCTCACACGGGGAGGAGGAGGAGCAGGCACTGAGCTCTTCTCTCTGGGCACCAACTAGAGGAGCTGAGGGAATGGCAGAAGCTGTGCCAGGGGAGGGTTGGGTTGGACATGAGGAGAAGGTTCTTCCCCCAGAGGGTGGTGGAGCCCTGGAACAGCTCCCAGGGCAGCAGTCACGGCACCAAGGCTGACAATATTCCAGAAGTGTTTGCCCAGCACCCTCAGCCCCACGGTGTGAATGTTGGGGTGTCCTGTGTAGGGACAGGAGTTGGATTCGAGGATCCTTGCAGATTCCTTCCAGCTTGGGACATTCTGTGATTCTCTATAATTTGGGATTTCTGCCCTGGTTACCCCTCACCCCCCAAACTCCTCTGTGATGAAGGGATGCAGAGTCTTTTTTTTTTCACTCTGCTTTTGACTCAATGATCCTGGTGGGTCTTTTCAGACTCAGGATATTCTATGATCCTGTGATCTGCATTGTGGATGGTTTCACGAGCCCTCCCTGCTTGATGATTGTTACTCTTAGTCATAGCGATACAAGGATGAACCAAGTTACCACCAGTCCTGTGACGGTTGTGAGTACTTCGAAAGCTGCAGCTCAACACATGGGTTTTTTTACTGGTTCTTGAGAATGTGCTCAGATGGTTTACTTTTAAAATAAACCCTTTCAAAGGAAGTCCTGTTTCTACATCCTGCTTGAAGTTCAGCACTGTGAAAAGCCATCCTGTATCTGCGACATCTCAGGTGTTTCCAGGTAGAGAGTAAGTCTTTGCTGAAAATGGCAGCTCAGACCCACAGACTCATGGGGGATAACCAGAGTGTCCCCCAACACAGTGTTCTGGGTGGCTCCAGACACTGTCTCTGCCACATATTCACCCAATGTCCCCAACCCATCTCATTCACCAAATGCTGTCTGTTTTCATCTTGCAGATGGGACTAATCTGTTCAGTCTGGTTCCCATCGCTCTCATTGTTCTGCTTGTCCCCAGCCACCAAGTGATGCCCCAGGAATTGTCTCACCTTCCCTGCAAAGAGTTTCGCCTGCAGCTCCCGGCACTCCTGCTGCAAAGCTTCAATTTGCTTGTCTTTCTCCAGGAGAGCACTGGCTTGCTCTGTCAGCTCTTTGGCACGCTGGCGGGCAAATGCTTTTTTGCACAGCTCCAGGCTGGAACCCTTCAGAGGCACCGGAGCAGTCACCTACAGCAGAGAGAGCAGCAAGGGAGAAAGCCACATGCATTGGTGTTCATTAACCACCACACCCCATCACCCCAACAGCCATCAGGCAGGAAGCATCACCAAGAAATGCATTGAGCACCAGAGGACAGACAGAAGAGCAGGACAGACCCATGGAAGAGTGGGAGGAAAGAAGGGCTGGATGGTGAAGTGGGTCAAAAAAGAGGTGGGAAGTTGATGCTCGGCAGAAGAGGGCAGTGGGTACAGTCAGCATGGCGGCTGCAGGTAGGGGAATGGTGCTGGGGGGAAGGAGAGGAAAGCAGAATGAAGGTGGACAGAGAGGAGAAGGCGTCGGAGAAGAGGAAGGGAGGACGGCTGGAGTGACAACCATGGGAGCAAGGATGGAGGCCAAACGGGAAGAGAAATGGCACTTCTGCATGTTTCTAGGCAGCAGGAAAGAGGACTTCAGCACGGACGGGTGGAAGATGGGAGAGGCAAGAGAGATCCCAGTGAGGGCCAGCACAGTCCAGGGAGGACTGTGAGGCATTCAGAAGATATCCTGTGCTCCCTGTGTGGCAACAGAAGGGCAAGGGTGGGGAGTTCAGTATGCTCAGGGAGAGCAGGGCACGCAGGGACCAGCAGAGGCTAAGGGCAGGAGCTGAGGCTGCCTGACTGCAGTATCCCTGGGTTTCCAGCTCTCAGCACACACCCTTATCCCTGGGGCCAGCTCTCCCACTGGGCACCATCCCAGTGGAGCTGGACAAGGATGCAGTTCACACCCCTCTGCTCGTCCCAGCCCTCTGTGCAGTGAGGACACGTCCACTCCCTGGGTTTATCCAACCCTGCCTCTCCCTGTCCAGGTATTTTCATCTGCACAAAGGCTGACAGTTTGGTGGGGGGAGACACTCTCCCTGCCGGATCCAGATCACAGCATCTTCTGCAAGCTCTTCCTCCCTGGGTCATTCCTGAGCATTGACAGGCTGAGAGAGTCGGGGTTGTTCAGCCTGGAGGAGGCTCCAGGGAGACCTTAGAGCAGCTTCCAGTGCTGAAAGGGGCTCCAGAAAAGCTGGGGAGGGGCTCTGGATCAGGTTGGGCAGGGACAGGATGAGGAGGGACGGTTTCCAGCTGAGAGAGGGGAGATTGAGATAAGATCTTAGGGAGAAACATTTTGCTGTGAAAGTGGGGAGGCTCTGGCCCAGGTTGCCCAGAGCAGTGGTGGCTGCCCCATCCCTGGAGGGGTTCAAGGGCAGGTTGGATGGGGCTTGGAGCCCCTGATCCAGTGGGAGGTGTCCCTACCTGTAAAAGGGGCTAGAACTGGGTGGACTTTGAGGTCCCTTCCAAGCAAAACCATTCCATGATTGTACTTCCCTGGGGGTTACAGGACTCAGCACTTTGTTGTGGATTTGTGCTGCGAGCCTTGCTGTTGTCCTTTTTCTCATGACACTGAAGCATGAGTTGTAGAGAAAGCGGCAAAGGACTTGATGAGGTTTGCAAAGCACATTTCCTTTTTCTTTCTATTGATTCTGGTCGCTATTAATCCTCTTTTATCTGTTATCTGTTATCTGCTTGGAGCCCCTGATGCAGTGGGAGGTGTCCCTGCCCATGGCAGGGGTGGCACTGGATGGGCTTTGAAGTCCCTTCCAATTGAAACCATTCTATGATTCTATGACCTTACTCATGTGCAGGAGCTGTGTGCTGGGCCCTGGCTCTGTGGGACCCATGCAGTAGGCACTGACGGCAACCACTGCCAGACGAACCCCAGCTCCTCAGGGTCCCTTCTCCGGACTTGCAACCTGCTCCTGCCTCCAGACCAAACCCCGTGAACCTCAGCCATCCAAGCACTTCCTGCTATTGAGAGACCGGGGCTGGCACAGGAGCCCAGCAAGTCAGATCTCCCAGAGCTTGCACAGATCTTCAACTGTCACCACTGCAAAGTTTTACTTAGGAAGAAAATAAAACAGTGTTTGTAGAGTGGCTGGAGGGTATACAGAGCTGCTGGATGTGTATCAAATGATTTTGCAGTATCTGACAAGTCCACCTGGCAGCAACTGCTGCCCTGCAAGTACCAAACCCTGTGACAGCCACGCAGCACCATGTCTTGGAACAGAGAGGGCAGGAAAACCCCCTACCTTCTCATCAGCAAAGCTTTCACTTCCTCCTTTCTATCCTAAAGGGCTTGAATTCCCCTGCACAATCCCTGTTTTCCTTCCAGCAGAAGGAAGGTTTTGCTTTCCTCCACTGCAATCCACCTCTAGGAAGCAGCTGCAAGTGCTTGTGCCCAAGAGCCCACACTCTCCAGCCTCTCCCACCAGCCGTGCACCGTCAGATACTCCAGCGTTTGCAACGAGCTGCTGTTGGGTTGGAGAAAGCCAAAACCATGTGGCTTGCACAGCACCGCAAGTGAGGTGTGGATGGGGCAGAGCAGCGCCTCTCACCCCTTCCTGTTTTGCTGTACCACACTCTTTTCTTATTCAAATCCTTCCTGTTTCTTTTCGGTGAAGTCAGACGAATTATTTTTATGACTTGTGCAGGGAAAGCTGAGTTAATCACCTTAAATTAACACCTTATGGTAGGGCTGCATGCCTACAGCAAGAAAGCAAGCAGGAGGAAAGCGCTCAAAGCCAGGTCCCCGGGCAGGAGCAGATGGAGGTGGCAATGGTTGGGGTTTGTGATTCTTGCCGTGTCGATGATGAGCAAAGCATGTTTACCGTATGATTAAGAAAACGGGAGAGAAAAGGCCTTTCAAGCTCAATAGAATCAGCAAGCGAGAATTCCCAGTGATGAGGTGCTCCCCCAGCTCACCTGCCATGCAGCAATGAGCCCTGCATTCATTTTCTCCCCTGCACTCACGACTTTGAGGTTTGCCTCCTGGAGTTTCCGGGCTCTCTCCTCCAGGCGCTTGGCAATGACCGCCAGCTCCGCATTCTTCCTCTTCAGGTGCTTCACCTTCTCCTCTGTCTGAGGGAAGCAGCTCCTGCGCTAGATAACAGAAGGAGAGGTTGGAGGTGAAGCCTCTGCTCAGCTGGAAGCTGCACAGAGAGGTGTTGGAGCCCAGGTCCCTGGCCCTGCCTGACCTGCTCAGTACCCATAGGGTTCTCCCAGCCGGGTTTGGCCAATTCTCCTCTAACTGTCCCAACCATGAGACCTCCACTCTTGGCATCTCTCCAGTTACAAATCTGTGGGTTTACTGGTATTTTTGTTACTGTGACCTCTTGGTCACATTCCAGTACTGCAGGGGGCTCAAGGAAAGATGGGGAGGGGCTCTGGATCAGGGAGGGCAGGGATAGGACAAGGGGAACAGTTTTGAGCTGCAAGAGGGGAGATTGAGATGAGATCTTGGGAAAAAATGTTTTGCTGTGAGAGTGGGGAGGCCCTGGCCCAGGTCGCCCAGAGCGGTGATGGCTGCCCCATCCCTGGAGGGGTTCAAGGGCAGGTTGGATGGGGCTTGGAGCCCCTGATCCAGTGGGAGGTGTCCCTACCTGTAAAAGGGGCTAGAACTGGGTGGACTTTGAGGTCCCTTCCAAGCAAAACCATTCCATGATTGTACTTCCCTGGGGGTTACAGGACTCAGCACTTTGTTGTGGATTTGTGCTGCGAGCCTTGCTGTTGTCCTTTTTCTCATGACACTGAAGAATGAGTTGTAGAGAAAGCGGCAAAGGACTTGATGAGGTTTGCAAAGCACATTTCCTTTTTCTTTCTATTGATTCTGGTCGCTATTAATCCTCTTTTATTTGTTATCTGTCTGTTTCAATAAGCTGCTCCTTGCCATTGCCTCATTCTCTCAAGGTCGTACCCAGATGTGTTGTGCTGTCTTTTCACATCAGCAGAAATGTCAGGGCAGCTGAGACCTCCAATGATTTTCCTCCCTACCCCTGTGAGATCCCACCATGGGCACTTGCTGCCTCCTCTGCTTTTCTTCAGATGGAAGACAAAGGCTGCTTTTTAAGATTTGAAGAGAGCTCACGTGATAGCGCTTTGCTAAAATGCAGATGAGTGAGAAGGGGTAACCCCACAGCGTGCAGGTCGTTCTGATTCATGCTTTTAGCATAAGAAAATTATCATAGAATCATGGAATGGTTTAGGTTGGAAGAGACCTCAAAGCCCATCCAGTCCCACCCCTGCCAGGGGCAGGGACACCTCCCACTGGATCAGGGGCTCCAAGCCCCATCCAACCTGGCCTGGAACCCCTCCAGGGATGGGGCAGCCACCCCTGCTCTGGGCAACCTGGGCCAGGGCCTCCCCATCCTTAGAGGTAAACATTTTTTACTACGATCTCATCTCAATCTTCCCTCTTCCAGTTTAAAACCGTTCCCCTCTAAATAATCTAACATATATATTTTTAATTTGGTGATATAAACGTGAAATGCTGAGGGATCAAACTCCAGGGGACTGGGGGTGGCTGCATCCCATGATGCGGCACTGCACGAGGGGCAGATGCTCTCTAGGGAGGATGCAGGAGGAGAGCACCCCCTCTTCATATTTCCCAGGGGTCTTGGCTGCCCCCATGGGGCTGGGGAGCCAGGAGCAAGGCAGTGGGGCAGAAACAACCCAGGCTGGAGCAGCCTGGCACAGCTCTGGGTGCTGGGGTGCAGCTGGGGAGGAGGCGGGTGCTGAGGTCCCGTGGGAGCAGGGGGCAGTGCTGCACTGTCACCCAAAGCTGCGACCGAGGGAATCAATGTTTCTGCTTTTCCAATTAAAGAGGAAATGAGAGCGACTTCCCCTGCCCTGCTGTCAGCTCCTCGCTGCCTTGCTCTCTGCCAGCTCTCGTGGGTGGCGGCGTTGAAGTCTCCTGTGGTTTCCAGCAGGCAAGGAACACCAGACACAGGTGGCAGAGAGGGCAACAGAGGGTCCTGCTCTGCTCGGCATTGCCAGGAAGGGGCCCAACAGCGGGTGCAGCGTGAAAGCACCCAGGGAACACAAAGCACCCTGGCCCTCTATACACCCTGGCCCTGCCCAGCTGACCCCGTGCGCTGGCATCTCTCGGAGCCGGTAGCAGACAGCAGCTCACTTGGATGGGATTCCCTCCCCACAGAGCATCCCATGCCAGCAGCCGGCCCTGCACCCAGTCTGAGTCGGGGTCCCATCCTATGCTCACCAGCAAGCTGTTCTCCTCGGCCAGGCTGGAGCAGCGGTGCTGCAAGTCCTCCAGCGCACTCAGGAGCTTCGTGTTCTGGTTCACAAGGAAGCTGTAGTCAGCCCCGCTCTGCAAAACAGCATGGGAGAGGCAAGGCAGCGCTGTGCCTGCATGGGGCAAGGGGAAGAGGGGCCACGGCTGTGGGGTGAGGGGCAGAGGGACCTTGGCTGTGGGGTGAGGGGCAGAGAGACCACGGCTGTGGGGTGAGGGGCAGAGAGACCACGGCTGTGGGGCGAGAGGCACAAGGACCACAGCTCCATGACCTGACCGTGCAGGGTTGCTGCAGGGCTGGGGCGCAGACATCGAAGGGGCAGGGTGGCATGCGGAGGCTGATTCCAGAATGAGACTGTGGGTGACAGCTACTGCCTCCATAGTTTAAGGATGCTTTCAGCTTACCCAGACCCTCTTCTTGTCCCCAGACCCTCACCTTGTTCCCAAACCCTCATCTAGTTTCCAGACACCTACATTTTGCCACGGTACCATCTAAACCGTCCCAAGACCTTGGTGGGCAGAGCACACGCTGCGATACTCCAGCCACGTGCGCTGCTCGCCACATGCAGGGACCCGGCTGCCTTTGCCACCATGTGGCTTTTGGAGCCGATGAGAGCAACTCGCCCACCTCCCTCTGTGCCATCTCTCACAGTTTGGCCCAGGCACTGGCCTCTGCCCTCTGTGCGTCAGCTTCGGCTCCGGAAGAAGGTGACATGCAGGATTTCTTTGCAAAACACCACCATCATTTTGTCACATCAAAAGCAGCAGCAGCTCTGCCGGGAGCCGTATATAGAGCTTTGTGGTTACCGCTTCCTGCTCACAGCAGCGAGCCCGCCAGGCGGCCTCCCAGGAAGGATTGCGGTGCGTTAGCAAAGCTCGGAGCCAAACTATTGCTTCACAGCTGCCACACGGCAGCAAAAAGTCACACACCTCGGAAACAGCTGGCCTTATGTGTTCCCAGCACCAGGCAGGACCCGCTCCCAGCACCGTGGTCCTGCTGCCCAGCTCTAGCCTTCCCAGGGCACAGCTCAGCACCTGCGAGCCAAGGCCGCGGGTGGAGCGGCCCTGGGCTACCAAATAAGGGTTGCCCAAGCTTCGTGGGTAGCAAGATGTCATAGAATCGTAGAACAACCAGGTTGGAAGAGACCCACCAGATCGAGTCCAACCATTCCTATCAGTCACTAAACCATGTCCCTCAGCACCTCGTCCACCCGTCCCTTAAACCCCTCCAGGGAAGGTGACTCAACCCCCTCCCTGGGCAGCCTCTGACACTGCCCAGTGATCTGTTGTGTGAAATTTTTTTTCCTAATGTGCAGCCTAAACCTCCCCTGGTGGAGCTTGAGGCCATTCCCTCTTGTCCTGTTCCCTGTCACTTGGGAGAAGAGCCCAGCTCCCTCCTCTCTACAACCTCCTTTCTCATAATTATAAAGAGCAATGAGGTCTCCTCTCAGCATGTTGGGCTGGCAGCACACAGTGTGCGGATGCTGAGAAGCTCCAGGAGGGCTGGCACTGGCTAAAACTCACTGCACGTAAGACCAAGATTGTATTTTGGCTTCTTAATCACATCCACTGGAGAAAAAAAGCAGGAGACCAGTGCCACAAAGTCCACCCTGTTGGCCTATATCAGAAACAGCTTGGCCAGCAGGAGCAGGGAAGGGATTGTGTCCCTGGACTTGGTGCTGGTGAGGCCACACCTTGAATCCTGGGTTCAGTGATGGGCCTCTCACTCCAAGAAGGACTTTGATGGGCTGGAACACATCTGGAGAAGGGGAGCGGAGCTGGTGAAGGGTGTAGAGAACAAGGGTTATTTATGAGAGGCAGTTGAGGGACCTGGGGTTGTTTAGCCTGAGGAAAAGGAAGCTGAGGGGAGACCTCAGCGCTCTCTACAACTGCCTGAAAGGAGATTGTAGTGAGGTGGGTGTAGGTCTCTTCTCCCAGGTGACAGTCAGCAGGACAGCAGGAAATGGCCTCAAATTGCACCAGAGCAGGTTCAGATTGGACATTAGGAAAAATTACTTCACCAAAGGGTTCACTGGCAGAAGCTGCCCTGGGAGATGGTGGAGTCTCCACCCCTAAAAGGCTTTAAAAGACACTTAGACAAAGTGCTCAGGAATCTGGTGGACAGGTATGGGTGGACTTGATGATCTCAAAGATCTTTTCCAACAAAGCAATTCTATGAATACCTCGGAATGGCTGCCACGCTTGTGCCACAGCTCCACAGCTTCCCACATCTCTATGGAAATGTCTTGGCAGAGCAGGGAGAGAAGGCACTACCGAAGGAGACTGAAAACAAAGAACCCGACCCTCAAAAGAGAAGAGCCAGCCCTCTCTGCTGGCTACACACGGTGTCACCAGGTCCCACCAGACCTCTGAGCCACCAAGAGGGGATGTTGGGTGCCATGAGTTACCAGGCCTTGGGCAGCGTAGTTTGTAGGCATCCACCCCAGGATCTAAGAAGGCTGGAGTGAAATTTCCCATGGAATGAGATCATACCTCTTCCAACTTGTAGGAAAGCAAAAATATATTTATTTCCCTGCTCTTTTTTTTCTCCCCTAGGCACAAAGGCACAGTCACTGCTGCAGCCCCAGGTGCCTGGTTGCCCTCTCCTGCTCCCCAGTGACTCAGGGCTGCTCTCAAGGGTGGTCAGGTCACGTCCAGGTACCAAGAAACTCTCCAAAATCATCTTTCCTGGGAACCGAGAACCCTGCAGTGCTGTGGTCCCAGAGACTCAGAACCAGATCCTGTGCCACTGGTCCCATCTGTGCTGCTCTACAGGGACAGTGAGGTGCCCCCGAGAACACGTCCCTGTCACCAGCTCCAGGAACAGCAAAGCACTCCCTCGGGCTGGGCATCCAGGCAGAGGATGCTGCTGGTGCTGATGGGGGAACAGAGCAGGGGAGGTGACAGGGGAGAATCCTACCAGCATCTCCCGTACCGTGCATGGCAGCGCCTTGGACTGGTTTAGTGCTGCCATCCCCAAAGCAAACAGGCAGCCCCTGGGATGAAGTCAAAAGGCATTATTTCCATCTTCTTGCTGTTGCCAAGAGGCCTCAGGCTTCCTGTCCGTGCCCCCTTGTGCCAGGGTAGGCCAAGAAGACTCAGCCACTTAGGGTAGCGGCTGGAGAGCTGTGGTGGAGGACCTGCTGTGCTCCTTCCTCTACTTGTTAGGCAACTAGGACTTCTGATGGCATCAGCACTGGGCTTTTGCAAGGGTCAATTAGCACTTCCAGCGTGGCGGGGGGGGGTCTTCTGGACACCCATATTCATATTTCTATAGTTGAACCCCCTTTTCTGCAGCTACAAAATAAAATCTTCTTCAGGGTAGGATGCAAGGCCTCACAATCACTCACCCTCATCCCACCACGCTGCCTCTGGTTCAGCTCAGGTCTCGTGCCACAAATCCAATGTCCACGACGTGGCGAAGGCTGGGATGTCCTAGACTAGGCAGAGACCCTTTCCAGTTCCCTGAGTGCTGCAGGATCCCTAGGCGAGGTTGCTGCAGGGCAGGAGAGCGTGGCTGCGTGCTCCAGGCTGGGGCCAGGCATGCAGCCAAGCCTCCTCCCTGCCAGCACGTCCCTCTGTAGCCGCATCTCCTTGGGGCTTTGCCTGGAGAGGCACAAGGGACATCTGCCACGAGATCCTCCCCATGCCAGAATGTCTGTGCTGTGCGAGGATCTCACTGCCTAGGAAAGCTCTGCCAAACCTTCCTCTCGGTGCTGAGCCAGTGCCAGCTGCATCATCTGAACCCTCCTACAAGACCACAGAGAGCCTGGAACCAAAGGACTGTCTAGACGTCATCCCATGCTCATTAAACATTAATTTGCTATAATGAAATAGCTTTTAATTTATTAACCGCTCCGCTGTTCCCCAAGGCTCCCATGCTCCGTCGTGCAGCTTCACGGCTCTGTGGACAGTGCTTTTCAGAAGGAGCTGAGAAAATCGTTAGGGAAAGAGGCTCCCCCCAGAGCGACTCGTCTTGATAAAGACACACAGAAATGCCAGCAGGAGCCGAAATCCCAAAGCATCCTCTGGTCAGCGAGGTTTGCAGAGAGCTGGAGGCTGCAGGAGCCAAGGCAGAGCTGACGCTGCAGGGCAAGTGACCATCTCCAGGCACTCACGTCACCCAGATCAGGAGCGTCCCTGGCCACTAAAATTTAATCCAAGTGACACGTTCTTTGTCCGTAGGGGAAATGTTCTCAAACCAGAGCAAGGCAGAAGAGCAGCAGGGATGCTGAGGGGGGGAGAGCACACCACGGCCCCCCTGCACGCAGGCATGCGGCTTTGAAGCCTCCCACTACAGGGAAATCGTCATCATCTGTCGCCTCTTTTGGCAGGTAAAGCCGAAAATACAGTTTCTCCAGGATGCACGAAGGATGAGCAAACAAAGGCAAGACTCAGCGTGGCAGCTGCCAGACAGCTGCTGCTTTTTCACCTGAAAACTTCAAAAAGCATCATGGAGCTGCAGCAGCTTCTGCAGGGAGACAGGTGCCAGCCAGGCTGCTAAGTGGGTCACACAGCCAAAATTCCCCCAGAGCGCGCGGCATCCAGCGCAGCCTTTAAAGTCCTACGTAAAACTTGCAGGAAACCATTTGAGGGGCAGTAAATCAAACGTCGGGGAGGACGGCAGGCGCTGCCTGCAGTGGCTGCTCTGCAATGCGGCTCAGGCTGCCAGTGCCTTGCGGCACAGCCTGGCACAGAGCAGCCGAGAGGGCTTCCCCCATGCCAGCCCTGGGAAACCTGCCAAAGATGAAGCCCAACCTTGTTTTAAAGTCCCTGCAGAAAGCCAGAGAGGAGGAATTTCCCAGGTGGCCCCGTAAGCAGGAGGGCTCAGGTGGCCCTTTGGAAACAGGTGCTCTCATGACTGATTTTAAAACACACGGTTTCGAGCTGTCCCTGCAGTGACATCTACAGCAGATATGGGTTCAGCTGCTGGATTTGCTTTGCAAAAGCCAACTCTGAAAACCAACCCGCCCTTTGCAGACCTATTTCCATCATGAAACGACACCAGCTCTCCTTCTACCTTGGATATATCAAATCCACCACTTTTCCTTCATGTGAAATCATTGTCACCAAACCTCCACCATGTCAAAGCCCTTTAGCTGTTCATTCCAGCTGACTTCGGTAATTAACTTCCTTCCTTCTCAGTCCTTCCCACTTAGAAATGAAACCTGCCATTGCCAATCCATTTTCTCCTCTTCCATCCAGTTTCACGGGGATCGGCCCCCTCACGGAGCAAAGTTCTTTCCCACCGGCTGCTCTTCTGCAGTGTCCTCGCTGTGTGTCAAAAGCAGGACAGAAATAGCATCACCTCCTGTTCGGTCAGTGAGCGAGAGCAAAACCCACCCGTGCTGCTGCTGGCACAGCGAGGGTGCCTCATGTCGAGGCAAGCATCATCCCAGCTGAGGTAGAAAGGATGGTTTTGTTAAAGGCATGGGAGAAGTCAAAGCCGTGCCTGGGATGCAGTTGGGGTTCTTCTGCTGCTCCTCTGACAGGCAGTCTGTGTCCCACAGCACTTGTTCCGCTTCCTTCATTTTCAGCCAGGTTCCTGCTTTCAGACTCAAACACGTCTGGTTTTCCGTTGCCTTCATGGCACTCCCCTCACCCTGCGCGTTGCCAGCTCCTGTTTCCATGAGTCAGCGTGCCCGGCCCTCTCCCAGCCTACGAGTTGCCCTTATTTATGTGATTTCCTCATTTATCCGATTGCCATCACCCCATGTAACGAGTTCACGGAAGAAAAGATCCTTCCAAGTTTATTAACTTCAAAGGCACCGCCTGGAGCACGGGGAGCGCTGGAGCCACCGATTGCAGGGTGCAGAGAATGCTCAAGGGGACGTTCACTCCATATCTGCTCTTTCTTGCTCTTCCCCAGGCATCCTCTCCCGCGCACCCTCTGACCACTGCCAGCTCTGCATGTGCTCCTCAGTCTGTGTTTAAAATGAGATACTCGGCTAAAATGCCCCATCCCTGGAGGGGTTCAAGGCCAGGTTGAATGAGGCTTTGAGCAACCTGACCCAGTGGGAGGTGTCCCTGCCCATGGCAGGGGGTTGGAACTGGATGGGATTTAATTCCACAATTCTATGAAAACTGAAGTCTCACCAATTTGGGTCCTCTCTGTCTTTAGAGCTCCTTAAAAAAGGCACCATTAGTGATCCCAGGGAAACAAACCCAGCTACTCCAGGAGGAGAAAAATCATCTCAGTAGCCCTGATTAGCCTGTCTCAGCTCGGCTGTGATGAGCTTAGCTTCTCCGGGGCCCCCCCCAGCCCCCGGTAGATATTAATGTTCCTGCGAAACCGAGACAAGGAGGAATGTAAGTGGAAAATAAGCTCTCAGGGCAGAAGCAGAGTGTCATCTCTCCAAATTCCAAGACTGCAGCCAGCTCTAGCATGCAATGTGCCACCATTCCTCACCTTTAACAGCAAGTCCAAAATACAAGAAGCTTTGCAAGCAGATGAGAGAAAAATGACAGGAAAATATTGCATGGCTGCTGGGAAGGCAGCTCTGAGCTGCTCCTGACCTACTGCACACACATCTCTTCATCTTTCACAATCAGACACAAACCAGGGCATGGAGCTGAGAGGGATGGAGAATCTGGAGAAACCCTTTCCTTAGAATCATAGCATAACCAGGTTGGAAGAGACCCACTGGATCATCGAGTCCAACCATTCCTATCAAAACCCATTCCTTCTCCCTAAGGCCAGCCTGTCCCTGTGACACAGAGCCCAGCACAGAGGTCCACAGGCAGAAGCCCTCCTAGGGAGGCCCCAGGAATAGGAATAGGATAGGAATGGTTGGACTCAATGATCCGGTGGGTCTTTTCCAACCTAGTGATTCTGTGGTGACTCTGTGACCAAGCAGGGACTGTCAGAGGGGAAAGGTCCTGCTCAGGGTGGAAGTGCGTATCTGGCCCTTCGATGTGGTGCAGGGACCTGTAATCCACGCAACCCCCCAACCTGGGGGTTGCGCAAACCAAGCTCCTCAAGTACAACACAATCACCTTCCTGCCCTCGGGTCACTCTGTGGCCCCTGGGCACCCCTCTGTTACTTAGGATTATGGAATGGTTTCGGTTGGAAGGGACTCTGAAGGGCATTCAGTCCTTGCAATGAGCAGGAACACATTCAATGAGATCAGGCTGCTCAAAGACCCTCGATAACCTGATTTTGAACACCTCCAGGCATGGGGCAGCCACCGCTTCTCTGGGCAACCTGGGCCAATGTTTCACCACCCCCAGAGTAAAAAAATTCTTACTAATATCTAGTCGAAGCTTCTCCTCTTATAGTTTACAACTATCATCCCTTGTCCTGTTGCCACAGACCCTGCTAAAAAGTTTTTCTCCGTCTTTCCTATCAGCTCCCTTTCAGTACTGGAAGCTGCTCACTTCTCCAAGCAAAACAACCCCAAATCTTTCAGCCTCTTCTCACAGGGGAAGTGCTCCAGGCCTTGGCCCAGCCTCCAAGACCACTTGTAGGGTCTTTTCTCACCGACACACCTCATGAGAAAGCTGTCTGCATTTCACAGGATGAGAAATACACGCGCAGCCTGTTCTCCCACCTCCCATTCTAACACTGGTTTCACCTTTCTCTCTTAACAGCTTTCAGAAAGATCTGGCCCAGCTGCAGTGAAGTGGGGTGTGCTCCATCCCCGCCCCAGGGAGGGGACACGAACAGCATCTCTAAACAGTTCCTTGCAGAGCCTGTAGCTGGGTGAAGACAGGGCTGTGTAACCCAAAACCTAGTTTGGGAGTAAAATATAGGTGCCCGATCATGAGCTGAGCCAGTCAAGCTGCCTCTTTCCCCCGATGCAGGTGCCTCTGGTGCTGCTGAGCAAGTCATGGAATCTGCTGAGAAGAAGGCTCAAGCAAGAGTGTCCCCACAAGACCTGGATGAGGGCATTGAGGGTACCCTTAGCAAGTTTGCAGATGACACAATGCTGTGTGCAAGTGTGGATCTGCTGGAGGGTAGGGAGGCTCTGCAAAGGGACCTAAACAGGCTGGATCGCTGGGTAGTGTCCAACGGCATGAGGTTTAACACGGCCAAATGCCGGGTCCTGCACTTGGGGCACAACAACCCTATGCAGAGCTACAGACTGGGAGAAGCCTGGCTGGAAAACTGCCAGGAGGAGAGGGACCTGGGGGTGTTGGTCGACAGCCGACTGAACATGAGCCAGCAGTGTGCCCACGTGGCCAAGAAGGCCAATGGCATCCTGGCTTGTATCAGAAATGGTGTGACCAGCAGGTCCAGGGAGGTGATTCTCCCTCTAGACTCAGCACTGGTGAGGCCGCTCCTTGAATACTGTGTCCAGTTCTGGGCCCCTCAGCACAAGAAGGATGTTGAGGCTCTGGAGCAAGTCCAGAGAAGAGCAACGAGGTTGGTGAAGGGACTGGAGAACAAACCCTATGAGGAGCGGCTGAGAGAGCTGGGGTTGTTTATCCTGGAGAAGAGGAGGCTGAGAGGAGACCTCATTACTCTCTACAAGTACCTGAAAGGTGGTTGTGGAGAGGAGGGAGCTGGGCTCTTCTCCCAAGGGACAGGGGACAGGACGAGAGGGAATGGCCTCAAGCTCCGCCAGGGGAGATTTAGGCTGGAGATTACGAGGAGGTTTTTCACACATACGGTCATTGGACATTGGAATAGGCTGCCCAGGGAGGTGGTTGAGTCACCTTCCCTGGAGGTGTTTAAGACATGGGTGGATGAGGTGTTGAGGGACTTGGTTTAGTGTTAGATAGGAATGGTTGGACTCGATGATCCGATGGGTCCCTTCCAACCTGGTTGTTCTGTGATTCTGTGAAGACCAAAAGCCAAATGTAGAAGTGGGAAGTAAATGTGTTAACACCTTCAGAGCAAACACAGAAAGACTTTGCAACCCCTGCTTCTTGCGCATTCAACTATCTGAGCTACCACGTGGGCATTGCCTTCTTATAGAAATGTTGGGGGCTTTTTGTCCTGACCAAAGGTCACCCGGCAGCTCCCAGCCCTGCAGGCTCAGGCCCAGACAACCCCAGGCTCTTTGTGGAGCATCTGGACTCGGTTTGGATGCCACATGCTAGATAATTCCCTTCTGTAAGCATGCAAACACCCAAAACAAAACAAGGAAAAAAATCCAAACCAAAAAAAATGGAGAAGAATGATAAAGTGCAGCTCTTCCCAGGTCTGGTATTTTGGTGACTGGAAAGAGGAGGATTTTTCTCTGTTATCTCATCTTTCTTGTAACAGAAACTCTAATACAATAAACACTCCCTAGGAAGGTGTGAAGCTGGTGGATGCACTTGGGGACAAAGTGCTAGTTGACAGCGCGTGGCTGCAGGCTGCACCAGGGCTTCACCCTGGAGAGACACGGAGCTGCAGGTCAGGAAATCTTCTCCCCAGACAAGTGCTGCTGCTCTCTCAGGAGATCACTGCTTGGAAAGTTAATGCCAGGTCTCCATCCAACCTCAGAGCCACAGCCACAGTTTTCGTAGCCTCACAAGTTTGCTTTTCTTGAGTGGAGATCTTGGATCACCTCCCACGTTCTGGCCAGCTGAACATGAGTCAGGAGTGCCTCGGTTGGTCAAGAAGGGCAACAGCATCCTGGCTTGGATCAGCCATGGGGTAGCCAGCAGGACCAGGGCAGAGATAACCCCCTGGACTTGGTGCTAGTGAAGCCGCACATCAAATCCTGGGTTTGGTTTTGGGCCCCTTACTCCAAGAAGGACATTGAGCTGGAGTGTGTCCAGAGAAGGAAATGCAGTTGGGGAAGGGGCTGGAGCCCAGGGGTCTGGGAGCATTAGAAGAGAATACCCAACCACGTGGGGACATGGTTTAGCAGGCACAGTGGGGTTGGGCTGATGGTTGGACTGGATGAGCTTAGAGGGTTTTTCCAACTTTAATGATTCCATGATTCTGTGTTTAGCAGTGAAGGGGCATATGTGCTCTTGCACTTTGGAAGATACACCAGGGAGCTGGAGTAGGTAGTTTGCATGGACAGCTCAGGTTTTGCCCAGATCTCTGCTCCACAGCTCCCCCCACCTATTCCTGTTTTCCAAATTCCTTGCAGTTTCCCGGGGAGCAAGAGCACCTTTTCTTCTTGGGTCACAGTGGCTTAAAACCTGTGTCAGTTGCCCAGACTCTGGCATGCCAGGAAAGGTGTCCCTTGACCCCCTCAGTGAAGGGGGAATTCGTTTGGGGAAATTATAGGATTTTGTCCTGAACTGAGAAGACCCAAATCTCCGGCCTCTTTAATTAGCTAAGGGAGGGAGTGAAAATACCAACCCCTTACACCACTCACAAAAG
The DNA here is from genome assembly GCA_033558105.1 of Coccyzus lansbergi. NCBI lineage: Eukaryota > Metazoa > Chordata > Aves > Cuculiformes > Coccyzidae > Coccyzus > Coccyzus lansbergi. Next base: position 21,487 of record JAUMJK010000854.1, read on the forward strand.
CCAGAGATGCACTTTGGTGGTCAGTAAGTGCAAGGTCCTTCACCTGGGTTGGAACAATTCCAAGCACAACTACAGGATGAGTGGAGAATGGATTGGGAGCAGCCCTGAGGAGAAGGATTTGAGGTGCTGGGGAAGGAGAAGCTCTATATCAGCCAGCAACATGAGCTCCCAGCCCAGAAACCAACCGTGTCCTGGGCTGCATCCAGAGCAGAGGGACCAGCAGGGAGGGAGGGGATTCTGCCCCTCTGCTCCGCTCTGTGAGACCCACCTGGAGCCCTGAGTCCAGTTCTGGAGTCCTCAGCACAGGGAGGACATGGAGCTGTTGGAACAAGTCCTGAGGAGGCCACAGAGACGATGTGAGGGCTGGAGAACATCCTCTATGAGGACAGGTTGGGATAGTCGGGGTTGTTGAGCCTGGAGAAGAGAAAGCTGTAGGGAGACCTTAGAGCAGCTTCCAGTGCTGAAAGGGGCTCCAGGAAAGCTGGGGAGGAGCTCTGGATCAGGGAGGTCAGGGATAGGACATGGAGAACAGTTTTAGCCTGAAAGAGGGGAGATTGAGATGAGATCTCAGGCAGAAATGTTTTGCTGTGAGGGTGGGGAGGCCCTGGCCCAGGCTGCCCAGAGCAGGGGTGGCTGCCCCATCCCTGGAGGGGTTCAAGGGCAGGTTGGATGGGGCTTGGAGCCCCTGATCCCGTGGGAGGTGTCCCTGCTCATGGCAGGGGTGGCTTTGAGGTCCCTTCCAACCCAAACCTCTCTGTGATTCTACAATTTCTGCAAGCAAAGTCGCACTGGCCCCTCTTGGCAGGCCCTGTCTGAGGTTGGCCGTACATTGAGTCCCTGCAGAAAGCAGCTCTCATTCATTTGCTCCGGGCTGAGACTCTCCAAGAGAAGAAATATTAATTTACTCAGATTTTGAGAAAAGTGGAGTACAGTCTTTCTAATTGAGATTGCAGGAAATGGCATCTATCGCAGCAAGAACTGCCTCTGTGGCTCAGGGAGACCTTCTCGCCCTTTCTTGTCAAGGGTACTGCTCTGTGCACCTTCAGACACTAAGTGTTTTTCCATCTTTGCCAACAGAGGAACTCTTGAAATGCCACAAGTTCCTGCAGAAGGTTCTGTGGTGGCTGTTTAACGCAGCTTGGCCTGGATGCTTGAAGCAGAGGATCCTTACCAGCATGTTAGAATTCTACCTGCAATTCTACTCTACTGGGAGGAACAGGTTCGTTTGTGGATATCTAAATTCGTCTTGACTCTGGGGCTTCATGATTTAAGCATTTTCAGTTGGTTTTGTTGGATTTACTGAATATTCTCAACTCAATCTGACTTCAAGGGAAGGTGAAGCTTAGCTTTTAGGATTTTCAGATCCAAAGCAACCTCTCGAGAGTCACAGAGTCATGGAATCATCAAAGTTGGAAAAGACGTCTCGGCTCATCCAGTCAAACCATCAGCTCAACCCCACTGTGCCTGCTAAACCACGTCCTTAGCTGCCACAGCCACATGTGTTTTGAACCTCTCCTGGGATGGAGATTGAACCACTGCCCTGGGCAGCCCTGCCAGGGCTTCACCACTATTTTGATCCAGCCAGGATGCTGTCAGCCTTCTTGCCCAGCTGTGCCACTGCTGGCTCATGTTCAGCTGCTGTTGACCAACACCCCCAGGACCTTTTCTGACAGGCAGCTTTCCAGCCACTATTCTCCAAGCCTGGAGCGCTGATGAGGTTGTTGTGGTCAAGTGCAGGACCCAGAACTTAGCCCTGTTGAACCCCATCCCACTGGCCTCAGCCCATGGATCCAGACTGTCCAGATCCCTCTGCAGAGTCTTCCTGCCCTCCAGCAGATTGACATTCCCGCCCAGTTTGGTGTCATCTGCAAACTGCCTGAGGGAAGCCACGAGAACCAGCACCCTGGCTGTGCTCTTTTCTCGTGTGGCTCACGGGAGGTCAGGGACATGGGCAGCTTCTGAGCTCATAACTTTGGCAAAGGCAGTTGGAGGGGGCAGCGGGTAATGCTGGAAGTAAAGGGCACAGGGAATACACCTGAACTGAATGACTTTGCTCCTCTCCCCTCTACCGATTTAGGGCATCATGAGAGAGCCTGCACTTCAGCACCTGCTCCCAACCCACCCTGAGCTCCCAGGGCCAAAGCAGACTCCAGTGGAGCAGCATCCCATAAGAGATGCAGACAGTGGAGCTCTTGTGGGATGTGTTCTAAAATCCATCAGACAGCACTGTGGGAACTTTCCACTTCCTAGCCAGGCTCTATCTGTGTCGCTTTAACCCTGTTCTGCCTAAGCAGAACTATCCCTTCTCGGATACTTGTTATTCCAGTCAGGATCGTACACCTGCAGTGCCTGCAGATCCTCAGCAGAAAAATAATTTCTTACTGCCTGTATCCACACAGAAATCTGAGAAAGCAAGACCAGAGTGATTTCAAAGGCTCAGGACCCATCACGATACGTGGCGGGACACCTTACTCTGCAGAGAAGCCAGGAGACCCTGCAGTGCATCACAGCACGCGGAGGCACACAGCAAACCGACGGGAGGACATAGGCACAAGTCACAACAATTCCCACCAGACCTATGGAGAACGCTCCTCGCCATGAGCATGCTGAAGCTTCAGGACAGGGTTGGAAAGGCAGCAGGATCCCAGCCCTAGGAGATATTCAACACTTGCCTCATCAGCCCCTAAGCCACTTCTTCCAGCTCTGGAACCAGCCCTGCAGGGGCTGGGCAGGAGGCTCCAAGTGAGCCCCCCCTCTCCTTCTCCAGAGTTCTCTTGCCAGATCGCAAATGGAGAAAGGCAACAGCTCTCCAACCTCTGCACGTGGGACCTGAGCAGAAAAGATGAACTTGACCTACAGAGAACCTCATCGTCTGCTCACAGACCATCCCTGAGGGAATGGCAGAGCAAGAGTGGCAGAGGCTGGGGCACAAGACAGGAGCTTCATCATAAATCAACCCCTTTAATCAACTCTGCCAGCGATGAGCCCTTAGGAGGCTCTTCCTTGCACTAGGAGATTGCTCCCTGGAGGCAGCTGTCCTGTTTGCATAATGCAGCGCTGACAGCCCAAGGACGGATGTCCTAAAGGCAGCCCAGCTCTGGCAGCAGGACACACACTGCTTGTGGTCCCTGGCCAGGAGAAGCTGTGCTTGTGGAGGGCAACTTCATAGTGTCCCCTTGTCCCCAGCTGTAACACAGCACCTTGACCCTAGGAAGTGGGTTTGAGGATGCGGCTTTCTCAGCCCAGCATCATCGGAACTCGCTCTGCCAGTGACAGCTGAGCTCCCTCCTGGCTCTGAACTGGAGGCTTTTCACATTGCTAGAGTCACTTGACTTCAGGAAAGGACAAGTGAGCCTTTCTGAGGTCCAACAACGACATTAAGGATGTGCCACCACCGCGGCATCATGGTACTCCTATGGCACTGCCCAGTAGTGTGCAGTTCCACCAGTTATCCCAGTACCATTGCTCTGATACCATTACAGCACCATCAGCATCATTAGGTTCCGCCACGGTGCTGCCCCGGTACACGGCTGCTGTGATGGGAGTGCCACAGCCCCATAGGAGTGGGAAAGGAAATGTCAGGCACCCACCAAGGTTCTCCAGGATCGCAGGGAAATGCTCAATGCAGCCTGAGGACCAAGGGAAATGGAATGGCAGATGCTCAGCAGCCACCACTGTCGAAACCAAGCAAGGTCTTCACCCTCTCCACCACCATCCTGTGCACAGCCAGGCCATGGGGGGTCCCACCACAGAGCTGGGTGCACAGTCCCACCCTGCAGGGTGCTGTGTGGCTGCCAGGGCACCCCCAAGCCCCTCTTCGACCCACCGCCTCCCGCTGTGCCACACTCAGCCTGCCCACCCTGGCACCCCCTCCCCGACCCTTGCCAGTCCCATCTCCTAAAGGGTTGAAGCCAGTAGGTCAGGCACAACCGATTGGATTCAGGGATGGGCAGAAAAGACGGAATCATGAGTAGTGCTGCCCCGTGTTTGGGCTGGGGTGCTTCGGGAGCAGCTGGGGGCTGTGGTCAGCCGCAGAGCAAGGGCTACATGGTTCCACATGGCCTTTCCCTAAGCATCGTGATAACCAGCCCTTCAGGAGAGCCAGGAGAAACCATGCTTGAGTGAAACCATTTTGTCACTGGGTGGGTTTCCAGAACTCCGTTTCTCCCAGTCCAGGCAGCTCAGGCCGCTCTCCAGCTGGGCCATGGCTTGGCTCATACCCCTCCTGCTCCACTCTGCTCAACCCTTCTCCATCGTCAGGAAGAACAGGTCAAGAGCTCATTCCTTCCTATTTCAAAAGTTCTCAAACCCTCACAGATCCCAGGAATTAACCAATTTACCCATGGGAAGGGGGCAAGCTGTCCTAAGCAGGAGATAAGCTGGTGAACTTCTGTGGCCTGGACTGAGGAGGTGAGACACCAGGGGAGCCTTTGGGGCTGTATCGGGGGCTGCTGCGAGGGCCCAGGTGCTGCATTGCCTCACGGTGCCCCTGGGCGCCTGCAGGGACAAGGATCCTCCGGCAGTGCAAAGGCCCCAGCTTCTCCAAAGCCTCCCTGGGCAAAGCGAGGATGTTCTGGAATGAGGTGGCAGGGAACCACATCCCCTCCGCTACCTGTACGCAGTGATGCTGCGGGAGGGAGGGAGGGAACGCTGCGGGCATGGCTCAGCTTTTGCTGCAGCAGCAGCTGTGGCTGCACTGGGTGGGCTCTGCCCAGGGCTGTCAGCATCTGGTGAGACCCTGTGCCAGCTCTGGCACCACCAGGGCTCAGGGAGACCCCATTCCAGCTCTGGCACCACCAGGGCTCTGATACTCTGTGCCAGCACTGGCACCACCAGGGTTCTGATGAGACCCCATTCCAGCTCTGGCATCACCAGGGCTCTGATGAGACCCCATTCCAGCTCTGGCATCACCAGGGCTCTGATGAGACCCTGTTCCAGCTCTGGCACCACCAGGGCTCTGATGAGACCCCATTCCAGCTCTGGCACCACCAGGGCTCTGATGAGACCCCATTCCAGCTCTGGCATCACCAGGGCTCAGTGAGATCTCATTCCAGCTCTGGCACCACCAGGACTCTGATGAGACCCCATTCCAGCTCTGGCACCACCAGGGCTCTGATGAGACCCTGTTCCAGCTCTGGCACCACCAGGGCTCTGATGAGATCCCATTCCAGCTCTGGCATCACCAGGGCTCATTGAGATCTCATTCCAGCTCTGGCATCACCAGGACTCTGATGAGACCCCATTCCAATTCTGGCATCACCAGGACTCTGATGAGACCCCATTCCAGCTCTGCCACCACTAGGGTTCTGATAAGACCCCATTCCAAGTGTGGCATCACCAGGGCTTGGTGAGATCTCATTCCAGCTCTGGCACCACCAGGGCTCTGATGAGACCCTGTTCCAGCTCTGGCACCACCAGGGCTCTGATGAGACCCTGTTCCAGTTCTGGCACCACCAGGGCTCAGTGAGATCTCATTCCAGCTCTGGCATCACCAGGACTCGGTGAGACCCTGCTCCAGGGCTGGCACCACCAGGGTTCTGATGAGACCCTGCTCCAGGGCTGGGACAATCAGGGCTCTGATGAGACCCCCTTCCAAGTCTGGCATCACTAGGACTCTGATGAGACCCCATCCCAGCTCTGCCACCACTAGGGTTCTGATGAGACCCCATTCCAGCTCTGGCACCACCAGGGCTCTGATGAGACCCTGTTCCAGCTCTGGCACCACCAGGGCTCAGTGAGATCTCATTCCAGCTCTGGCCTCACCAGGACTCGGTGAGACCCTGCTCCAGGGCTGGCACCACCAGGGCTCGGTGAGACCCTGCTCCAGGGCTGGGACAATCAGGGCTCTGATGAGACCCCCTTCCAAGTCTGGCATCACCAGGACTCTGATGAGACCCCATTCCAGCTCTGCCACCACTAGGGTTCTGATAAGACCCCATTCCAAGTGTGGCATCACCAGGGCTCGGTGAGATCTCATTCCAGCTCTGGCACCACCAGGGCTCTGATGAGACCCCATTCCAGCTCTGACACCACCAGGGCTCAGTGAGATCTCATTCCAGCTCTGGCATCACCAGGGCTCAGTGAGACCCTGCTCCAGGGCTGGCACCACCAGGGTTCTGATGAGACCCTGCTCCAGAGCTGGGACAATCAGGGCTCTGATGAGACCCCATTCCAGGTCTGGCATCACCAGGACTCTGATGAGACCCAATTCCAGCTCTGGCATCACCAGTACTCTGATGAGACCCCATTCCAAGTGTGGCATCACCAGGACTCTGATGAGACCCCATTCCAAGTGTGGCATCACCAGGACTCTGATGAGACCCCATCGCAGCTCTGCCACCACCAGGGCTCTGATGAGACCCCATTCCAATTCTGGCATCACCAGGGCTCTGATGAGACCCTGTTCCAGCTCTGACACCACCAGGGCTCAGTGAGATCTCATTCCAGCTCTGGCATCACCAGGGCTCAGTGAGACCCTGCTCCAGGGCTGGGACAATCAGGGTTCTGATGAGACCCTGCTCCAGGGCTGGGACAATCAGGGTTCTGATGAGACCCTGCTCCAGGACTGGGACAATCAGGGCTCTGATGAGACCCTGTTCCAATTCTGGCATCACCAGGACTCTGATGAGACCCCATTCCAGCTCTGCCACCACTAGGGTTCTGATAAGACCCCATTCCAAGTGTGGCATCACCAGGGCTCAGTGAGATCTCATTCCAGCTCTGGCACCACCAGGGCTCTGATGAGACCCTGCTCCAGGGCTGGCACCACCAGGGCTCAGTGAGACCCTGCTCCAGGGCTGGGACAATCAGGGCTCTGATGAGACCCCCTTCCAAGTCTGGCATCACCAGGACTCTGATGAGACCCCATCCCAGCTCTGGCACCACCAGGGCTCTGATGAGACCCCATTCCAAGTCTGGCATCACCAGGGCTCTGATGAGACCCCATTCCAAGTGTGGCATCACCAGGGCTCGGTGAGATCCCATCCCAGCACTGCCACCACCAGGGCTCTGATGAGACCCCATTCCAGCTCTGGCATCACCAGGGCTCAGTGAGATCTCATTCCAGCTCTGGCATCACCAGGGCTCAGTGAGACCCTGCTCCAGTTCTGCCACCACCAGGGCTCTGATGAGACCCCCTTCCAAGTCTGGCATCACCAGGACTCTGATGAGACCCCATCCCAGCTCTGCCACCACCAGGGCTCTGATGAGACCCCCTTCCAAGTCTGGCATCACCAGGACTCTGATGAGACCCCATCCCAGCTCTGCCACCACCAGGGCTCTGATGAGACCCCATTCCAAGTGTGGCATCACCAGGGCTCGGTGAGACCCCCCCTCCCCTGCAGTTCCTTTCCCCCCTGCCCACACGCAGCAGGGTCTCCGGCCGCACCGTTCCCACCGCGAAGGCGTCGCGTGTGTCGCCGCCGTCGCGCGCGCCCGCCCCGTGCCGAGGTGACCTCCTCGCCGGCCCCCGCCCTACCTGGGGGGCTGCCTCCGCGTCCGGCAGCGGCTCCAGGGGCTCCGGAGGGGCGGGGGCCGCCGGGGGGCTGCGGGCGCCGCCGCTCGGGGGCCGCTCCCGGGGCCCCTCCGGGGGCTCCATGGCCGCGGGGGGGGTGGCTGGGCTCAGCCGGTGCCGCCCGGGGCCGCCCGGGGCTCCGCGGGACCCGGCGGGGCGGCGGCGGCGGCGGCAGCGCTCCCCGGCAGCGGCGGCCGCATCCCGGCTCGGGGGAGGCCTCCCCCCCCCCCCCCCCCCCACCCCCGACCGCGATCGGCGGCCCGGGCGTCCCTCACCGCCGCATCAACGGGGAGCGGGGCCGGCAGCCCCGGGGGGAGCGGCGGCGGCTCCGCCGGTTTCCATGGCAACGGTGCGGGAAGAGAGAGGGGGGGGGTGTGTGCTTCTCGATGAGGCGGCGGGGGTGGAGGGGGGGGGGGCGGGGGGATGCGGCAGAGCCGCCCCTCGCACCCCTCGGCGCATCCCCGCGTCGCACCTGCCCCGGCGCAGCCCCAAATCTCGGCCGCCTCCCCATCACATCCCCCATCACATCCCCCATCACATTCCCCCACTGCATCTCCATTACATCCCCCTCCCCATTACATCCCCCTCCCCATCGCATCCCCCCATCTCATCCTCCTCCCCATCACACACCCTCCCTCCCTCGCATCCCCAAATCTCAGCCCCCTCCCCATCACATCCCCCATCACATTCCCCCACTGCATCTCCATTACATCCCCCTCCCCATTACATCCCCCTCCCCATCACATCCCCCCATCTCATCCTCCTCCCCATCACACACCCTCCCTCCCTCGCATCCCCAAATCTCAGCCCCCTCCCCATCACATCCCCCATCACATTCCCCCACTGCATCTCCATTACATCCCCCTCCCCATTACATCCCCCTCCCCATCACATCCCCCCTCACCGCAACCCCCACCGCATCCCCCCATCTCATCCTCCTCCCCATCGCACCACCCTCCCTCCCTGGCATCCCCAAATCTCGGCCCCCTCCCCATCACATCCCCCATCACATCCCCCATCACATCCCCCCACTGCATCTCCATTACAATCCCCTCCCCATCACATCCCCCCATCTCATCCTCCTCCCCATCACACACCCTCCCTCCCTCGCAGCCCCAAATCTCGGCCCCCTCCCCATCACATCCCCCATCACATTCCCCCACTGCATCTCCATTACATTCCCCTCCCCATTACATCCCCCTCCCCATCGCATCCCCGAATCTCAGCCCCCTCCCCATCGCAGCCCTCCTTCCCCATCACATCCCCCCTCACCGCAACCCCCACCGCATCCCCCCATCTCATCCTTCTCCCCATCACACACCCTCCCTCCCTCGCATCCCCAAATCTCGGCCCCCTCCCCATCACATCCCCCATCACATCCCCCATCACATCCCCCATCACATCCCCCATCACATTCCCCCACTGCATCTCTATTACATTCCCCTCCCCATTACATCCCCTTCCCCATCACATCCCCCCATCTCATCCTCCTCCCCATCGCACCACCCTCCCTCCCTCGCATCCCCAAATCTCAGCCCCCTCCCCATCACATCCCCCATCACATTCCCCCACTTCATCTCCATTACATCCCCCTCCCCATTACATCCCCCTCCCCATCACATCCCCCCTCACCGCAACCCCCACCGCATCCCCCCATCTCATCCTTCTCCCCATCACACACCCTCCCTCCCTCGCAGCCCCAAATCTCGGCCCCCTCCCCATCACATCCCCCATCACATCCCCCATCACATCCCCCCATTGCATCTCCATTACATCCCCCTCCCCATTGCATCCCCCTCCCCATCGCATCCCTCCTTCCCCATCGCATCCCTCCTTCCCCATTGCATCCCCCTCCCCATCGCATTCCCCCATTGCATCCTCCCCAATCGCACCCTCCCCCCTGTCACATCCCACCGTCGCATCCGCTCCCCACTGCATCCCCCCATCACATCCCCCCACAGCATCCCCTCCCAGTCGTACATCCCCTCACTCACATCCCCTCCAGATCGCATTCTCCATCGCATCCTCACCCCATCCCCTCCCCGTCCCATCTCCCCCTCCATCACATTCCCCCATTGCATCCCCCCAAGTTGCACACCCTCCCCATCCCGTCCCCCCACCTCATCCCCCTCCCCATCGCGTCCCCCCATGTCATCCCCCTCCCCATCGCGTCCCCCCGTCTCATCCTCCTCTCCATTGCACTCCCCTCCCCATTTCATCCCACCTTCCCCATCACATCCCCCCATCGCATCCCCCCATTACATCCCCCCTCCATCACTTCCCCCCCTCCACTGCATCTCCTTCCCCATCTCATCTCTCCTTCCCCATCTCATCACCCCCTGTCACACCCCCATCTCATCCCTAACAGGCATCCCCCTCCCCATCTCTTCCCCCCTTCTCATCCCCCTCCCCATCAGAATTCCCCCATTAGGGTCCCTCGCAAACCCCCACCCACAAGCTTTGGTGGGTGCTGGGCATAGAATCATAGATCAACCAGGTTGGAAGGGACCCATCGGATCTTCTAGTCCAACCATTCCTATCAAACACTAACCCATGTCCCTCAAGACCTCACCTACCTGTGCCTTAAACACCTCCAGAGAAGGTGAATCAACCACCTCCCTGGGCAGCCTATTCCAATGCCCAATGACCCTCTGTGTGAAAAACTTCCTCCTAATCTCCAGCTTAAATCTCCCCTGGTGGAGCTTGAGGCCATTCCCTCTTGTCCTGTCCCCTGTCCCTTGGGAGAAGAGCCCAGCTCCCTCCTCTCCACAACCTCCCTTCAGGTAATTGTAGAGAGCAATGAGGTCTCCCCTCAGCCTCCTCTTCTCCAGGATAAACACCCCCAGCTCTCTCAGACATTCCTCATAGGGCCTGTTCTCCAGCCCCTTCACCAGCTTCGTGATTCTTCTCTGGACTCGCTCCAGAGCCTCAACATCCTTCTTGTGCTGAGGGGCCCAGAACTGAACACTAGATTTGAGGTTCGGTCTCACCAGTGCTGAGTCCAGAGGGAGAATCACATCCCTGGACCTGCTGGTCACACCTTTTCTGATACAAACCAGGATGCCATTGGCCTTCTTGGCCACTTCTTGGGCATGAGAAGGGGCAACTCTGCCCGGGGGAAGCTCAGCCTGGCACCCCCTGGGAAGAGGACCCTTGCCCTGGACCCCTGGGGAGGAGGATGCTCGCCCTGCCCCCACCCCGAGGAAGGGTTTGGTTGCTCTTCCCCCCTCAGGGAAGGGGATGCTCATTCTCCTCCCCCCACCTCCCAATTGAAGGGGATGCTCCCTGTGGCCCCCCAGGGAGAGAGGATGCTCGCCCATTTATGAGGCTGTGCGGTGGCATCACCGCTCAGGGCAAAGCCACCAGGGCCACCCTAGGAGACTTGTAGCTCTCCTTGCTCCCCAGCCGCGTTCAAAGCTTGACTCGACGTCTGTGACGTCGAGTCAAGCTTTGAACGCGGCTGGGGAGCAAGAAGGGGGGTACAGACCTCATGACACTGCTGAGAGCTGGGCACAGGTCCTGCCTCCCCACAGCCCTTGAGGCAATAGGTCGTCCTGTACCTCTGTGATCTCCCATCCTGCCGTGGGGTGGGGACAGCCTTGGGCATCACACAGCGAGCGTCTCCTGCACCAGGAGAGCAGGCGCTGGGCCTCCTGCCCCAGGGGAGGTGCCGTGCAGGATGCCTTTGGTGCCCATTTCAGGCATCGCTTCATGAGTTCCTCCTCTGAGAGCTTCAGCAGCACATCCAGGTGTGCTCTGCGCAGGTGTGTCAGCTCTTGAAAGAGACGCTATGGGCTGTGCCTCAACCCCGCGTGAGCAGAGGCAGCACAGGCAGAACACTGCTAAGGCATTTCTTTCTCGCTGCTGACTGCAAAGGGAGTAGGTGACCCACTTAGACAGAGTCACCACCAGGTCTTACATCTCACAGTGGCCTCAAGCTCCGCCAGGGGAGATTTAGACTGGAGATTAGGAGGAAGTTTTTCACACAGAGGGTCATCGGGCATTGGAATAGGCTGCCCAGGGAGGGGGTTGATTCATCTTCCCTGGAGGGGTTTAAGGGACGGGTGGATGAGGTCTTGAGGGACTTGGTTTAGTGTTTGATAGGAATGGTTGGACTAGAAGATCCAGTGGGTCCCTTCCAACCTGGTTGTTCTGTGATTCTGTGTGCAGGAGGCTCCCGTCCCACCCAAATCCCAGAATTCCACTTTTAAGGAGTTTGCGAGCATGATGAGGTGAAGCCCCAAGCTCACGGTGAACAGCAAATGTGGCCAACAGACCAGAGGGAGGATTCCAGACAACGAATGACACCTTCCAGCATGATAGCTTCAAGATGCCATCTTCAGTGTCCCCTGCCCCTCCAGGAAAAGCTCTGGACAAGTCCCACCCCCCAACACTGGGGTCCCCATGGTTGCTTCCCCATTCACAGTTTTCCCCATGGGGAGACACCAACTGCACAAGCGTGGGAGGTGACCCAGGCCCTTCACCACTCACTGACAAGACAGACTAAGCGGGTTTGGTGAGCAGGAGACGAGAGCCAGTGGTGGGAAGGGAAATGTTACACTGATACGATCGTGTGGTTGCGAGCAGCACACATGCTGCTTGCTGAGCAGCTTCCTTGGAAACCCTGCTCCAACACATCTTGATTTGCACTTCCACTGCCGCGTGCGGCTCAGTCTCTGCTCAGCTTAGGGTCCTGCAGCTCCCCGGGCAGCTTCTCGCTTCTCCCCCTCACTGGAATCAGACCCACATGGCTCCATGGCACCTCCAGGACCTGCCACCCTGGAGAAAGAGGGGCCAGGAACAACCCCCTGGGCCAACTCAGGCTCAGTTGTGCATTTCCCACAGCCTTAATTTGAAGGCCCAGTTAGGTGGGGTGAAGCCCCTGAATAGGACGTCCACATATCCCCTGTCGCCAGCCCATGATATCTCCTGGATCCCTGATCTCGGGAAGCTGGAGATTACCTTTCATGGCTTGTCCAGCCTACAGCTGTTTCACCAGCTGGCTAAGTCATGGCTACAGACCATCCTTACACAGGAAAGAAGAGAAGATAAAATCATCTGAGCTTTTAAACAAAGACTTAGTGACTCAGGAGCTCCCTGACCTGAAGAAAGTCAATGTACGCACGCCTGGTCCTCCCCAGGGATCTGCTGTGGGGCTGTGCTCCATGTAGAGGAGATGGGCTAAAGCACTTCCTAAAATGATCCTTGAGGCTTTTCCAGGACAGGGTATCTGACAAGCTCAGGGGAGAAAAGGTCATTGAGTCATAGGTTGCCCCGAGTTGGAAAGGACCTACGAGGCTCATGGAGTCAAATTCCTACCCCTGCACAGGACACCCCAACATTCACACCGTGGGGCTGAGGCCTTGGCCAGACACTTCTGGAATATTGTCAGCCTTGGTGCCGTGACTGCTGCCCTGGGAGCTGTTCCAGGGCTCCACCACCCTCTGGGGGAAGAACCTTCCCCTCACGTCCAACCCAACCCTCCCCTGGCACAGCTTCTGCCATTCCCTCAGCTCCTCTCCTTGGTGCCCAGAGAGAAGAGCTCGGTGCCTGCTCCTCCTCCTCCCTGTGTGAGGAAGCTGCAGAGTGTGATGAGGTCTCCCCTCATGATTGGGCAACAAATGAGAAGCCTAGTGTGACCCCAGGACAAGGGCCTCAAAAATCAGGAAGCCACCTCACAGCTTTAGAGCAGAACGGTGAGGACAAAGTCCCTTGGCAGCCCCAGACAAGATAAGATGAACCAGAACCAGGGATCCCCGACAGGAGCCAGAGGAGACAGAGCCAGGGCTGCAGCCACAGCTACAGCTTGGATATGGGTCTGTTCAGGGTGTAGAACTAGGGACAAGCTACCTGAAACACGGATCTAAGGTCCATCCAGGAGACATGGTTGGAGACAAGCTTTTTGCAGTAGAGAGCCAGGAGACAAGATGCAGGAGACAAGACCAAACAGAGGGTCACTGACATCAAAGCTCAAACAAGGACTGAGGACCCCCAGCTGATCTTAAATAATGCCATATCTAAGGGGCTGGGGCCCTAGGTGGGGCTACTCAGGGCAATTAAGAGCAATTAGTCCCTGCTGGGTCGTGCTGAGGTCCTCCTCTGGCTCTGGGGATGGCATCTGGCAGCGCCCAGGAGGGCTTTGGGGGAGCTCTGCTGCGATCTCAGCTGGGGAAGGCAGCAGGAGGATGGACGAGCACCCACGGCCACACCAGCCCCAGGGGCCTGCACAGGGCTGTGGAGACAGTGGCAGCTGTCAGCCCTCAAAGGCACATCTAGGCTGAGGTGGCCGGAAGGTGCCAACCCATTTCCACCTTCTTTTTGGTAGATCCCCAACAAGAAGGCCGTGCTGCCCCTGTGCATGAGCTCATGAGAGCAGCAGCATGTGGTGATGTGAGTGGGCGGCTGCTCTCTCCTGCACCTCCCACTTCCCACCTCCTTACACCCACCCTGGGCTCCAAGGGCTGCTCTGACCATCCTGGTGCAGCTCCACAGAGGAATCATAGAATCATCAGGTGGGAAAAGACCCACCAGATCATGGAGTCCAACCATTCCTATCAATCACTAAGCATGACCCTCAGCACCTCGTCCACCCGTCCCTTAAACCCCTCCAGGGAAGGTGAGTCAACCCCCTCCCTGGGCAGCCTCTGACACTGCCCAATCACCCTTTCTGGGAAAAAAATTTTCCTAATGTCCAGCCTGAACCTCCCCTGGTGGAGTTTGAGGCCATTCCCTCTTATCCTGTCCCCTGTCCCTTGGGAGAAGAGCCCAGCTCCCTCCTCTCCACAACCTCCTTTCAGGGAGTTGGAGAGAGCAATGAGGTCTCCCCTCAGCCTCCTCTTCTCCAGGATAAACACCATCAGCTCCTTCAGCTGCTCCTCATAAGGAGGAGATGCCAGTGGCCGTATTGTCCAGGCCTACTCTTCCTCTTGCTCCTGCCACCCCCAGCAGCACCAGCTGCCGGTGAGGCTGTGCTGTGGAGCAGCGCGGGGATGGAACTCTGCTTAAAAATAACCTGACAGAAAAGGGGATGTGGGGCCCTGGTCACCGTACGGCCCCACACATGGTGTCCCAGCACGACGTGATGTGGAAACACCAGGGCTGGTACGGGAGAGGCTGTGGTGCCCACAGCCTGGGGACAGGAACCCGCGCCCCCCAGCAGCACCCGGAGGGGGCTCAGCACCTGCCCTGCCCTGCTCAGGGCCTGTAAAGCAGCAGGGACAGAGGCATCGACCAGGGTGAGGATAAAGGATAAAGGAGCTGATGTTCCTTGGAGAGCAGGAGCTCACCGTGGTGCCCCCACGGCATCAACCGGGGCAAGGATAAAGGATCTGAGGTCCCTTGGGAGAACAGGAGCTCACTGCAATGGTGAGAGGACACCTTTCCATGCGGGAATGTGGCAAAATGCATTCAGTGTGGAGAGAGGACACACAAGAAAAATAGGTGTACTTTTTTTTTTTAAAAAAAAAAACAACAAGGAAAATGTAGTGGTTTCTGTTTCGCTGCTCTCAGCAAGAAACCTCTTTCCAAGCATCATTCCCAGCACTGAATGCTGCGTGGCTGCAATATCCATAACCCCAACGGTGCTGGATCAACTCTGTTCGGTGTTTACCCTTCCCAATAGCTGAATATTCCTCATCAGCAGGTGACCTTCCAGCCCTTGCATGTCAAACCCTGATGTTTGTTCCTCCTTCACAGCTCCCCACAAACCGAAAGCAGCTCAGGATGTTTGGCTGGCTGCTCACGGGCTTTTTTATGCCCTTTTGGGGTTTTTCCTCTTTAAAAACTTAGCCCCTTGAGACCATGTTGAGAGTTTGGATTTGATTTTCTTTTCCCTTCAGCACCTCCTTCAAGCAGGCAAAGACAGGGTAGGTGGGAAAGCTGGGACAGCAAAGAGAAGCAAAAAAAAAAACCCAGGTCCATCCTGGGCAGCCCAGTGAGTGAAAGAAAAATACCCTAAACTCAATAAAACCCACAAACAAGCATTCCCGAAATGAGCACAGTGGGTTTTACAAAATGAGGGAATTTTCCATTAACATTTGGGCTCAAAAAAAAAAAAAAGAAGAGTCTTTTTAATATATTTGTTCTACTCTTTTTAGATATCCTCTCCCACGAGCATGAGACGGGCGTCAAAGCTAAGGGGAGGGTGGTTGGGGAGCTGATGTTTGGGGAACAGGGACCCCCTCCTGCATTCCCAAAAGCCGGGTTGGGTTTAGCCCCCCCACTGCCCAAGGAAAGACAGGCCAGGGACACGTGGCTGGAGGGACCCAGATGCCACAGGACGGGCTCTTCTCTCCGAGCGGCCTCGTAGCCCCAGCCGAGGTTGCTGTAGGACACAGCAGCTTTGAGGGTGGGTCTGGGGGGAACTGAAGCTGAGCACCCTGTGGTGATGGGCTGAGACCTGCTCCATCTCCTAAACCATTTCTTCCCCCCCTGCTCACAGTGGTCCCCAGAATTTCCCAGGGGTTCAAACTTGAACTCAGGGACTGCAAGCTCGTGGCACCTCCAGAACCCCCCCCCTTCCTATGGCCCTGCATGTCACAAGCATCTCTTCCCCGGTTTTGCATTTCTCAGGAACAGGATAAAGAAGCAGCTCACAAGTCAATGCCAAACAGTTTTATTCAGCAGTCCCGATGCCCTCAGTGGTTTCTGGGCAACGCAAAGCCACCCGCAAGACCCCATCCGCCTCCCATCCCTCTCCCCATCCCACATGGCAGCCACCACGTAGCCCTTCCCATCGCTTTTGCCACGTGGAGAGCAAAGACAGGGGGAAAAGTTGGGAACTGGAGGCTCTGCCACCTACCTGTCCTCCCAGCGTGGGGTGTGCTCTGACCCAGCAGAGCCTCCGCTGCGCAGAGGGGCCACGCGGCAGGGGGACAGGGGAGAGGGGGCCGAGCAGAGCGTCTGCAGCCCCATGATGGTGCCCGTGGGGTGGGCAGATGGGCACGAGCACCCTCCCATGAACCAGACGCAGCTCTTGGAGCACATGCGAGGTGGGACAGGCACGTTGGGTCGCAGCGGCGCTCTCTTCTCCGTAGCCCACAGTACACTCATCCATAAAGTAGGAAACACTACACCCTGCAGTGCTGTTTAGTAGTGCTTTCTACTTTATGGGTGACTGCACTGTCTCTCAGTCAGGGTCCGGCGGTTGCTCCATCTCTGGCGAGGTGCCCGCTTCGGCTCGTGTCTGGCCACCTCCCACCCCCCACGCGGCACAGCCACCAGTCACCTTCAGGATCAGCATGACCGAGGATGAGGATTGCTGGGCAGGTCTTGCCCAGGGAGAGAAAAACCCTGGCGGCGTTACCTCCTACCTCAGGGAGCTGAGCTGGGCATGGGGGACATCGACATCCCCACGGGGGAGACCCTGCCTTGTGCCCCCTTGTCTCCCCTGAACCCCCATCCCGGGCAGAGGGGACATCCTCACCTTGTCCTTATGGGAAAGACTACCCAATTCCACCCTGTCCCACCTCAAACTCCATCTTGGGCACAGGAGACTTCCTCACCCTATCCTCAAAGTGGGGAAGTCACCTAACACCCCACCCTAGTCATACTGGCGTTCTGACTTGTCCCCAAAGAGGGACTCCCTGCCTCATATCATCACGTTGACAGACGACCTCCTTGCCCTTCTCATGGCGGAGATCCTACCTTGAACTCTATCATTGCCCTTCAAACCCCATCCATCCCTGGGGAGCCCCACACCCGGGTAACAAGGATGGGATCCCACCTCAAACATCATTCCCCATCAAACCTCAATTGTCACAGGGTCCCCTTGTGCCGTGTCCCCCATGAGGGGACCTCACCTAAATGGCACTCTGGTCACAGAGGGCTCTTCCACCCGGTGCCCACTGCAGGGACCTATCGCCCCTGCAATGTTGCCAAGGGGGACTCAATCTCATCCCACCTTCCTCTTTACCCAAGACCTCCTTGCCCCCGTCCTCCTGTCCCTGAGGCCATAGGAGTTCTGTGGACTTGCCCCCTCCATGCAACCCCACTTCAGCCCACGGCCACCCTTCGTGGTGCCTCTGCTGCCCTTCGGGCTGTGTGGTGGAGGCCACACAGAGTTCCCAGCACCTGAGGCCACGTAGACCCCCCCCAGCCCCAACATTCTCACCTCGCCTGCTCCACCAGCCTCCTTGTTCGCATGGTCCTGTCCCTGCTGCCACCAAAACCCCCAGTGCGCCACTTCTGCTTTGGTGCTTCCCGCCTCTGCCCGCCCCCCAGTCTCCGCCCTTCCCTCCTGCGGCCCTGCTGCACCCCACTCCCCGGGATGGGGTCACCCCCTTACCTGCCATCTGCCCCGGCACCCACCACCCCCCTCGTTGCAGGACTTCACCGGCACTTCAGGAGACCCCATGCTGCTCCGCCAGTGCCATGGAGGCACCTCGGATGGGTTCCCCATGGCTGCGTTGGGATGCGGGTGGCCCACGCTGCATGCCGATGACCCATGCCGGGTGCTGGGGGCCCATGCTGGGTGCTGGTGGCCCATGACGGACGCTGGTGGCCCACGCTGGGTGCTGGTGGCCCGTGATGGGTGCTAGTGGCCCATGATGGATGCTGGTTCTGGTGACCCATGCTGGGTGCTGGTGGCCCATGGTGGTTGCTGGTGGTGCGTGTCGAATGCTGGTGACCCACGTTGACTGCTGGTGGCCCACGCTGGCTGCTGGTGGCCCACGCTGGCTGCTGGTGGCCCACGCTGGATGCTGATGGTGCATGTTGGAAGCCGTTGGCCCACGCTAGGTGCTGGTGGGTGATGTTGGGTGCCGGTGCCGTGAGGTGTATGGGTTGCTGGTGGTGGCTGGGGAGCAATGAGCCCCTGCAGGGAGCAGGGCTGCTTTTAACCCCATCCTGCCCACGTGGCCCCGACCACAGGAAGAGTCGTAGCTGCCGAGGAGATAACGGTGCACGGTCCCACCCAGCACCACCCCTCAGCGCGACCACAGCCAGCCCAGCCGTGGGGCGAGGGGCGGCCGGCTCCGAGCGCCGGAAGCACTGGGGGCTGTTGCAGAGCAGCCGGTTCTGCTCTCCTGGGCTTTGGGGCCGAGAGCGACAAACATGTTTGTGAAGAAAAAAAAAAAAAAAAAAAAAGAAGAAGAAAGTGGAATAAGAAATAATAGAGCTGTTTGCACATGTTGCCAGGAAGTCGATCTACCCACCAGGGCAAGGATGGCTGCACAGCTCCACTGTCCCCTCACCTCATCGTGGTGGTGGAGATCTGGATGGCAGCAAGGAGTTCCTGAACACAGAGAGAACTTGTGGGTGGTGGGGGGGGGGTGGCTGCAGGATTTGGGGTTGCTGCTTGGTGGCAGCCAGAGGGCTGCCAGCCCTAAACCATCTCTGTAGGAGACGTGTTGCCCAAGAGACCTCCTGAAGCCTCTCACTTGGTGCTCTGCAACACCAGCCCAGCCCCAGGGCAGCTGTAAGGCCAGACAGGAACATGAGATCCCTGAGAAGAAAACCGAAAGCTGGATTTGCAGGGTTTGCAGAGTTTCCACACCCGGGTGGTGATGGCTGTCACTGCCTGGTGACTCCAAGGCTGGAGCAGCCGTGGGACACAGCACTGTGGGGTTTGCATGGCCAGCACCAGGTTGCAAGCTGGAAGTGCTCCCTTCCCCAGCACCGGATGACTCTTCCGTTAAATGAAATCAAACCCCATCAGCTACATCTCCCAAAGGGACCACGTTGGTCCATGCAATGGTTTCCATGTGACTCTGCAAAGGGCTCTTTTTTAGGCTGACACAATTTGATAATCTGGACTGAAGTGTTAAAAAAATAAAACCCACTGTTGAGGTTTGGAGAAGAGCAAAGTCAAAAATAACAGAGCAGCGGCACAGCCAGAAGGGCCTTGACTTGAGCAGCATGTGCGCTGCTGGCCCCAGGTAGAGGGGACTTCGGCAGAGCAGGAGTTGGTTTCTGAAGCGTCTTCCAGCCTGTGGCTGAACTGCTCAGAGTGTGACACTAGAAAAGAAAACTGAACAGAAATGGCTGGAATGAGCCCATCCGCCTGCCCAGCTGGGTCCATCCCTTCACCTCCAGCCACCCTGGGGCTGCCCTGTGCCCCACCCTTCCCTTACGGTCACCAGGCTGGAGACATCACGCTCACTCCACTGGTGAAAGGGGATTGATGCTGCCTCCAGAGTCCATGTGGCAGCTGACACAGCTCTGACCCAGGAGAACATCCCTCTGCCTTGCCAGAGACACATGGCCAGCAACTCCTCAGGGGTGGTGGAGGGCACGTCCGTGGCTCGGCTGTCCCACGTGGAGCTGGATGCTGCCTGACCTCCCCAGACTCGATCTCCTGGGGACATCTGGAATGGAGTGAGCAGGTTCCTGACCCAAAGCCCTCCTTGGACGCAGCACAGAGCATTGCCGGCCACCTCAGCGCCACGGGACAGTGCCCAGTGGTGGTGGGTGCCGTCCTGCAGGGTCAGAGTTGCACAGGGTCCAGGCGATTGTGCTTTTACAGCAAAGCTGAGGAGCCTGTTCGGCCGTATCTGGAGGGACCTTTGGTCCCAGTGGTGCTGCTGAGGGACTTGCCCCCAACCTCTGGGGTTGAGGCCGTGTTTCTTGCAGCGTGACTCGCTCCAACGATGAGCCAGCCCGTGCTAAATCCAGAGTGCTGGGAGGCAGGGAGGGAAGGAGAGAAGACCTCACAAGCCTTGAGTTACTTGGAGTTTACAGACTGTCCTCAGTTTTGGAGACAAAGTCCACATAATGCTGACCGTGCTGCAGAGTCAGATGCCGACGTGTCTCCTGAAAAAAGCAGCTAAGAGGGACCACCTGGAGAAGGCAGAGGGAGGGAGACACACATGGCCAGTGCTGAGGGGCACTGCGGGGACCACAGTGGGGAAGGAGCCGTGCCCTCCCCAGCTCTCCAGCAGATGCTGCCCACCCCCTGCACGGCTGGGTGTCCGTGCGCCGAGAAGCCGGGCAGGAGGGCTGTGGGTGCCTTCCCAGCAGAGAAGTGGGGGAGGTAACGCTTCCTCTTTCCCCAGCCAAGAACGGACAGAAGGCCATGACATTTTGGGTGTCCCAAGCTGGTTTCCTCCTCCCAGCAGCAGCCACCCGCCTGGCAGAAAGGAGGAAATCAGCAGATCTGGTTCCTCGGGCTCCGGTGAGGAGGTCTGAAAAGCTCCAACGGCTGATGAACTTACGCGTTCCCTGGTCATTGGTTTCTTTTACCAACTGGCAAACGAGGCTTCAGGAATTTCTATCCCAGCCCCACGTCGCTGGGCCCGGTCTGCTCAGCACACCCAGCTAAAAGCTCCCAAAGGGAGCACAGAGCATTTCTGGGCTGGGGGAGGCTGAAACAGCTCTGGTTCCTCTGCCAGGACCCTCTGAAAGTGCCTGGTCCACACCATCCCGGGACCCACCCCTGCACTCTGCCCACCCGCTCAGCATCACCCGCCGAGCGACAACAGAGCCTGCGGGTAGAATCACAGAGTCATGGAATCATTAAAATTGGAAAAGCCCGCCAAGCTTATCGAGCTCAACCGTCAGCCCAAGCCCACTGTGCCTGCTAAACCGTGTCCCCAAGTGCCACGGCCACACACTTTTTGAATCCCTCCAGAGATGGAGACTCCCCCACTGTCCTGGGAGGCCTCTGCCAGGGCTTCACCACTCTGGCAGTGAAGAAATTGTTCCTAATATCCAATCGAAACCTCCACGTCACAACCTGAGGCTCCTTCTGCTCGTGCTGGGTGCTGCTGCGTCCTGGGGTGCAGCTGCAGCTCCCCAGCCCAAACCATCTCCTGCTGGGACACTGTTCCCCTGGCTTTGCTCTCCCCCTCACCCCAGGGCATCCAGAAATGGGTCGGGCACCCCCAGCACCCCCATGCGCCCTGGGCTGCCACCCGTTTTTTGCTCTCTATCGAGCACGTAGGGTTCCTCGCTGCCACCGCCACCCCCTGCCTTGCCGCTGCCCCATGGAACGTGGGTTGTTGTATTTCCAGTAACCCTCCCAGTATCGGTGAACGCAGGGGAGCGGGAGCCAGGGGCTCGGGGGGCAACAATGCCACCAGCCCTGTCCCATGGGCAGGGGGAAGGGCCCTTGTCAGCCCATGCAGCCCGGGAGCTGCGAAAGCGCTGATATTTCTTATCAGGCCTTGCAGCAACTTCCCCTCCTCCCCTGCGGTTGCGGCGCTCGCTGCAGGCAGGGGAAGTGGCCGCCGAGCTGGCTGCCTTCAGCCCCATATTTGCTGCCTTCAGCCCCACACTGTTTAAAGAAGATGAGCTCCTGCCCTGCAGAGCCAGACCTGTGCTCCTACCCATCCAGCACCCCATGGTCCTGAGATGAAGGAGGAGGAGGAGGGTGGTGGTGCCATCCAAAGCTTCCTTGAGCCCCTGGGGCCAGTGGAAAAGGGGTTCTGCTGGCCCCAGTGGCACAGACAGCTGGGAACGTCTCCTGGTATCATTCTACCAGACCCCAACAGAGCTCTGGTGCCTTAGTTGTGACACTGTTAACACTGAAACCTAACGACTGTGTTCCCAGTCTAAGCTACTATAACCCCCTGTGAACAGGGAATGGGCTCAGGAGCAGCTCATTCTGCTCTGTAGCACAAGCAGGGGCCTCAAAAAAGAACCCTGGGACAGGGGGCCTTGACCTGGTGATGCTGCTGGAGAGCTCGGGGAGGGCTGCTGCCGCCGCATCAGAAAAATCAGAGAAGGCAGAAGCTCAAGAGCTGCTTGGGTGGGCAGAGCGTTGATCAGCACCATCCTGCCAGGCTCAGGGGGGTACGAGGAGGAATCGCAGCCCTAGTCACCCTCAGCATCCACGTCTACACCTGAAAAAGAGCGGTGGGACCCACGGGGGGTGAGAGCCATGGGGGCTGAGCCCCCTTTCCCCACTGGGCACCTGGCTGCTCCCTGCGCCTCCGCTGCCGGCAGGGCTGGGGTTGGAGCGCGGCCGTTAAACGTGAGTCAACCAGAAACTAACTGCTGGGCGAAAGAGGCAGCGAAGCGAGAGGCAAATGAGAGCGCGAAGGGAAACCTCAAAAAGCTGAAGTGACGTGCTGGGGCGGGTGTGGGGGGACACGCGGGTTGGTGCCGGCGCCTCGCTTTGCCCATATATAGACAAATCGTGGCCTCGCTGCGCCAATGCCGGCGCGGGACCGTTGGGCGGCCGGCAGGGCACAAAGCGCCCCAGCATTTTCCATGTCACCTGCAGCCGGCCCCAGGTGGGGGAAGGGAAACCCACGGCTCGGGGCCTCCAGCACCAGCAGAAGGGCCCCCCTGGCACAGACGGGTGACTCTCTTTCCACCCCTCCCACCTCAATGCGAGGGTTTGTGCCTTCCTGGGCTGTTTGGCGCCATGATGCAACCCATCTGGGTTGGGGGATGTTCTGAGGTGGAACCTGCTAGGTGGAAAGAGGGATGAGCATAGGGCTTCCCAGGAAGCGTTGGGCTCAGGAGATGCAGGGCTGAGCCCTGTGGTGACAATCTGCCCCGTGGGGACAAGACATGGGAAGAACTGAGTGTTTCAGAACAGAGTCCGGAGACTCTGAGGAACGAGGACAGGTGTCTGGGGCTGCCAGAAAGCATCTCCCCAAGTCTGGCACTGATGGCACCTTTCCCAACTGGCCTGGACAGGTGATGCTGGGAGACTGGCACAGAGGTCCCAGCCTGGCCGGGGAGCCAGATCCTGCAGCCACCAGGATATGTGGTAGCCCTGACTTGCCCTGTGGCCTGGGCTGTTTGAGGACCCACTGGAGGAGGTGCAACCTCCTCACCCGGCACGTGTCCCAGTGCTCCATTTGGGCACTCAGAGGCTCCTACCCAAGCAGGGGAACATTCCTTGTTGGGGGGGAAAGCCCCTTCCAGCCCATCAGCTGCTTCGGGCAGAGCCTGAGGGATTCACATCTGTCCAGGAGGCAGAAGGACAATCGCCACCCAGGATGCGGCAGAAGGTCCAAGAGACTGGGGACAGAGGAGATACTGTGGGGTTCTCAACTCCCTTGTGCGACTTCAGCTGTGGCCTCTCTCTGCCTGTGGCCCTCAGCACCCCTAGAGATCCCACTCGGCCCCATCAACTCTTGGTGTCTCCCCTTCCTGTGATGCAGAGATGCAGAAAGAGACCAGGGAGGTGAGAGGTCTCAGCCAAGAGGAGGTTTGGGACCCTCCGTCACTTTCCTGTGTCCCCCCAGCCGCCAAAACCCCAACTCTGTTAGCAGACCAGTGGGTTTAGCAGTGTCCACTGTGAAACAGCTTAGGGTCTCTTTCACAAACAGGACTGAGCTTGCACTGTCTTCAGAAGCCCTTTGCAGCCCTTTTTTTGGGAACAGACGGCCTGTTTCCCTTCACAAAACAGAGCCTACTCCTTCCAGTGCAGTTCCTGAGGGGCGACCACCCAGAGGACCCATCATACATCAGAGCTCCGTTTTCCCTACAGATTCCCTCAGCAGGGAGCACAGCCCAGTTCCTTGCCCACCCCCAGTTCCTCCGTCGTGAGTGCACCAGGGATTCCTTGGGATGGGCCATGGGGAGCGAGCCTTGCTTCTGCAGCTCTTGGAAAGCTTCTGTAGCAGCCTGCAGCTCCCAGGCCTGCACCCATCCCCTCGGCAGCCCATCCAAATGGGAGCTGCCAAAAGCTCGCTCTGGGTCACCTCCTCTCCCACCGCATCAGACGAGCTTGGGCACCTCAGTGGCTTCTGCCCACGGGCCCTGGCACAGAACTGACAGGCAGCGAGGACAACCCAGGTCATCTCCTCCTGCATCTCCATTCTGCCAAGGTTGCAACCCCAGTGGCAACCAGCACCCCTGGCACACGGGGACAGCCAAGAGGCACCTGGAGAAGTTGAGTCTGTGTGCTAGAAGGCAGCGAGTGAAAGCCAATTTAGAATAATAGCATCACCAGGTCGGAAAAGACCTTTGAGATCATCAAGCCCAACTGTACCTGCCCACTACTAAATCATATCCCTAAACACCTCAGCCACCTGTCTTCTAAGCCCCTCCAGGGATGGGGACTCCATCGCCTCCCTGGGCAGCCTCTGCCAAAACCCGAGAGACCTTTCAGTGAAGAAGATTTTACCGTTGCCCAATCTGCACCTGCCAGCAGCTGCCATGACTTGAGGCCGTTTCCTCTTGTCCCATCACCTGTCACTCGGGAGAAGAGCCCAGCTCCCTCCTCTCCACGACCTCCTTTCAGGGAGTTGTACAGAGCAATGAGGTCTCCCCTCAGCCTCCTCTTCTTCAGGCTGAACACCCCCAGCTCCCAGTTTAGAGAGAAGCGATTCCGGCCCTGCTGCAGCTGGCCCCGGGCAGCACCTCTCCTGCTCGTCTTTGCACCAGCACGGGGGTGACAAGAGGACAACGTCACCGCGTGCACAGAGCATCTCCTGCAGCACAAGTTGGGGGCTCATTCTCAGCCCCTCTAGTGAACCCAACACACCCTAACACACACCCCCCCACCCCACTTCACCCACAGCCCGGCTTGGCCAGACAACAAGGACAAAGGCCACGAGCCACTGCAGCCCCTGGGTGGTGGGGGAGCAGCACGTGGGCATCTCCCAGCTCGGGCGGCAGGCGGAGGGGCCCCAGTGCAGGTGGGGGCAGCTTGGCTGGGCATTTCCCAGGCTCGCTGTGGCCAGCCACACGTTGTGCTCTGCGGTTTGGCAAAGTCGCTTCTCTTGCCCCGAGGGAGAGCTGGACCCTGCATGAAGGGATCCACGGGCTCGGGCTTCCTGCCTGCATGGTAGGGGCTGCCCAGAGCTGCCAGGCTGCTTCGGGTGCCAAAACCTGCAGGATTTTCAAGCCCGGCTGAAATATTTTAGCGTCATTTGGTGCAGGGGGAGGAGCTGTCTTAAATTGACTGTGATCCACAGCTCCCTGCCCCGCTGACGCTGCCTCTCCTGATTTCAGCCGGGCCTGCTGCCGTCACTGCACATTTTTCTTCCAGTTTCTTCAACGTGAGAGATCCCTGCCCTACTTTTCTCAGCAAACAAAGCTCTGCTTCCATTCGCTTCTCGCTACTAAAAAGCCCAGGCAGCTCCAGGGGCTGTAGTTGAACTGAAATGCTCATTTCAGGTGCTTTGCAGAGGTCCAGTGCTCAGGTCTGGCAGGCTGGGAGCAATGAATCACTCGGGCAGCGTGGGCTGGGAGATGTGGTGCAGGCAAGTGAGCGAGCTCGTGGCTCACTGAGCCAGCCTGCTTAGAGGCACCAGGTTCTTGGAAGCGCCGCGAGCTGCTCCAGGCAGAGGAGGTGCAGCTCTCTCTGCAAGATGGGTGGCACTCAGCCTGCTCGCCTTGCTCTTCTTGCTCCATTGCACTTGCACTGCAACTTCCGTCCGTCTTAACTCTCTAGAACCTGGAGCGGTCGTGCTTCCGAGCAAGGGTGAGGTCCTCGTGGGGTTTACATCCCCGAGAGGTGTGGTGATGACATACACTGCTCTCTGAAGGCCATTCCCAAAGCAAAGCTCCCAGTGTTGGACTGCGACAGTGTCACTGCAGGACATCAGCTTCTCGGCGGGTGGGACATGAACCCCATGGCCACAGACCCCAACCCAAAGCCATCTGAGCCAGACACCTTGCCGCATGCAGAGCCCTCTCGTCCTTTCCTCTGCGCCACAGGGCCAAGGAATGAGGTGGCCTGGGCACAGGGGAAAGGTCCCGATGCACTCTAGCTTCAGAGCAGCTCCAGCAGAGTCATCTGCACCCCTGGAGCCCAGGGAAGGGGGACAAACCTAGGAAACCGGGAGGGAGCGAAAGGCACTGTGAAACAGCAGAAGGTGGAGATGAGCCTCATGTCTCTCTTGCTCAGGTCTGTCCCAGCAGCTTCACCCCAGCCCTTCACCAGGCTCCAGCCCAGCGCACAAAGCTGTGCTGCCACCCGGTGGCACTGGAAGGGCGAGGCTCCAGGACCCGAGCGTGGCCAGGGTGGTTTGTCCTCCTCTTAACCATCCCCAACAACCTTCCAAACAGCTGGAGCCAGCACCTCACTGCCCAGTCCCAGCTCCCTGCAGCTGGAGGAAGAGTTGCCCACCTCATGCTTCCAGATCCCTTTCAGTCTGAACCCTGTCAGCTCTCGTTGGCCTCACACGGCTGCCCAGCTCCCCAGGATTGTCCCCCAGAGGACAGAGGAACCCCAGGGAGATCCCGGCTCACCTCAAGCCTGTCATGGCACAGCCAGTATGAAACTGCCATCTGGGACCTAGAGGTCTGTGCCTGCATATGAGGTTCAATGAGGTTGGACTTGATGATCCGATGGGTCCCTTCCCACCTGGTTGTTCTGTGATTCTGTGATTCTGCACTTGGGTCACAACAGCCCCGTCAATGCTCCAGGCTTGGGCAAAAGTAGCTGGAAAGCTACCTGGCACAAAAGGATCCAGGGATACTGGTTGACGGGGGCTGAGCGTGAGCCAGCAGTGGCCCAGGTGGCCAAAAAGGCCAACAGCATCCTGGCTTGGGTCACCCATGAGGTGGCCAGCAGGAGCAGAGAAGAGACTCAGCACTGGTGAGGCCACACCTTGAATCCTGGCTTCCCCCTCTCCAGGAGGACACTGAGGGGCTGGAGCACATCCAGAGAAGGGAACAGTGCTGGGAAGGGGCTGGAGCCCAGGGGTTCTGGGAGCAGCTTGAGGGACCTGGGGCTGTTTAGTTTGGAGGAGGCGGAGGGGAGACCTCATTGCTCTCTGCAGCTCCCGGAAAGGAGATGAGACGGGTGCAGGTCTTTTCTCCCAAGTAACAAGTGATAGGATGAGAGGAAATTGCCTCAAGTTGTGCCCCAGGTTGTGCCAGGGGAGGTTTAGACTGGATATAAGGAAAAATCTCTTTACCGGAAGAGTGGTGAAGCTGCTTAGGGCTGCGGTGGAGTGTCTGTCCCTCAGGGGGTTTAAAAACTGTGTAGATGTGGCAGGTCAGGACATGGCTTAGCAGCTGCCAGGGGGTTGGGCTGATGGTTGGGCTTCATGAGCTTAGAGAGCTTTTCCAGCTTCAAAGATTCTATAGTTCTATGACATAGGCCACATCCCCCACGCAGCTCCTTGGCCTCCCATCTTCTACAGCTGCACGGACGCTCCAAAACCCTGCAGGGAGCCACACCAGCTGATGTGCAGCGCTTGGGACTCTTTTTCAGGGGCAGCTTTACAAACCAGAGCAGGACAGGGAAGCACGTTGTCTCCATGCTTCTGACAGCATCACTGCCCAACAGCAATGCAAACCCTTCACTGCAGCCACTTCCGTCTCAGATCAAACGTCGTTTGCAGGACATGTTGGTTTTCTTTCACTTGTCTGCAGAAAAACAAAAACTGGGATTCCCATCTACAGGATTAACTCAGAAAAAAACAATCGGTCAAACAAAAAAAACCCAAACAAACCCATGCTCATTTCATGAAGTGACTAATCCAGGACTCTGCCCTTGACCAGGCCACCATTGTGACCAAGGGCTGCTAGTGAACTTTGGGTGCTGGGAGAGTAGCTCAACATGAGGCAGCAACATGAGCTCCCAGCCCAGAAACCAACCGTGTCCTGGGCTGCATCCAGAGCAGAGGGACCAGCAGGGAGGGAGGGGATTCTACCCCTCTGCTCTGCTCTGTGAGACCCACCTGGAGCCCTGAGTCCAGTTCTGGAGTTCTCAGCACAGGGAGGACATGGAGCTGTTGGAGAGAGGCCAGAGGAGGCCACGGGAATGATGTGAGGGCTGGAGAACCTCCCGTATGAGGCCAGGCTGATAGAGGTGGGGTTGTTGAGCCTGGAGAAGAGAAGGCTGTGGGGAGACCTTAAAGCAGCTTCTAGTGCTGAAAGGGGCTCCAGGAAAGCTGGGGAGGGGCTCTGGATCAGGGAGGGCAGGGACAGGACGAAGGGGAATGGTTTTGAGCTGCAAGGGGGGAGATTGAGATGAGATCTTAGGCAGAAATGTTTTTTCTGTGAGGGTGGGGAGGCCCTGGCCCAGGTTGCCCAGAGCGGTGGTGGCTGCCCCATCCCTGGAGGGGTTCACAGGTCTTTGAGCAATCTGATCCAGTGGGAGGATGGAACTGGATGGGCTTTAAGGTCCCTCCCAACCCAAACTATTCAATGATTCTATGAAGAGCCTAAGGAGCCCAAATCTTTCAGCAGCCCATGCAAGGCAGACACTACCCAAGTTGACACTTGCGTGTGCAGCAACACCCAGACCTCTACATGTAGGAGACTGGATGGGTGTTTTCACCTCTTTCTCCATCTCTCCACTCCCACAGCGTTGCCTCCCAATCACACCAGCAACAGGCTCCTTTTCCTCCGCCTGCTCTGGAGACTAGCACTGGCCAAGCTGAAGGTTCCCCAAGCCCGCTTGTGCCGCTTGTACAGGACCCTGTAGGCCCAGGACATCTTGACCTCCAGATAATGACCTCCAGGTGAAATATTGAACGTGATTTCACCTGTTCCCCCAGCTGTGAACCATAAGACACACGTCACTAGTCCGCTTGTTCCTCCACCAAAGGACACCACAATACAGGCAGGGCAGGATCTCCCTCTTGAGGCAGGAGCGTGCTCCCTGGCACAAGAAGGGATGGCACTTGGAGGCTCCGAGCAGTTTGGGAGACGGAGGACTGAGCCCAAAACCCCTGCCCATGCCATCTGCTTCCTGCAGCAGGTGGAACCAGTGACCGAGCACAAGGACGGACTCAGCTCTGATCAGGCAGTGTGTTTTATTGCAGTATTTACGCAGCTAGATCCCACATCTCCTCTGTTCCATGCCACGTGTAAAAAAGGTTTGTGCACCGCGATTAAACACCACTTCCCAGACCCACCCACACCCTCCCCCTTGTCAAGGGTCAAAAAAACCTCTGACAGTCTTTGTGGGCAGTGGTACGGCACAGTCCAGAGTTATGGAGTGAGAGGAGCCGAGCCAGCAAGCTCCAGGCTGGTTTTCCCACATGCTAAAACTAAAAGTTTTCAGAGCAGTGCCCTGTGTGCCCACCACCTCTGAACGCCGTGCTGGGGAATCCTCCAGGCACCACAAGAGCCCTTAGGTTTTGATAGCTGTGTCTCGGGACTTGTAAGCCACACCACGGCTCTTCAGCTCTCGGACGATCCCTGCAGTGAGGAGACAAAACACTTTTCAGTATTCCCTAGGGATGAAGAGCCCTGAAAAAGCCTGGTTGCTCTGTTATGACTTCAGAACTGTTCCTGCTTCTACTCTAAAAACCCAAGCAGAGCTCCCAATCATCACCTCTTTCAAAGAAACAGGTAGAGATTTTATTTACATTATTTCTTACCTGAAATTATTTGAATATTAAGGACATCACCGAACAGGTCAAGCTCTTAGCGGCATTTCTTAAACCTTTTAGTCACTTCTGTGACCTGCTGGCATGTCTCACCACCCCAGAAACTCCTCAAGAACAGACAGAAGAGCACTATGGAGTTCAGCACAGCTCTCAGCAGCACCAAGGCACAGCCAAGGGTCAGCCGCGAGGCCCTGAGCGCAGCTGGTTGGTTACTGTGGGCTCCCCAACCCCCTCACTCCTCCTTGTGAAGCGGAGATGGGCTGAGAGAGGCCAGAGACAGCATCTCCCACCACTGCTTCCTTGTGCTCCCTGCCTACAGCAGCATCAAACTCACACCATCGCCTGCTGCACCCTGGTTAGTTTGGATATGTTACTTCATACAAGGCCAGGCTGAGAGTTAGGGTTGCTCAGCCTGGAGAAGGCTCCAGGGAGAACTTAGAGCAGCTTCCAGTGCTGAAAGGGGCTCCAGGAAAGCTGGGGAGGGGCAAGGGGGAACAGTTTTGACCTGCGAGAGGGAAGATTGAAACAAGACCTTTGAGGTCCCCTCTAACCTAAACCATTCCATGATTCTACATGTCCAAAGCTGTGCCAGCAGGCCTCAGCTTCAAGCCTTGTGATGTTCCAACTCTTTTCCAATGCAAGTGGCAGAGGTCAGGGCAGAAATAGGGAGCTTGGCACTCCAGCCACAAACACAGCTTTCACCCCAGGGATATGGGATGGCAGCACTCCTAGGAAGGGCACAGGCTGGGAGTCTGCTCTGGGGCTGCAAGCAGGGCAGGAGCTCTCTGCTAGAAAGATCATAGAATCACCAGGTTGGAAAAGACCCACCGGATCATCGAGTCCAACCATTCCCATCAATCACTAATCCACGTCCCTCAGCACCTTGTCCACCTGTGCCTTAAACACCTCCAGGGAAGGTGACTCAACCCCTTCCCTGGGCAGTCTCTGCCTTACAGAGACAAGGCCAACCCTCTACACCTTCTACCTCATTTTTAAAGGCACAAATCCCACCTTAATGCAAACAAGACAAGGATGGGAAGGGGAATCTGCTCACAGAGAATACCGCAGTCCTGCGAAAACCTTTTCTATGGACAAACCTCCCTGTTTCCCTGTAGCTGTATGGTTTCAAACACGCTCGCTTTCTGGAGTCGCCCTTCTATCACAGTTAAGCCCTCCGATGGCCTGCATGGTCCCACAGGTTTCAGCCAGCACCATCTTCCATATTTGCCTCTGGCAGGCTGAGTGTTGAGGGACTGCAGGGAAAAAAGCTGCCTGCAGGACCCCCCAGACCATCCTTTAGCTCCATGGCTCCTCTTTGCAGTCACTTTACTCATCCCTTCAGTTTAGAACACTGTGCACTCTGTTCCCTACACACATTGTCCACCAAACCCCTAAATCCTGATTCCTCACGCAGGTGTAGCGCAATGCACTGACCAATTTGTCACCCTGGATTTGTCACCTGGTGACAGCCCCAACGCCTGACAGACAGAGTCACCCCTCAGCTGCCATCTGCAGGAGCTGCCCTTGCACATGCTGGCAGCATTACCTTGGGGCAGGCGGCCGGTCACAGACACTGCGTAGACACCTGGCTTGAAGTTACCTGGGGGACAGAAAAGGCCGAGTTACCCCTCAGAGCAGCATCCTTGCAGCCCGTGCAGATGCTCCCTCACCGGGAACAGAACCCACCCTCCACAGCCTAAACAGTGCCTCCCACTGCCCCAGGGAAGGGTTTGCTGGAGAAGTGGGATCTCTGGCTCCCAAATCAGACAGGAAAAAACACTCACTGATGCGCTGCCACTTGGAGACCCAGCTGTCCTCGGGGCTCATCATGGCAATGATCCTGTGGGAGAGACAGGAGTAAGAGATCTTAGAAAAATATGTTTTGCTGTGAGGGTGGGGAGGTCCTGGCCCAGGGTACACAGAGCAGGGGTGGCTGCCCCATCCCTGGAGGGGTTCAAGGCCAGGTTGGATGGGGCTTGGAGCCCCTGATCCTGTGGGAAGTGTCTCTGCCCACGGCAGGGGTGGAACTGGATGGGTTTTGTGGTCCCTTCCAACCCAAACCGTTCCATGATTCTATAGGGATGTGGAGGAGCTCTGTATCCAGTTGAAGGGGTGATGGGATGGATGTAGTGGCAGGGAGATAAGGAGAGACAAAGCCAGGGGTCACAGATTTGGTTGACAGCGTCTTACAAGCTGTGCCAGGTCCAGGGTGTGGGCAGAGCTGTCAAGGCTGAGTTGCCCAAGACTGGGTCTGATCCTGTCAGAGAACTGGTGAGTCCCAACCCCACCTCTGGGATCTCAGCAGAAAGCCAGCAGGGACTGTCCTGGGAGAAGGGTCTGGCAGAGCATCAGTGCGACTTCAGCCAGGGAAGGCCCAACTCTGATCCAGCACGAGGTGTCCCTGCCTGTGGCAGGGCCGCCGGACCAGATGGACTTTAAGGCTCCTTGCAGTGCAAACCATTCCACGATTCTCTGATTCGTGGCCAGGGAAAACCAACGGTGCCACACTCACCCATCGAAGGAGGAGCTGGTGCAGTCGTAGACCATCTCCCGGTTGCCCTTCATCTGCAGGTAAGCGTCGCAGTTGTCACACCCATCGTACTCAAACTGGTCAATGGTCTGGGGGGGCAGAGATGTCAGTGCGGGGGACAGGGAGGGAAGGGAGGAGTGGGAGGAGCGGGAGGAGCTGGGGGGGCTGCACCAGGGGCAGGGGGAGCCCTGAGCAGGACAGGGGGAAGGGGGGAACCCTGGGTGAGGAATGGGGGTAAAGGGGGGAGCCCAGGGGGAGGAACTGGGGGGGGAGGGGGGGAGTCCCAGGAGAGGAAAGGAGGGGAAAGAGGGGAGCCCCAGGCCTGGAACAGGGGAGAAAGGGGGGAGACCCGGGGGAGGAACAGGGGGGAAAGGGGGTTACCTGGGGTGGGGAATGGGGGTAAAGGGGGGAGCCCTCGGGGAGGAACAGGGGGGGAAAGGGGGTTACCTGGGGTGGGGAATGGGGGTAAAGGGGGGAGCCCCGGGGGAGGAACTGGGGGGGAAGGGGGGAGCCCCAGGAGAGGAAAGGAGGGGAAAGAGGCCTGGAACAGGGGTAAAGGGGGGAGCCCCGGTTGGGGAATGGGTGTAAAGGGGGGAGCCCAGGGGTAGGAACTGGGGGGAAGGGGGGAGCCCCAGGAGAGGAATGGGTCGGGGAAAGGGGCAGTTCCGGGCGGGGAGAGGGAGGAAAGGAAGAGCCGGGGAGGTAGGGGAGGGAGCCCCGGGGTGGGGGGGGGAAGGTGGGAGCCCTGGGCGAGGAATCGGGGGAAGGGGGGAGCCCCGGGGACAGAGAGGGGGGGGGAAGGAGGACTCGCACCTTGACGAGCGAGCAGAGCAGGCAGGCGCGAAGGTGCCGCAGGTCCTTCGGCACCGTCTCCAGCGCCATGGCCGCCGGGGGGCGGGGCCGCCGGGAGGGGCGGAGCGAAAATGGCGGGCGGGGGGCGGGGCTTCCACCTCACCTGCAGGGGTGGAAAGGGGCTGGGCTGTGGCCTTGGGGAGAGCCGGGGGCTGGGGCTCGGGTCAGAGGCAGGGGCAGGGATCCCGGGGGCTGGGGGCGGCTCCTGGGGACTGAGGTGCGGGTGCAGAGGCGGCAGTGAAGGGACTGAGCCCCTCACCACAAGAAGGGTGTTGAGGCTCTGGAGTGAGTCCAGAGAAGAGCAACATAGCTGGGGAAGGGGCTGGAGAACAAGAGGAGTGTCTGAGAGAGCTGGGGGTGTTTATCCTGGAGAAGAGGAGGCTGAGGGGAGACCTCATTGCTCTCTCCAACTCCCTGAAAGGAGGTTGTGGAGAGGAGGGAGCTGGGCTCTTCTCCCAAGGGACAGGGGACAGCATGAGAGGGAATGGCCTCAAGCTCCACCAAGGGAAGGTCAGGCTGGACATTAGGAGAACATTTTTAACAGAAACGGTCATTGGGCACTGGCAGAGTCACCTTCCCTGGAGAGGTTTAAGGGACGGGTGGACAAGGTGCTGAGGGACATGGGTTAGTGACTGATGGGAATGGTTGGACTCGATGATCTGATGGGTCTTTTCCAACCTGGTGATTCTGTGATTCTATGACTGGGATCAGGGGTCTGGGTGCTGGGGTTTGGGTGCAGGAGCCAGGGTCTGAGGGTTGTGGTCCCAAAGGGTGAGGTGGAACGAAGGTGGGGCCAGGGGACTGGCATCAGGGGCTGGGAGATGGGGCCTGGGTGTGGGGCTGGGGGCCAAGCGCCGGGGGCTTGGATGGCGACATGAAACAGGACTGGGGTCTGAGGGTGAGGGGTCAGCATGTGGGAGCTGAGAGTTGGGGACGGGGAGCTGGGGCGCGGGGAGGCAGCATCCGTGGGCTGGGATCAAAGGATCAAGGCCTCCAGGTCTGGGGGTGAGTGCTGAGGTCTGAGGTGGGAAGCCAGGGTCTGGGTCCAAGCAATTCATTTCACACGTGCTGGGAAGAGGCATCTTTGGTCTCATGGTGTGAAGGGCTTGGTGCAAAGAACAGAACCAGACGAGCAGACTATGTACATGGATAAATATATTAGTAAATAAATATATTTCTGAGCACATCGACATTATTCACACATGTTCGTTTCTATCAGACATAAATACACAGTTTTGCATATATATAAAACATATTCTTCCTTTTTTTTTTTTGGTCATAATTTATTCCCAAGCCCCAGGAACCAGGACAGACTCAGAAAAAAAAAAACCACCAACAAAAACAACCAAAAAAGAAAACAAACGAACAAACAAAAACCTATATTCACATTTCAAAAGGATCTGAATATTATAAAAGGGAGAGTGGAGGCTCT
Organism: Coccyzus lansbergi; assembly: GCA_033558105.1. NCBI lineage: Eukaryota > Metazoa > Chordata > Aves > Cuculiformes > Coccyzidae > Coccyzus > Coccyzus lansbergi. The sequence continues at coordinate 56,007 of JAUMJK010000854.1, forward strand.
GTGCAGGAAAGGAGGAGATCCTGTCCCTCAGTCCCCAGGTCCTGGGAAGTTAGTGGTCCCTGGGGAAGGGCTGAGGCTTTGGGGTTGGACAGAGGGCGTTAGGGACGCTCCGGTTTCCATCAGTTTTCAGCTGGGACTTTGGATGCAATGAAGGAAAATGAGCTCTGCTTGGTTGCTGAAGAAGTTCAGTGTTGGAACCCAAGGGTGCTGAGTGCTCCAAAGCATCGCCCAGAAGCAAGAGGTGCAGGAACTACTGTTCCTCATTTTCTCAGCTGTTGTTTCTTCCCTTCCAGGCAGCGAGGCTGGTGGTCAATCTACTGAAGAGGAGCTTAAAAACACCCTTCCTGGAGACTTGCTCCCTCTCGTCCCACCAGAGAACCCAGTGAGGCAGACACCATCTGGCTCAGGCAGCCCCTGGGAGTGGGCCCAGCATCCAGGATGGCCGTTTTGTAGATGAAAAGGAACAGCAGCAAAACATGGGGAAAGGAAAACACTTAAAGCAGGCATTGCCCTGCACAGCCTGTAATACTGCAATGGGGAGTGGAAAGGGTGCGTTAGTGCTGACTGCCTTCCCCAAGAAGCTTGGGGCTTACCACAGATTCTGAGCCCTCCTGGTTTTTAAGGATAAGGAGGGAAAGAGAAGAGGACTTTTAGACTGCAAACACAGCACCCTTATTTCAAGGCAGTGAAATGCATCCTGGAGGCTCTCAGCCTTCTTGCTGTATGGAAGCAACTGGATTCCTTGACTCTCCTTCTGTAAAGCCATGACTGCCCTTCGGCGTGGTCAGTGAGGATCAGGGAGCTGGTGGAGACAAGCCATGGACAAGCTGAGCAGGGAGAATCTAGATCCGCTCCTTTTCTCCTCTGGTTTGAGACTGATTTCCCTGCAAGGGAGAAAACATGTCAGCTCACGTCTTCTGCTTGCTCTGTAGGACAAACCTGGAAAGGGTAAAACAGAATTCTGCTGTGTTCTTTGATGCAAGAAATTCATCTCTCCTCTCGAGTGAATGGTCCTGCAGTACCTTGACCACAGGAGACAAAAACTGAATGCTAGCAAGGGACTAATGGTTTGTTTAAGGCAGTGCTGTTGGCTGCTTTGAAGACCATCACTTGAATGGCAGCGACTGATCAACGGCTGCGACAAAGGCACCTTTTTCAAAGATGAAGAGCAGCAAAACCTGTAAAAACCTTTCCTTGCCAGTGAAGGAAGGCAGGGGCAGGATTGTCCTGGACTGGGACTGCATTAACAGTGCTTTCGCTTGCAGCGGAGGAGAAGCTGCTGCTTCCGAGGAGGACACAGAAAGCTGACTAAGCACTGAGCAGCTGGGACATCTGTCCCTGTGCCAGGTTTCAAAGCGTCGGGAGCTGCCTTCGGCTCCAGTGCTGGATCCTCACCAATGGATTAACTCTAGAAACACTTGGTGCTGTGTACATGCACACTTTCATGGGAATATGTCTCATACTTTGGCCTGAAAGGTCCTCTAGAGCAATGAACCCAACATTAATTCCCTGCTAAATGAAAACTGTTGGGGTTCCCTGGGCTTAGAATTTGCAGGTTCTACTTCACTTGAATGTCCCCAGTTAAGGAGATGTAGGATAAGAACTAGTGACATTCTGGAAAAATAAAAAAAAAAAAGGGTCAGGAGGGAAGGCAATAAACCCAGTAATAAAGCAAGAGCAATTTCCCAAGTTTTCTGTCTCCATTATCAACATATTAGAAAAAGCAGAAGGGTATTTTGAAAAATCCCTTCTCAGGATCATTTCAGGTGGCTCAGAAAATCAAAGATAAAGCTGGGAGATGAATGGGACTCTGCTCTGCGTTTATTATGGATGCTTCCGATGTGAATTTTTGCTGTCATGGGGCAATAAGAGAGGAAGGAGAGGCTCAGGAGCCATGAGAATGCAAGGGTCTCCCATTGCTCCTGGGATGAAGACATAGCAGGTTTGAAATATGCTCAGAAAATGAGTTGCTCTTAGCCAGGCCGACTGTCACACCTACCATGAGGGTAAGAGGAAGAGTTCGAGGATGAGCGAGAGACTTGATGCCAATGCAGGTGAGAGGGTGGGTTCTTTGCAATGGAGAGAGTCGGATCTGGCTGCTTCCCAGAAATGCCAACATTGTCCCGTGTCTTCACCTCTCCTGCTGCTGCTGAAACGCAGCAAATGGCCATGATGGTGTCAGCTGAGCGACAATTAAGTGATCATAAGTGTCACGGGATTCCAGTGAAGTCAGAAATGGCGCCTTGCAGGGCACAGCTGTGAGTGCTGAGATTGCATCTGAACTGAGAGTGGAAAAGTGAAGTTAAGAAGCCTGGCTTTTGACCTAAGTGAGGAAATGAAGTCAGGAGTTACCAGGCCACAGAAAGTAATTTCTGCAGCTTTTAGTCTCGAAGACTTGTTTATTTTTGAAAGGTTTAGCAAAACCTGCGGCATGAACATGCCAGAACAGCAGCTTGCACTCACTCCACAAGCTCTCCAGCTGGTAACTCCCAAAGACTGCTCCAAAGGAGAAGGGGACCTGGAGAACATGGCTCTGCGTGACCATTGCAACATGGGAACATGTGAGGAGACCACAGTGTCACGTTGCTTATTTGCGGGTTGCATCTCAGTGTGGGCCATGCAGGTCAGGGCTGGTTATCACACGTTGCTTGTGCAGAGAATGAGACGGGAGCTCCTCTGCAGCTGGGATGCTGAACGTGTTTGTCCACTCCAGCTCTCCAGTAAGAAACAGGCCAGTGTTTTAAACTGAGTGTTCATGGACATCCTGGACCTCCTCTTCAGACCCTGCAAGTCAAAGAAAAGGCAAAAATTAAAATGTAATAGAATCACAGAATCACGTCATGGGTTGGGTTGGAAGGGACCATGGGTTCCAAGCCACTGCCATCCTGTCAGCTCTTCAACAGGATGCAGAGCTCCTCCACATCTCTATAGAATCACATGGAATGGTTTGGGTTGGAAGGGACCTCAAAGCCCATCCAGTGCCACCCCTGCCACGGGCAGGGACACCTCCCACTGGATCAGGGGCTCCAAGCCCCATCCAACCTGGCCTTGAACCCCTCCAGGGATGGGGCAGCCACCCCTGCTCTGGGCAACCTGGGCCAGGGCCTCCCCACCCTCACAGCAAAACATTTCTTCCCAAGATATCACCTCAATCTCCTTTTGGCTTAAAATCAGTTTTGTTGATTCTTCCACCTTTCCTACCCTCTCATCCCTTTCCCCCTCTCTAGTAAAGATCAAGGGTATGACATAAAAGAGAACTGCTAAGAGGGTGAGCAGGAGAAAGAGGCGAGGGGGAGGATGCTGCCACATGCTGCAGAAGATGAGGTTTCCCCGAGAGAGGAACAAAAAGAATTCATCAGCCTGTGCTGGGAGGACCTGCCTGTTGTGGGACCAGAGCCGTGCATGCTGCGCTGGCTCAGGAAGCTGTAACTCACTGCCACTTGTCTGACTTATTTAAAACGATCCATTCAGCGATCCTTGAGGATTGTACAGTCTGTACAGGCGGTGATGCATCTTTATGCGAGCCCCACCAGGAAACCCTGGTAGGGGTGCTCAAGGAAGCAGTGTAAACCTCAAGATCATGCAAGGATCTTTGGGATCACCTTCTATGCCTTGGTGATGACTGCGGGCAGCATTATTCCCTGTGATGCCCGTGCACCGCGCTACCAGCACAAGTGGAGTATCTCCAGGGGCTTCCCCAGACCAAGCTTCAGCCTCACCTTGCAGCAGGGTGAGGTAAGCACATGCCTAGAGGGTGCTGCATCCCACAGGAGCACTGCCAGCTTCTGGAAACCCTAGTTTAGGGACTTCCTGAGCCAGAGAGTGGATTTGCATCTCTGCATGCGATAGCTCTTGATCTAGGCTCTCAAAACCATTTTACTTCTGGCACCGACATCCTCTGGGCAATGAGTGCTGCTTGTTACCTTATTGGATGCTTTAAAGTTGCTGGTTCCCATCTGATGCCACCACCTCTTTTGTTACGAGCACTACCGAGCCTCTCCTCCCTTGCTCTCCTGACTTCCTATCTTCTCTTTCATATCCTCTCCTTTTCCCTCATGAAAATCTTTGTATTCTGCCTCTTTTCCAAGAAAACATTCATTGCTGTGATTGTACTCCGTTCTTTTGCTGCATCCTTTTTTGAAAGGTGGGACCAGTGGCAGATGGGAGCTGTGAAAGCACCTCAGACCCACACGACTGCACAACAGCACTTTCTGCTGCTCCCTGTTTGGTTCCCAGCCAGCTCCTAATAATAATCTGATTTTTACTTAAAAGCAGTGTTGCTTGTGTGTGGCATTTTCTGTTACTTCCATGGGATTTACTCCACCACTACTGCTCATGACTCAACAATGGGAGATCCTTCTGTACCGCTTTGTAAGCAGCTTTAAAGCTGACAGTCCTGAAGGATTTTGTCTTTTGCACACTTTGCAAGCTCTGCTCCTTTTCCAGGCTATTTATTTTTTATATATTTACTTTATCGCTGAGAGGTACAGTTGAAGAACTCCACTTTCTGCCTTCTCCGAGTAACTTCCTTCCATTAAGGCTGGTCTGCACTTTGTCTTCTATTTTTTAGCCAGTTATTTACCTATGAGAGCACCTTTCCTTTTATCCTTTGAGAGCTTCCTTCCCCTAAAAGCTATGCAAGGCGTTTTCTCTCTCTGCAAATGCTGTGTTGCCTCCTCCCCTGGTTTTCACACTCAGCCCTGTGCCTACAAGTCAGACCCTGAATTTGAATCTCTAACGATTTGCTTGGCAGGAAAGTCAGGCTCCTCATTCTATGGCTGCAGCTGATATTGTCCTCAGGTCTTCCTCCGGGCTCGGGGCAGGAGTAGCAGGTTGCAGCCTGTGTTTGAGCCCCTGCACGATGCTCAGGTGACGGAGCCAGAGCCCTGGCCATGTGTTCATGCACTGTCATGCCTACTGTTCATGCACTTCAGGAACGTCTACTGACGACCGGATTTGCGAGGGATGCTCTTCCCCACACCCTGAATTGAGATACGCTGGGGTGAGAATCTCCTCAAGCCCTTCCACACCGATCACTAATGCAATCGGTTTGCTCTTCTGCTCTGCAATTATAGCCCTTGAACAGCCCTTTCGACCTGCTCCACTCCCTGGACCTGCAGGCCTCTGGCAGCCTTCTGCCTTCTGACGAGGCTGAAAACGTTTGCATTAACATTATTATTAATTAGCAGCCTGTCTCTTTTTCACCATTTTTGTCACAGAAATCCTTCCTGGCTGCCTTGCCAGGGCTGCCCGCTTGGCTTTGCATCCAACTCTTTTTTCATTTCTCTGCCTAGCCACCCCTTTTTTCTGAAGAACAGCTTCTTGCTTCTAATTCCCCTCTGCTCTGCCCCTTGATCAGCCCTTTCCTGGGGCTTTCGATGATCCCCATGCCCAAAAGAATCTTATTCTTTCAGCTGCTTCTTTTAGGCTTAGGTGAAGAAGATTCTGGTGTCTGTGTGGGCTCCGCCACTGCAGCCTGTGCTGATGCCATGTGCTACAGCCCCAACCCCATCCTGCTTCTCCCCAGACACAGCTGAAGATTTTTGTGGTACTTCTCATTGGACTTCACGCTCTCCTTAACACAGGGCGTCCCTCCCGTGCCACCAGAAGAGACACGCTCTTCTCCTCTCTGTAATTTCCCCTGAGAATTACAGGCTCACGATGTTTGTTTTGTTTTAAACCAGGTTTCTGATGAGTTTATGTCAAATCTTTAATTTAAAGCCCGGCTTTCTAATCCATCCACTTATGCTCTTAGCCTTACAACATTGTTTTAGCAGCACATGTGCATTTCTCCTTGGTCTCCTTGTCTATTTTCTGTGCCCTGCTTACACGGGACTGTCTACTGAAATTGTTCTTTGCTCTTTTCACTTGTTCCCTATTGATTTATGTCCAGTATCTTTCTAAGATAAAGAACCAATGTGATTATAACTCAGAGATTGTGTTAATGTCAACCAACGTGTTTTCAGCCTCATGGCTTTTCTGCATAAGCCCTTCATGAGCTCCCACTCTCTTGAACTGCCCTTGGTTCCTAATAAAGTCCTTTAAAGTCCTAATAGTCCTTTCTATGCATTTTCTCAATCTTACAACGAGATACTGACTCTCTGTTGGTCTGGAAAGCATTCACAGATGCTACAGCAGCCAAACAGACAGACTCACACTGCTTTCAAACACATCAGTCATTCTGGCTCCTCAGAAAGGGAGAGAAGAGGGAATGAATACAAAGCACCCTGGCACTGGCTCTGGCTCTGGGTGGGTGTCAGAGAACTTTCCCCATTGCAACATCAGGAGGTGGGAACAGATCTGGGCTGCTGGGACCATCTGCTGGGAGACAGAGCCATCACAGCACATACCCTCCCAATACCCTGGGTGCTGCAGCACCTACCACCTTGTGTTGGGTGCACAAGCTCTGGGGACTCAGGGAGTCCTCAAAGTTTCTTTCTGAACTGGGATCTCAAAGCAACTCCTGAGCAGCCAGAGGTCCCTCCATGCAGAGGTCCCTTGCTGTGATCCTCCAAGGGCTGTGTCCTGGCACTATCGCTGTCTACTGCCTCTGGCTCGGAGGACACCAGCATTCAGAGCTACTTGTGAACCAGAAAGACATCCCTGCACTGTTGTGTCCTTCCCTCTTGCCGCAGGAGAATCCCTCTGGCCTCTCTGAAGAACCTCCTGTATCACTTATCTCCAGGGTCAGGCACTTCTATGCCTGGGAAAAAAAAATATTTTCCTGGGATTCTGGGAGCCTGGAGTGCTGCTGGCACCAGCACCGTGCACCCATCCAGCCTCTCCTCCTCAGCAGCCTGAGTGTGGGCTGGGGCTGGATAGACCAGAACAGGGAGGAAGTTATTATCTCCGTGGCACAGTGGGCACGGTGAGTCACAAGAACAGAAATTGGAACAGAAATTAGGCAGCTAGCTCTGTATTTGGTACCTAAATCAAACTGATTTGCCTGAGGACCTGCAGTGAGTCAGCTGCAGGCGAGGGAGGGAGCACAACTCTGCTCAGAGCCAGTGCCATCCCATGCTGATGTGCTGGGTGCTGTATCAGGAGGAGCCTGAGAGAGCAAGATCCGCAAACTGAACACATGGAATCAAAGGGTTGGCAAAGCCCTCTGAGCTCATCCAGTCCAACCATCAGCCCAACCCGACCATGCCTGCTAACTCATGTCCCCAAGTGCCACAGCCACATGGTTTTAGAACCCCTCCAGGGATGGAGACTCCTCCGCTGCCCTGGGCAGCCTCTGCCAGGGCTTCACCACTCTGTCAGTGAAGAACTTTTTTCCCAGTATCCAATCTAAACCTCCCCTGTTGCAACTCGAGGACTAGCTTGGGTTCTTTCAAACAGACTCATCTCAAACTCATTTGCTTCCTCTCCATGAGAGATGTCCAGCAGGTAGACAAAGGGCCAAACTTTGTCATCTTCTCTCCAAACCACACTAAAATGTAACTCACACAACAGACAGGTAACAAATGAGGGACCTGTGAATCCATAAACTCACCCAGTCTGTTCTACTTCCACTGGCCACACACACATCCTTCCTTGTTTCCACTTAACTGGGGTTGGCTGGAACAACTGGAGCCAGTAAGCCTTAATGATAACGACTCTGGCAGTAAGACCTCCAGAACGATACACAGGATCCTTTGTGAGATATTCCACATGCTAGGGATGTTCAGTTTAAAACATCCACCTGATTTCTCATCGTATTATTTTAGGACTTCTTGCTCTTGGGGGTGGGGAGGCCCTGGCCCAGGTTGCCCAGAGCAGGGGTGGCTGCCCCATCCCTGGACGGGTTCAAGGGCAGGTTGGATGGGGCTTGGAGCCCCTGATCCAGTGGGAGGTGTCCCTGCCCATGGCAGGGGTGGGACTGGATGGGCTTTGAGGTCCCTTCCAACCCAAACCATTCTGTGATTCTACGATTCTCAAACTGAAGGGGTTAGTGCATCCATTAACAGACTTATTAATTGTTCAGGCCATCATGTCTGGAGGGGTGAGCTCTGACACATTTCTGTTGTTGATGGTCCTGTAGGAAAGGACAGCGAAGGCACTAGGCAATGAGAACCTTCAGCAAGCCACCGTCTTTCACCTACTTGCTGCAAGAAGAGGCAAACACCAGACTTACCCTGCCTGCCCTGCTGCGATGAGCGGTGAGGGAGAAGACTCAGACTGTGTCTGGGGGTGCCCGTCCCTGAGAAATCAGCAGGAGCTATGTGGTCTCCCTCTTGTCCTAACAATCCCTCCTCTTGCTTTTTCAGCTCTGAGCTGGATTGCGTCACTAAACACTTCCAGAGGGGCTGAGAGCCTGAGCCGCAGGGCAGGGGAGTGCTTGGGATCAGGGGTTGGACTTCAGGTGAGCAGCGATAGCCAGGAGGGTGGCTGGGAGGAAGGTGAGTGTCACAGGCTTTGGGCAAGGCTGTGTCCTCGGGCAGGAGAGCAGGGTGGGGGTCCAGTGGACACTTTCTTTTCCTTCGGTGATGACGGCTCTGGAAGCTGTATCTCAGGGGCAGTGGGACAGCAGATTTACCCACTGCTCCTGATTGTCTGGTGCCATCGACACTCAAGTCCAACCTGTTTGAAGCAGCAGAGGGGGCGTGGGGGGGCTCCCTGCCTTGCTGAGGACAGGCTGCCTGCCTTGCCAGAGCTGCCCCCTGTAGCCCAGCTCTGCTTTCCAAAGGCTGCTGGCAGTGAGGGCTTTTCTGAGTTCTCTTTTGTGTCCGAGCGCTGTGGAAGCCAACCTTGGCCCCAGAGTAGCGGGATTTGCGCTGCCCAGTCCGCCCGGGTGCACAGTCCGTGTCTCCCCTGTAATGATGGTGCTGGTGGTGGTGGTAGTGAATGTGGCTGAGCACCTGGGGCTTGGCCGGAGCAGCACCCCCAGGCACTACCAGGTCCAAGGATCTCGGTCGCGTCTCCCTCAGTGGCCGCGGCTGCTCTTGGCCGTTGTCCGTGGCGGGTCCCTCTGAGCTGCAGTACACAAAGGGGTCATAGTCACTGCTGAGGGAGCTGCGGAAGGTGGAGCAGCTGCCGTGGATTCCCTGCAGGCTGACATCTGTGCAGTTCAGCATGGAGTCACTGGAGGAACCATGGCAAGGCCCTGAGCTGGAGTCACTGCCCGGCCCGTCTGCCAGGTACCCGCTGTGCTCAGTGAGATAACTCTCTCCGGAGCCGCTGCTGTTGTGCTGGTGCCCGTGACTGCCGCCTCGGCGCTGGGCTGGTACACGGTGCAGCTTCTGCGCCAGGGCTGCCGTGAGCCCCTGGCAGGGCGGCTGTGGCTGGAGAGAGCACGTCCTGTGGGGCGGCAGCGTCTGCCCACACACCAAGGGGTTGGGACGCTGCTGACCCAGCAAATCCCGGGCCAAGGGTGATGAGTGGCTGCAGGCAGGCAGGGAGGTGGCTGGCCTGTAGGGCACATAGTGGATGGTGCCAAAATCCAGCTGGGAGAGCTCTGGAGAGTGGAAGAAAGGGTTGCCTTGGGCTGGCTCCGGGGGAAAGCTCCTGAGGTTCCTCGGAGGGTATGCGTGTGGGATGTGGTAAAGGGCATGTCCTGGGTGCTGGCGGAAAAGGTGGAGCCGTCGTCCAGGCTCCATGTCCCGAGGGGCCAGCCTGGAGCCAGCGGCTGTGGCCTGGTCCACCGAGTCTCTGGCTGTGAAGAGAGAAGGGAACATCCAACATGCGTCCCACAGCCCAGCTGCAGTAGCCCCAGCACCAGTGAGCGTCCACTGCACTCCCATGATGGTTCCACCCATGCCCTGAAACTCCTACTAAACCATCTTGATGGTCCTGCGCACTCAGAAGCCTCCCATGCCCTGACCCTCAGATCCCATCTCCCTTCCCCATGGATCCCAGGACTAGAACCCCCTCCTCCTGGTGCAGATCCCAGCCCAAGCCCAGCACCTTGCTGTGTGCTGCAGGGGCTCACACACACAGGGACCCCTCTCTGCATATAACCATGTGCACAGGGACATGTGCTCCTGCTGACACACCCACTGTGTGCATCATCCAGGGGCACATGGACCTCCTGGACACAACCCCCGCACCCAACTCCATCCCTGGCCTGGAAATACTGTGTCTGAGCCCTACCAAGAATATTGAACATGCAAAGAGGACACGTGTGGTGTTGCTGCAGCCAGGGGTCCACACACTCCCGGTGAAACTCATGGGAGCACGAGATGATCCGCAGTTCCTAGAGAGAGGTGGAGAGAAGAGGACCGTGAGGAGGGACAGCCACATCCCAAGACCTGAATGGAAGTAAACCTCGTAGGATGGAAAAATATCTAGTGGTGAGCGATTGGCAGCTCAGCTTTGCATGGAGGAGGCTGTGCAGCAGCCTGGCAGCTCCGGTTCCACTCTCTGTGTTCAGAGCTGGGTTGTGAATGTGCTGACATGTGAATGTCCAGAGAAGTGCTAGCCCTTGGGGATAGGGGAGGTTCAGCGTATGTGCTTTGGAGAAGCAAGTCTCGCTTTTGCCCCATTGTTTCAACAAGGATGCTTTATGGACATTTTATTCTACTGCAACAGCTGGAGAGCTTTCTTCAGAGTATGTGAATCTGCAAAGGACTCAAATTAGTGAATCAACAAGGCTCAGTGCTGGGCTCTGCACTTGGGCCACAACAACCCCATGAAGCGCTCCGGGTTTGGGGAAGAGCAGCTGGAAAGCTGCCCAGCAGAGAAGGGCCTGGGGGTGCTGGTCAGCAGCAGCTGAACATGAGCCAGCAGTGGCACAAGTGTCCAAGAAGGCCAATGGCATCTTGGCTTGGATCAGAAACAATGTGGTCAACAGGAACAGGGCAGGGATCATCCCATGCACTCGCTGCTGGTGAGGCTCCACCTTGAATCCTGGGCTGAGTTTTGGGCCTCTCACTCTAAGAAGTACATTGAGGGGCTGAAGTGCATCCAGAAAAGGGAATGGAGCTGGGGAAGGGGCTGGAGTGCTGAGGTTCTGGGAGCAGCTGAGGGACCTGGGGCTGCTTAACCTAGAGACTAGGAGGCTGAGGGGAGACCTCATCGCGCTCTGCAGCTCCTGGAAAGGAGATTGTGGTGAGGTGGGTGCTAGAGTTTTCTCCCAAGTAACATGGGATAAGATGAGAGGAAATGGCCTCAAGTCATGCCAGGGGAGGTTTATATTGGGTATTAGGAACAATTTCATCACTGACAGTGGTGAAGCCCTGGCAGAGGCTGCCCAGGGCAGTGATGGAGTCTCCATCCCTGGAGGGGTTAAAAAACTGTGTAGCTGTGGCATTTGGGGATATGGTCTAGTAGTCATGGTGGTGTTGGTCTGATGGTTGGTCTGGATGAGCTTAGGAGGCTTTGCCAACCTTATTGATTTTATGGTTCTAATCTATGACTTCAGCAGGGGCTTTTCCTGCCAAAGGGACATTCACCAATGCCACTCAAGAGCTGCTGAAGGAAAAGTCCCAAGGGTCTCCTGCCTCTGCTGGACAGCTCTGCTCTCACTGAACTGTGGCTGGGAAGCTCGGAGCCGTGGCTAAGAGCAGCCTACCTGTCCCTCGCTGAACTCCTCCAGGCAAATGGCACAGACTGGGGCTGAGCTGCAGCTGCTGGCTGAGTCCCAGCGCGATGCCTGCCGGCTCCTTGCCTGGTAAGTGCGTGTGGCCAGCTGCCCGATAGCCTGCAAGGTCTGCTGCTGCTGGGAGTCCTGCCAGGGAGAAAGGAGGCTTTAAGGAGAGGTTCAACCTTACCTTGCCAAACTTTTCCTCGCCCTTCTGTTTTCAGAATGGGGTTATCAGCAGAGTGGGGGCTACACTCATTTCCAGAGGTGACTTTTTGTCCAACCTAACTGAGGCAGGGTAGGCTTTGTCACCAGCAGGAGACATCTAGCACTGGACATACAAAACCACACAGTGGTGCCAAATCGGTGAGCCCCAAAGCCTCTGTAGGACAAATGGGTTATCCCAAACCTGGGAATAACTGGAAAGATCATTATTTAATTGACTCTGGAAAGATCACTATTTAATTTGTTAGTTTCTATTCAAAATATGAAATCTTCTGCTCTCTAGAAATACTGACAGTAGTTAAAATCAAGAGCTTGTGGGCCAGCTTTGCATCTTTGGGTGCTGAGCCAGGCTCTAGAAGGCACTGGGGCTGCAGTGCTGGTGGAGCAGCAAGGCTGCCACATGAGGGGAGCTGCCGGCCCATCTAAGCTCACTCTGCTCATCCCTGCTCCTGCCTCATGTGGCCACATCTCCAGTTAGCGCAGAGGCACAATTCCTCTCTGAAACTGTGCTCATTCCTGCCCTTCATACGTTCCTGTTTGGTCAGACTCATCTGCTCCGTGAGATTCCTACCTGATTCCTGTTCAGGTGGCACTTTGTGCGGACAAAAAATATCAAAATGATGATGACCACAGTGCTGACCACCGTGAGAAGGATCCACACGTCATAGTCTGGCTGTTGGATAAAAAGGGAAGAAATTACTCTTGTGTGGCAGGGGTGGGAATTACAGACCAGGTAGGAGAATCCCATTCTCTGCTTGACCATCAGCTTTGAATCCATGATCCTTGGCCAAGCTCTATCTTGCTCTTTAAAGATAAAGGAAAGTCTTTTCTGTACATTCCAGCAGGAATGGAATTTCTCTCTCTTTCAGCTTTCAGCTCCCTAGAGAGCATAGTTAAAGGTAGTTAAAGGTAGCACAAGATGAGAGAGTCAAGCCCAGAGCAGCTTAGGAGGGAGGATAGAAGAGGCAGTGGGATTGGTGGGTCTCTCACCCAAGCTGGTGGCTCCTTGACCTCTATCTTCACATGGGCCTCTCTGTTCTTGTTGACGACGCCCATGAGAAGCTCAGCATCATGGCCCCTGATCAGAACCACAGGCTGACTCAGACCTCTGGGTTTTCGCAGCTGTAAAGAAACAAACACACTGAGAGATGGTCCAGAGCAGCCTGAAACAAGGACTATCCTGGTCCCAAGGCAAGTCTGGTTTCTTCCAGTGCTTCTTGCATGCAATTCAGAGACTGATTGCTCCCCCAAAGGTCTATGATGAAACCACATGGAGGCTTCTCCTCTTTTACCAACCCTTCAGCCTGACTTTCTTCATTTCCCCTCATGATGCCTTCTCATGTACAACTGGACACTGCTCAGTGTCTCCTGTGCTCCTCTCTCAAGTACCTGTGCAAAAGTTCTTGGTCTCACCTCTTCCACGCAGTAACTACCAGGAACACTGCCTTTGCCGTGGAAGTGCCTCCTCTTCCCTTCCTGCGAGACCCAACAGTATTCCCCCTCATTCCTCTGCCATCTGCAGGACAGGCTCTTTGTTTCTGGTCACACTGGCAGTTTTCCACCCCTATTCAGACAGCCCAATATGGGCTGGTTCAGCCAGTGTCCCAGTCTGCTCTCTCCTCCTGCCTCCTGACCTGAGCCAGGGTGGAAGGCAGATCCCTTGATAACCTCCCACGCCCTTAATGAGCACCCTCAGCATCACCTCATGGGCCTGCACTCACTGCTGCATTTCTCTGGCATTAGAAATTCAGTGCATGACAGAACCAGAGAGCAGGAGTCAGCCCAGAGTCTGAAGAAGCTCAGGCACCAGCTCCTCTACCTGTCCTCTCATCTAATCACAGAATCATGGAATAGTTTGGGTTGGAAGGGACCTCAAAGCTCATCCAGTTCCACCCCTGCCATGGGCAGGGACACCTCTCACTGCATCAGGGGCTCCAAGCCCCATCCAACCTGCCCTTGAACCCCTCCAGGGATGGGGCAGCCACCACTGCTCTGGGTGACCCAGGCCCGGGCCTCCCCACCCTCACGGCAACACATTTCCCCTTAAGATCTCATCTCAATCTCCCCTCTTGCAACTTAGCTTGTCATTATTCCTTTTTTATTTCAATGGGGCACCCACTCCTTTCCAGAGATGACAGCAGTGTTGGTACAAGGGACCTCTGGAGGTCTCTAAAGCAAGGGTGAAATTGCAACAGGAGCATCACCACCAGCACAGCATGGTGGCCGTGACTTTGGCTTATAAAAGTGGAGAAATCTTCTTTCCCCTTAAGGCACACCAGGGTTGTCTGTACTAGACAGGATTGGGAAATCTGTGACCCAAGAGGAAGCACCCAGCTCCTGTCAGAAAAGCTCAGCTGACCAGACCGTGTCCTTTAAGAGCAGCCAAGTGCTGTTTGGGAGCTGCTGCCCTGCTTGTGCTGTGCAGGCATCAGGATGTGCCACAGACGGCGCAGAAGAGCAGAGCGCTGTCTGTGTGCACGGATGAGCTAAGAGCTAATGTTCAAAGCCAGCCCACAAGATCTCCAGCCCTAGGATACTCCTGGGACCCCCAGCGTTGTGTTGGCGGCTGGTGGGTCCTCACCTGGGCATGTTTTGAGAAAGGGTAGAGTCACTTGTTTAGCTGATAATAACAACGGGATTGTACCTGATCAGCAGCACTTTCGTCATCGGTGATGTCAAAAAGGATGGCGCGAGCTCCACGCTCCCCTGCCAGCTTTGCCTGTCAAAAGGAACAGAAGCTTCAGTAGCCCTTTTGTCTTGTACATCCGTATGGACATCTACTATTTGGACAGGTATTCACCTCCTTGGCTCTTAACCGGGTAAGAAGCAGCTGCTGCTTGGATTGAGAAACCAGTTTACCTCTTGCTTTCAGTACTTGTGTCCAAGAGCTGCAGCACCTGCTTTTGCTAGAGCTCTGCTGTTGATGGATGGTTTCTCCTTAAAGTTGTGAAGGCGAATGAGCTGGTGGGCTTGCAGCCACAGCGACTCATACACCTCAGCTCCAGCTTCCCCAGCTGGATGTGCCAGGGGCCCCTTTGCTCCAGAACTGGATGTGCTGGAGATGGATCTGCGGCCCCGTTAGCCTGGCTGACTGCTACCTAGCCGTCCTGTCCTGGGACAGCAGAAGTCTCTGCAGGTCCCTGTGTCTCACAATGACTGCACCAGCTCCGAGCTGTCTATGGGCCTGACTCCCATACACATTGCTCTCCCTGCTCTCTGTCCCCACATTTATCACAGAGAAGCTCAGGCGACGTGCGGGCTGCAGATCTGGTTTGGGATTAGGAGGGGGACGGCTTTTCACAGCCCACCGTTTGCTGCCACCCGAGGAGGACGGCTTGGAGACCCACCCAAACGCGTCTGCGTGCCGCACTCGTTTGAGGCCAAAGCACACTGCCTGGAGGACCTCACAGGGTCACCCACGTCCTCCCACCAAAGCCCTTGGAGCCCTCCAGGCAGGCAGAGGCAGCCTCTTGTGAAAGGGAGACGGGGAACGTGAACAAAGTGCAGGGCTGGGCTGCTGTTACTCATGCGGAGCCCTTTGATCTGCGCGTCCCGAGCGCCTGTGCAAACAGGAGCAGCCGGAGCTGTGGCAGCAGTTTACCCACTGCATTGCCAAACCCCAGCTCAGGGGCCAGAGGTCAGTGCCGCCGCTTCCCAGCTGCAATATCAAACGCAGGCGCCGGCACAGCCAAGGGAAGGGGGATTCCCAGTGGAGCGAGCGGTGGCGGAGCAGGTTCAGCTCCATCCTGTGCTCACAGGTGCTGGTCACCTGCACGCACCTCACTGGGGAGAAGCTGGGTACCAGGGGGACGTGCCTGGGTCTGGAGACAGAGATCAGCGTGGGAACGCAGGTGCAGATGACCAGGAAGACCAGGGAGGTGGGAATCATAAGATTTTACACTCTCGGGTTCACTATATCAGACGGAGAAGCTGGAAGAGTGGGATCAGGGTCTCAGGCAGAGATCAGAGACCGTGTTCCTGCCTGGGATCAAAGAAGCCTCAACGTTTGGCAGCACCAAAGAAGAAATATGACATGCAGGTAGGGAATTCCATCCACTGCAGACAGTCAGGGTTTGCTGAGCAGAGAACAGCTCTACAAAGATTTTCTCCTGACAAAGACACAGAAGATATGACATGAACAACTGAGACTGAACAAGTGACTTGCTGGCTTCCGCTGCAAACGACCCAGCTTCTGATCAAGCAATTCCCAGCCTGAGCGCTGCAATCGCTTCCTGAGTACCTCCTGCCTCTGCATCAGATCTCTTCAGCTGCGTGGCACAGCCGACCTCCCTCTTAGGGGACTGAAACCTTTTGGTGCAAATATGGATTTACAGGTTGTTTTAGGAGGATTCAGCACTCTGTCAGGCAGACTCACAATCAATGGTTCCCTCGGGCAAAATATACACCAACAATTCATAAATGATGCATCTGAAAGAAAACCAGAATCATGGAATGGTTTGAGTCGGAAGGGACCACAAAACCCATCCAGTCCCACCCCTGCCATGGGCAGGGACACCTCCCATGGGATCAGGGGCCCCAAGCCCCATCCAACCTGCCCTTGAGCCCCTCCAGGAATGGGGCAGCCACCACTGCTCTGGGCAACGTGGGCCAGGACCTCCCCACCCTCGCAGCAAAATATTTCTCCCTAAGATCTTATCTCAATCTCTCCTCCTGCAGCTCAAAACTGTTTCCCTCATCCTCTCCCTGCCCTACCTGATCCAGAGCCCCTCCACAGCTTTCCCAGAGCCCCTTTCAGCTCTAAGGTCTCCCCACAGCCTTCTCTTGCTGAGGCTGAACAACCCCAACACAGCCTTCACATCATCTCCGTGGCCTCCTCTGGCCTCACTCCAACAGCTCCATGTCCTCCCTGTGCTGAGGACTCCAGAACTGGACTCAGGGCTCCAGGTGGGTCTCACTGAGTGGAGCAGAGGGGCAGAATCCCCTCCCTCCCTGCTGGTCCCTCTGCTCTGGATTCAGCCCAGGACACGGTTGGTTTCTGGGCTGGGAGCTCATGTTACCAGTTCATGTTGAGCTTCTCCTCCCCAAGCACCTCAAGGCTTTCTCTTCAGGGCTGTTCCCAATCCGTTCTCCCCTCAGCCTGGAATTGTGCCTGGAATTGCCCCAACTTGATTCCAGAGATATTTTCCAAACCTTCCTCTCCCCTTGCAGACCAAACACCTTCCCTACTTGTTTCAGCTCTGAATCCTAAAGCAGTGCTAGAATCAAAGGGAGGAGAAGCAGACAAGTGCATCAGGTGGCTGGTGGACTTATCCTCGTGCTGGGCTGGACAGGGCTGTCTATGTGCATTGCTTGGCTGGCTGACAGCTAAAGCAGAGGTTCTGATAACACTGTGCACATGGGTATTTTTATCATCATTGATACAGTGCTGCAATTCATTGTGCAAAGCTCTACTGCAAAAAACACATGCCAGGAAAACAAAGTTCCTGCTCCAGCGATCATCACACATCCCTGCTCTTGAGAAGCGTTGTCCGGGGATTCTGAAGAAGGTATCAGTATGAAGTTGGAAGGAAGGAGCTTGGCAGATGCTTCAGGAGGATGAGGATGCAGCCAGACAGCAATTGCAGGGGGATGGAAGAACCAAGGTGCAAGGCAGGGACCAGGGATGTGGCCAGCTTACGGCGCCTCTGTCTGTATTTCAGGGCTAAACCAGTCCTGTTTGGAGGGAGCAGAGCTGTGAACTTCCCTGGGTGAGATCCTGGAGTAGGTCTGCCTGCAGGCAGAATGGCAACTGATGGACATTTGACTGGATCTTGAAACCCAGTGTTGGATTCAGCTTTGGTAACAAAGCAGTGATGGCTAAAAACCAGTGAGGTGGTATCAAGGCATGAGCGTGGAAGTGAACCGAGGGGTTTGTCTGCTTTGGAGGGATTGATGGTCCTGGAGAAGGGATCAAGGCCAGTGTGGATGACCACAGTGCAGCCACACACCATGTCCTCTTCTCCCTGAACAACTAGAAAATCAGCTTTTAAACCTTTTAGGTTCTTAAATGGAGGGTGACTCTTTGATGGCTCCTCCATCCTGTTTGAGATCGTCCACAGCAGCTGGATTGACCCAACCAGCCGCTGCTGCCCCTACCTCAGCATCCCCCCTGGTAGATGCAGCAGCCTGGGACCACCTGAACACAATGGTTGTGTCTGGATGGACACAGACCAGTTGGGGTGCCCAGCTGTGCTCCCTAAGGTATCTGCAGAGGCCTCGCTCTCATGCCTCTCACGTGCTGTGCTGGAAGTCATAGAATCACTAACTTGGAATAGACCTTTGAGATCATCAAACCCAAGTGTATCTGTCCAGTACTAATATCCCTAAGCACTTCATCTGCCCATCTTTTAAACTCCTCTAGGGATAGGTACTCCACCAACTTCCTGGGCAGCTTCTGCAAGTGCCCAGGAACCCTTTTGGAGAGGAAATGTTTCTTAATGTTCAATCTGAACCTTCCCTGGTGCAACATGAGGTCATTCCCTCTTGTCCTATCACCTGTCACTTGGGCGAAGAGATCAACACCCACCTCACCACAACCTCCGTTCAGGCACATGTAGATAGTGATGAGGTCTCCCCTCAGCCTCCTCCAGGCTAAACAACCCCAGCTCCCTCAGCTGCTCCTCATAAAGCTTGTTCTCCAGACCCTTCACCAGCAATGTTCCCCTTCTCTGAATGTGATCCAGGACCTCAATGCCTTTCTTTTAATGAGAGACCCAAAACTGAATTGAGTATTCCAGGTGTGGCCTCACTAGCGCTGAATACAGGGGCAGAATCCCTTCCCTGGTCCAAGCTGTTTCTGATACAGACTGAGCTGTTCTTGGCCTTCTTGGCCACCTGGGCCACAGCTGGATCATAGAACCATAGAATAACCAGGCTGGAAGAGACCCACTGGATCATCAAGTCCAACCAGCACCACAGCATGGGATCCTCTGCCTTTTGCAGTGCAGGGAGCTGCACACAGTCTTCTCCCAGCGCTGGGACAACACTGTCAGAGAATCACCAGGTTGGAAAGGACCCACCATTCCCTTCAATCACTAAACCATGTCCCTCAACACCTCATCCACCCACACCTTAAACACCTCCAGGGAAGGTGACTCAACCACCTCCCTGGGCAGCCTCTGCCAGTGCCCAATCACCATTTCCATGAAAAATGTTTTCCTAATGTCCAGCCTAAGTCTCCCCTGGTGGAGCTTGAGGCCATTCCCTCTCGTTCTGTCCCCTGTGCCTTGGGAGAATAGCCCAGCTCCCTCCTCTCCACAACCTCCTCTCAGGTAGTGGTAGAGAGCAATGAGGTCTCCTCTCAGCCTCCTCTTCTCCAGGATAAACACCCCCAGCTCTCTCAGCCAATCCTCTTGTTCTCCAGCCCCTTCCCCAGCGCTGCTGCTCTTCTCTGGACTCACTCCAGAGCCTCAACATCTTTCTTGTGCTGAGGGGCCCACAACTGAACACAGGATTTGAGGAGCAGTCTCACCAGTGCCAGGTCCAGAGGGAGAAGAACCTCCCTGGCCCTGCTGGCCGCACTGTTTCTGATCCAAGCCAAGATGCCATTGGCCTTCTTGGCCACCTGGGCCACTGCTGCCTCATGTTCAGTCGCTGTTAACCAACACCCCCAGGTCCTTCTCCAGGCAGCTTTCCAGCCAGACTTCTCCTAGTCTGCAGGTGCACATGGTTCTGCCCCAAGTGCAGGACCCAGCATCTGGCCTTGTTAAACCTCATGTTCATCCATGCTGACCCATAAATCCTCATGTTAAACCATCATGTTCAGCTGCTGTCAAGCCCCAGGTCCTCCTCCACCAAGAAACTTTGCAGCCACTCTTCCCCAAGCCTAGAGCCTTGATGTGGTTGTTGTGTCCCAAGTGTTGTGTCCCAAGCTCTTGGGTTCCCTTGTTGTCCCACCATCCGTGTTAATTGCTAACACCCACAGATGGGACCAGACCTTTTTCCAGATGTGCAGTGACTGATAACAGGTTGATAACTCGAGTACACTGTGTTGTGCTAACAGCTGGCATCATCCCCAGAGCAGTAGCAAATCAAATGAGGCTTCCACTGTGGTCCAGAGCAGCTGGACAGCCCTGGGGCAGCAAATCCATCACAGCATCACAGTTTTCCCTCTCCTTCCTTTCCATCCCTTTCACAGCCTCTGCATTAAAAAAAAACTGCTCTGCAGGAACAGTTGCTTGGTACAAGTTTGCCTGACCTCTTCAGCTGAGCTGCAGGGAGGATGGAAAAGGTCACTGTCCCATCCCCAGCAGAAAGCAGACAGCAGGGGTGGCATCACCCCCATGCAATGCAGGTAAAGCCAAGAAAAGCTGAACAAAGGATGTTTTCACGTTCATACTGTGCTTGTGGGAAACAACACAACATTTAGTACAGAAACAATAAAAGGGCACAGTGAACCACTGAGAAAAAGCTAGTTAGGCTTATCCACACAACCTTATCAGAGACACAAAGACTTTAAGGCTTAAAATGACCCTCATTCCTACCAACTTCCTTATTACCAGAGAATTATACCGGTGATCTCATCTTTTGGCACAGTAAATGCTGTTTCACTAAGGTACCTCTGTCACAGGAGACCTGAGCTGAAGACCTCTGCAATCTCCTATCCCTTTGTAGGGTGAGTGGTGGCCTGTGCTATTAGAGTCCCCACAAATTCCTCTGGGTTGCATTCATCTGAACTGCCCGTCCAGTGAAGAGTTCATAGAATCATGGAATGGTTTGGGTCAGAATGAACCTCAGAGCCCACCCATTTCCAACCCTCTGCCATGGGCAGGGAAACCTCCCGGTGGATCAAGGTGCTCAAAGCCCCATCCAACCTGGCTTTCAACACCTCCAGGGATGGGGCAGCCGTGACAGTATTATTTTATATATTACAATATTATATTTAAAGACAGGACCACAGAAGGTGTTTGCTATGTCTGTGTTTTCCCCACAGGACAGAGGACATAAAGAAACACAAATCGCACTAAGAGGCAACAGGAGGTTATAAAACAGGAGGGGCACAAGGATTCTAGGCAATAAAGTACTGGGGTAAGGTGTGATTATCCCAGAGCAGTCAGGTTAGGGAAAAATCCACACCTTTTACAAAATCAAATGGTCAAAAAAATAAGAAGGGGTGGGTATTGGGTGGTACAGCATCTCTCCCAAAGTACTCCTTCAGCCAAGGACTCTGTTCTATCCTCATCCTTTTCTCCACCTTCCAGCAGCTCCTTCCTACCCTGCTGCCTCCCCCTGCTCTCTCTTCCCTGTGCCAGTGCTTTCGCTTCCCAGGTTGGTGCCATGGAGGCATTTTTGCACCTACCTTGTTGGCCAGCGACAGGCAGGGGTTGGGATCCCGATCCGGCTGTTCGAGCTTGACGATGGTGATGAACCCGGACTCAGTGTGCTCATCCTCACTGGTGTTGCACAGGGACAGCGGGTGGGACTGCAGGACAAAAGCAAATGGAAACTCACACTCTGGGGCTGAGCACAGCAAAGGATGGTTTGAGCCCACTGCAACCTCCGTGCCCTAAGGACCTGCCCAGAGGGTGTAGGACACCCGTGCGGTGGCATCACCACCGCTATTACAGCCCGTGGCCCTCTCTGAGAGTCAGTGAGGCTTTGAATGCCATGCAAGTCACTGTTAAAGCCTAATGGTCAACCAGGAAAATGTCCAGAGAGAGCTGGAGTTTCTGCCTTGGGTTGAATTCACACCTGGCTTTGTCCCAGTCACAGACAGGCAGAGGTAAAGCAGCCCATGAGACCACAGACCTTGATTTCTGGGACGGAACATCCTGACAGCTCAGGTCCTGGTGCTGTGAAGGCTGCAGGCATCCTCCCCAGCCCCAGGGCACAGGACTCACTGCCTACAGCCAGCTTGCTCCCCAGCAGCTCCTCTGGGCAATGTGAAGAGGCCACAACAAAAGCAAACTCTTGGTGCCCTCATAGATTCCACACTTATACTTTCTCAGCTACCAAACTCAACAACTTTATGATAAAATTGCAGAAAAGCCAAAGGAAGGCGGGGAAAAATCTAAAAGCACATAGAGAAGTACCAGGAATAAGAAAGGAGAGGAAAAGGTGTCAATGGCCAAATCCCCAGTGAGTCATTGAAAGGTGTTCAGAAGCTTGAGTAAAACCACTGTCAGCGCAGAGATGAGAGGGTATGGGACAGAGGTAGTGGGGCTGGGTGCACACCTGCACAGAGCAGGCTGCAGGTGCAAGCTGGGGGGGGGGTCACTCCAGCCTGTGACACTGGGTTTGGGTCCTGGTGGTCAAGCCCACTGGAAGTGAGGCTGTCCTGCTGCCAGGGCAGAGCCCACGAACGCACCTGATGAATGTGCCTCAATGATATACTTCGAGCACCGCTCCAATCCCTGCCTGGGAAGTAATTGCCTCTGTTTTTTCAGTCTAGCAGGGAAGGGATGATGGTCTTGTGCTGGATGGCAGGAAGGCAAAGGAAACCATGTCCTGGGTTACATCCAAAGCAGAGGGACCAGCAGGGAGGGAGGGGATTCTGCCCCTCTGCTCTGCTCTGTGAGACCCACCTGGAGCCCTGAGTCCACTTCTGGAGTCCTCAGCACAGGGAGGACATGGAGCTGTTGGAGTGAGTCCAGAAGAGGCCATGGAGATGATGTGAGGGCTGGAGAACCTCCTGTACGAGGCCAGGCTGAGAGAGTTGGGGTTGTTCAGCCCAACTGAGAAGAGAAGACTGTGGGGAGACCTTAGAGCAGCTTCCAGTGCTGAAAGGGGCTCTGGGAAAGCTGTGGAGGGGCTCTGGATCAGGGAGGGCAGGGAGAGGATGAGGGAAACAGTTTTGAACTGCAAGAGGGAAGATTGAGATGAGATCTTAGTGAGAAATGTTTTGCTGCGAGGGTGGGGAGGCCCTGGCCCAGGCTGCCCAGGGCAGTGGTGACTGCCCCATCCCTGGAGGGGTTCAAGGGCAGGTTGGATGGGGCTTGGAGCCCCTGATCCAGTGGGAGGTGTCCCTGCCCATGGCAAGGGGTTGGGACTGCATGGACTTAAATATCACTCCTGACCCAAATCGTTCCATGATTCTATGGTATTCAGGTTTCCAGGGAAGCAATCACATCTGTTACAACTTGGCAGTGCTCAGAGAAGGCTCCCAAACCACCCCACACTGCTCTTGAGCAATGCCAGGTGCTGCTCCAACCAAGCCCAAGGTGGCATTGACGTGCCCGCGATCCTGCTTTACCAGGTGATGTCAGCTCCTTTATACCCTGTTTGCTTGACGGGGAGTTCTCTGGCTTTTGGTTAATAAATCATTGTAATAATCACAGAAAAACACAAAACAGGAAACACACAGAGCGTGTCTCGTGATACCCATAATAACCTAGCGATAACCTTCCTGCCAGTGCTATCAAAGTTGCCCCAGGTTGCTCCCTGTGCCTGGAGCAGCACAGGCCACCAGCACTAGGGAGTAAGTTGCACCTCCAGGTGCTGCTCAGAGCTGTGTCCAGCCCTGGGAGGGAATGGCTTGGGGTGCTGGGGCGCTGCAGGGGCACAGAGCAGCCTCACTGTGACAAGGATTGCCAGGCCCAATCACAGCAATAATGATAAATACTAGGAATAAGCAAATAGCTCAGCTTCCCCAGGTGAGTGCAAGTAGCACATCTGAAATGCTGGCAGCTGTCCTGGGGGGGACTCAGGCAGTATATCTGGGGAAGAGGTATTCATGGGTGCTTCAAAGCCTTCTCTTTGATTTTCGGTTCTTATTGGGCACTGCAGTCTTCTCCTCTCTCCCTCTGGGACACCAATCATCCCTGGCCAAGCAAGGGTCCTTTGCCTTGGGGAACAGCAGCACCCACAGAGGGCACCACGGGCAGTGGAGACAGAGCAAGGAGAGCAGGAGCCACACAGGACCCTGGCTCACATAGGCAGCTGTCCATGGAGCTGAGGCACGTCAGTGGCCCTTCCTTATTCCACAATGAATCATGAAATCATGGAATGGTTTGGGTTAGAAGGGATCTCTGAGCCCACCCAGTTCCACCCCTGCGATGGGCAGGGACACCTCCCACTGCATCAGGGGCTCCAAGCCCCATCCAACCTGCCCTTGAACCCCTCCAGGGATGGGGCAGCCACCCCTGCTCTGGGCAACCTGGGCCAAGACCTCCCCACCCTCACAGCAAAACATTTCTTCCTAAGATTTCATCTCAGTATCCCCTCCTGCAGCTCAAAACCATTAGCCCTCACCCTATCCCTGCCCCCTGTATGTCCTTGCTATTACTTTTTGTATTTTCCTGTTTCCTTATCCTATGGCATCTCCTTTTCTATCCTGTCCACACCACCTCCCCTAAAATACTGGAGTTCTCTTTTCTAATTCATCCTTACCATCTTCCCCACTCTATTCCCATTAGACCCACTATCTTCGCACCAATCTGTCCCTCCCACCATGCCGGCACCACTCATGGTTGTACCAAGCTCACCTGCAGAAACGTGGGGGACTCAGCAAGGTCCTGGGCAAAGCCAGAGATGTGCTCAATTCTCAGTTCTGTGGGGGCTTTGTTTATAAAACAGTAGAAAACAAAGATGACCCTGCAGGTCACCTAACCCACTGTGCTGCCCCAAGGCAGGATCAGCCAGACCTCAAACATTCCTCAGAGACACTTGCTCAACCTGTTTTCAAGACCTCCAAAAAGGGAGTCTCCTCACCCACTCCAGAAAGAAATGTTTTTCTGTGAAGGTGCAGAGGCCCTGGCCCAGGTTGCCCAGAGCAGTGGTGGCTGCCCCATCCCTGGAGGGGTTCAAGGGCAGGTTGGATGGGGCTTGGAGCCCCTGATGCAGTGGGAGGTGTCCCTGCCCATGGCAGGGGTGAGACTGGGTGAGCTTTAAGGATCTTTCCAATCCAAACCATTCCATGATTCTGTGATTCTGTGCAGCTACAGCAGAGCTGAAATACACTGTGGGATGCTGCTTGAAGGACATGGAAGAATGAGGAGGGATGAGAAGCAGGGATGAAGGGGAAGAAGATGGAAATGTCTGGTTTTTAAAGGAATAGGAATGGCAGAGTGTTTTAAGGGGCCTGAGGAAAAAAGTTGCAGCTTCCAAGTCTCCTGGACATGAAACTCAGCCAGGAGGATCTGGGGCTTTTTAACGTACCTGAATAAAGTTTCAAGAGCTGTTATAAGAGCAAACACACCTTACCTACATGTGAGTCACAGACAAACATGTTCACTGATAACAAATGTATTATTCTTCGATAGACTCAGCTCCTACCTCAACGTGCGAATAGCCCAGACAACCATCCGAGGCCTCTGTAGGAGGGGCAGGAGGTGTGAGAGGAGACAAAGGATATACAAGTGCAATACTCCTGTGCTTGCTCCCTCACGTGTGCTCATGAGCTTTACTGCCTTTCGGCCATCTCAAGGGTCAGCAGTGCCTGAGGGTTTGACACAACAAATCAGTCCCTAATCAATAACTGTATCTCCTTCTCTTTTTCATTCCAAAGCTGGCGAGTAAAAGAGAGAAGTGCTGAAGCCCAAAAGGGATGTTATGTGATTATCAACTGTGCAGGAGTCGATGGTTTAGGTGAGTCACTTGGTCTGGATCTTTTCTCTCTAATTGTAGAAGCATGGCCATGGTCCAGGAGAAAACTGTCACTACACCCCTCCCTGTCCTGCTGACAGCTCTGCTGGAGTTCACTGTCCTGTGGACAGAGAGGTCCCACACAGAGGAAGACACCTTCACTTCTAGCACAGCCACCATGAGGACAGTGTGGGCCAAAAGATGGTTTGGGCTAAGTTTCATCGCGATGCCTGGTTAAACTTCCTCTGGCCCACACAATCCATTTTGGAATATCAAAGGCAAAGGGAGGTTCTCTGGTCAGCCTTGACTCACACCACTAAATGGAAGCAAAGGCAAGCTGGCCCAAGTCACAGGAGAACAGCTCACACTCCAGCTGCCTCCAAGCACACTGCAAACTGTCAGGAACAAAAACCCAATGAACAGCATCCAACCCGTGCTGCCCTGCACACCTCATACACCTCAGAGGGCTCAACGTGTTCCCATGCTGGGGGACAATATTTCAAGACCCTCTTGCACAATGGCCTCCTGCACTATGCCGGCTGTGGCTTGGGGCTTAAAGCCACACAACTCACACAAGTCTCTTCCCTCAAGAGACAGCTCAAAGCAGCAGCAAAGGCCAAACTGTGCAGACAGAGCAGCAGTGCAGCGGCATCCTTCCCTAACAGCCCAAGCACAAAGCAGTGTTGTCACTTGGGACCAGTGTAGGGCTGGCACAGACATATGAGGTCTTCCACAACTGATACATCAAGGACATTTAGAGGAGACAGCTCTGGTCCTAAAAGCAACTCTGCAGTGATGGGCCAGATGCAAAGACTCATCTGGTCTAGATCACTTTACTGCAGAGACTAGTCTCATTTCCAGCAAGTTTCATCAGTGAGTTTTAAATTAAACCCTTGAATGCTGATGCCAGAAAGAGTATTCTCGCTCTTCTAGAAAGGAGATAACAGATCTAGAAGAGCAAATATTAACATGGAAATTCTTCATGGGGCAGATTATGCCATGATTTCTTCTGAAGCATCACACATCTCCAGGAGGGCTGAACTGCTTCTGGAAGGAGTCTATAGGACTTGTGGACTGGGGAATCCTCTAGGACTCTTCTGAGGCTGAAGCAGTGTTGCTTGGAGACTACAGGGCCCTGATGTGTTGCGGCCATTTCTGGAGAAACCAGCACTGGTCCAGGGCAACCTTACATAATCCCAAGTGAAACACGGGCATTTGTCATGAGTGCATATGCACCAGAGCTCCCCAGGGAAGAGCTACAGGCAGGAGATGGGCATGGGATGGAGGAGTCACCCTGCTGAGCCTCACCAGCTGGTGCTGCACCTCAGGGGGAACGTTGTTCTGTCCCGTCCCCCTTGGATATCCCTGGGCTCCACCATCTCAGCCAGGTGCAGAACAAAAGGAAACGAATGATTTAGCTATTGCTTCAGTGTCGAAGGTTTGAAGGTCAGCGCGGTGCTCATTGTATGGCCAAGCACCGCTGGTGCTGCCTGCAGCCCTGCAGCCACAGCCGGCTCTGCAGGGGCCGGTACCATACGGCTGGCTTCTGAGCGGGGAGATGAAAGGCTTTCTTCTAATGTAATAACTGACGGCCTCTTCAGTGCCGTTTGAACTGTTTACAGACCGAGTTAACGATTACAGGCAATGTGTACCTTGGCTGCTGCCCAAAATTCTTACCCGCCCGTCAGATATTATCAAAGAGCCCTTCACTGCTGGCCTGGAGTCCTTCCAAAGCACAGCGCCAAAGCGCTGGCGGAGAGGAGGGGCCTTCACTGCTCGATCCTGAAACCCAAGCTAGAAAGTCACTCTTGGCGAGGTGTCTTGGGGACTGGCCACCAACTCACGTAGACATACAGGAACACCCAAGAGTTTCCTAAAGCCCCTCGTGCCTCATGCATCCATGCAGGCGGGCTCTTCCTTGCAGGACATCACCTAGGGCTTTGGCTGTGCTGGCTCCCAGACTTTATTAGAGAGCACCCTAGAGCCCATGAGCTCTGGCTGTCCCGGTTTCCTTCCCTGCATGAGGTTCCTGCCATCCACACTTTGTTCTTCACACGTAGCCTGGGTGGTTGTGTTAATATCGGTGGTTACACAGCTTAAAGCTACTCCTGCCAAAAGCATTTTCAACACCCTCATGCCTAGGAGTGTGGACAAGAACAAACCAGGTGGTGGGAGATTAGATAAAATCACTTCCATTGTTATTTGTAGCTGGAAAAATGCAAGTGTAGGTATAAGGGCTGGCTAGATTTGGGTTAGACAACAAGCCCCAGCTCTCTGGGGCAAACTGCACCATGTCTGGAAACCCCACTGGAGTGAAGGGATAAATCACTAACTGGCAAGCTGCTCTAATTACAGCTGAGTAACACAGAGCCACATCCAAGCAGTACTGAGGCAACCGAGCAAACTGCTGCTGAGGGAGGAAATGCCACAGCTGCAGAGGACGGCTCCATCCTACTGGTGGTCTCGCACCCACAGCAACCTGTGGTGATTTTAACTTCAGCAAGAGCAGAAGCTAAAATCTCTGCTAGAAGAGATGATACTGCTACAACTAGAAATAAAGAAGTAAAATCTCCATTTCAGATAGAAACATGCCTCAGGGACCACCAGCCCCTCTTGCCACCAAACTCCAGGAAGGAACATGCTCTTTACTACTGCTCACGGCTGAGCTACCATGGCTTCAAGGGATCCACAGACCATTGTTAAAAACTCTCTGCTCCAGTGCAGCTGGGGTTTAGAACTCCATGCGTTCCAGAAGCTCACCCAACAGCTCTTTGTAGAAAAGGCCAGCAGTGTGTGTGAAAAAAAAGTATGAAACTTTATGAGACAATTTTGCTCCTGTGCTCCAAAATATGGCATTTTGTCCCCCACAAAAAAATGTAAAAGCATCCTTTTTTTCTGGCTGACAAAAGATGGAGTTTCCAAGGGATGATTCCCAGGGAGACGCCTTCACATGATGCCAATTGTGTGCTTGAAGGATGATGTATGGCAGCAGGTCCCAGGCGCAAAGGTGAGAACTGAGTAGCTGAAGGAATAAATTACTTGCTTTTTAATCACATACCATACTGGCTTCCCATTGTTTTATTGCTCAGATGTTTTTTAAATAAGGATGAGAGGCTGGTGAAGGACACAAGTGTCTCTCTTGTTACATGGTGCATTATCGCCAGGAGACAGAAATGAAGATGCAAATATATTCGCTGTGATTTGATTCAATAAAACTTGCTCGCGCAGTGCAGTGTGCTGCAGAAATTGGTTCCTCCTACGTTCAACTTGCTAAGACATGAGTACAGGCCCTCTGGGATCTGCAATTCCC
The DNA here is from genome assembly GCA_033558105.1 of Coccyzus lansbergi. Taxonomy (NCBI): domain Eukaryota; kingdom Metazoa; phylum Chordata; class Aves; order Cuculiformes; family Coccyzidae; genus Coccyzus; species Coccyzus lansbergi. The sequence goes on from JAUMJK010000854.1 coordinate 84,563, forward strand.
TGGTTGCTATCGATGACATCACTGACATCTAAGGAGCTGCAGGAATGCTGAGAATGCAGCTCCAGGCTCCTGGGGATGCTGAGCTCCTGGGCTGCTGCGGGAGGGACAAAAGATAGGGTGTCTGGGTTGCAGGCCTGGCTCATTGACAGCCTTCCCCTTCCAATGGACATCATGAGCTCGTTTTAAGGCCACACAACACACGGCCATACAGGGTTGCACCAGTTTAAACAGCAAAGTCGGAATTGCTGGAAAATTTCTTTCACTAATCTCTTAAGATGCTAAGCAGAAATGAGGATTCCAGGACAGGCACACAGGGCAAGACCCCAAACTGATGTAACCCTGCAACCCACCTCTCACAGCCAGCAGAGACCAGAGCATTCAGAGAGCAGTCTTCCACTTTTTGCACCTTTCCAGTGTTACTGGAGTCCCTGCTCCAGAGGACGCACCTGGAGCCAGGTGGCCAGCAACCTGGAGGGTTTCACAAACACACCTCATTCCCTTTCTTCCACAGTGCACAGTGAAAGTGGACACCACTAAGAATTTCAGCTAAGCCAATAACTAATTTTTTTTTTGACTGAAGATATTCTCCTAGGAGACTTCCAAGAGAGATCTCTGTTCTTTCTCAGATGGACCTTTGGCTATTAACAACCTTGCTTGCATTGTATGGAGCAGCTACTGGAGATGTCGCAGATGTTCAAAAAGCTGAGCTTGCACGCTGAGAGGAACTTGAAGCAGATAAGCAGAAAACTCTTCCCCTTAGTTTCAGCCTGTTTGGGAGTCTCTGAAGACTCCAGCATTCATTACCAAAGGGCATGTCTCCACGTGGAGGTTCTTAGGGGTGAGGATGACACAGCTCTTGGCCCAGGACTCCAGGGGTTGGAGCCAAAAAGGTGAAGAAATTTCCATTTCAGACACCTCATCTGCAGTATTTAGAGCAGCAGAGAGCTGTGGATACACAGGATCCAGGAAAAATGGGGAAGAAAGTGAAACACCTTCCTTGCTCAACAGAATATGCTCCACTAGAAGACTAACTACCCACTGTCCTTACTTGAGGACACCCAATGATTTGACCAAATATTACTTTAAAATAGCACAGACTGACTGAGCTGCAGAAGTATTTTCACACTGCAGACAGGGAAGGGAATTCACAGACTGTTTGAAACAGTGAAAGCTGCGACATCACCTCTACTGGAGGGTTCAACTCTCATCAACCTGCATCTTCTTGAGAGGGGATGGAGATCCAAAAGGAGGATGAATGTCAGGATAACAAGGACATAAAATCATGGAATGGTTTGTGTTAGAAGAGACCTCAAAGCTCATCCAGTTCCACCCCCTCCCATGGGCAGGGACACCTCCCAATGGATCAGGTACCTCCAAGCCCCATCCAACCTGGCCTTGAACCCCTCCAGGGATGGGGCAGCCACCACTGCTCTGGGCAACCTGGGCCAGGGCCTCCCCACCCTCACAGCAAAACATTCCCCCCTAAGATCTCATCTCAGGCTCCCCTCTTTGAGCTGAAAACCATTCTCCTTTGACCTATCCCTGTCCTCCCTGTTCAAGAGCCCCTCCTCAGCTTTCCTGGAGCCCCTTTCAGCTCTGGAAGCTGCTCTACGCTCTCCCTGGAGCCTTCTTTTCTCCAGACTGAACAACCCCAACCCCTCTGCTTTTTCTCAAGAGTTACACTGGTCCCTGCCAGAGAAAGATCTTTTGACAAGAGAGTCTAGTGTAGTTTAGAGCTTCTGATACAGCTGCTCAGTGACAAAACCACATTGTGTTGTGTAAAACCAGCCATCTACACTGTGAGTTGACTCATGCAGACTCCAGTTCCTGGGCTCGGTTGCCTCTCCTGGCCCTGAAGGGTGGAGGTGGTTGTTGCAATCATTGATTCTCCCTCTGTATCTGCTACTTTTAGTCTCACTGTGCTTCCCTGGCTGAGGCAGGATGTAGGATCAAGGGGTTATTACACAGCCATGCTAGAACAGACAGGTTTTAATCCCTCCATGCCCTAAGACTCCATGCTTCTGCCCCAATGGCCTGTGAAAATGTCAGGTGCCTAACTCCAGGGAAGGAGAAGGCTTGTTCTCACTGCTCCCATTGCCAGAGCCATACCTGGTCCATGGAACATGAATTTGCCACTCTCTTTGCAGAAACAAACCTTCCATACAGCTGTGCCTCACTGGCATTGGTGTTCCTGCACCGAAGCTGCTCAAGTGCAGCTCCTTAAATCCTGTGTTCAGTTCTGGGCCCCTCAGCACAAGAAGGATGTTGAGGCTCTGGAGCGAGTCCAGAAAGAGCAACGAAGCTGGGGAAGGGGCTGGAGAACAGGCCTTATGAGGAATGGCTGAGAGAGCTGGGGGTGTTTATCCTGGAGAAGAGGAGGCTGAGGGGAGACCTCATTGCTCTCTCCAACTCCCTGAGAGGAGGTTGTGGAGAGGAGGGAGCTGGGCTCTTCTCCCAAGGGGCAGGGGACAGGACGAGAGGGAATGGCCTCAAGCTCCACCAGGGGAGATTTAGGCTGGACATCAGGAGGAAGTTTTTCATGGAAAGGGTCATTGGGCATTGGAACAGGCTGCCCAGGGAGGTGGTTGATTCACCTTCCCTGGAGGGGTTTAAGGCACAGGTGGACATGGTGCTGAGGGATATGGTTTAGTGTTTGATAGGAACAGTTGGACTTGATGTTCCAGTGGGTCTCTTCCAACCTGGTGATTCTATGATTCTATATGTGTCTGATCAAGACTGTCTGAAAGGGACAATCCCTCATTACAGCTCTGCCCTGGTAAATTCAGTTGATTTTCCCACCAATGCTCCCTAATGTTACACCCAACAACATGCATTCACACTGCCCAGTACACCAAGCCCTTGGCTTCTTCATGCAATCTTCATTCCCATCATTGTGTGAGGACAAAAAAACCATTGATGCCAAAACCTGAAAGCCTGCAGAGCAGTGCCTCCATGGTTTCTGTTGTATTAGGAATCAGTGCAGCCCTTGAGAGCACCAGGATAAATCATTAACAAGTCATTATTGTTCGTAGGTATTTTTGGCAGGAAACCACTAAGGTCAACTTGGACAAACTGCCTTGGAGCGGTGGGGGTGGCACTACTCCTGGAAAAGCATTCAAATCCTCCTCTAATACCAAAAAAAACAGTCTAGAAGTGACCTTCCTTGCTGAATCTAACCAACACAAAGAGTTCCACAGTCACTCCTTCCCGCTTGTCTTGGCCCGAGCTTTCTTCCTGCACCTATGATCAAGCCCTCATGTCTGCAAAGTGCCTGCTGCTCTCCTGGCACACATGGAATGACAGCGCTTGTTAATCACCAGCCCCCTCGTCGTGTGGGCAGGCCCACAGCCCAAAGAGCATTTCTCATTCACCAGCCCTATGATCTCACAGCCGCATCCATCACTTCTGCTACCGGAGGTTGGGGAATTCCCAGACGCTCCTGTACTTCTAGAGATCTGCCCAAGGGTGGCTGTTTCTCATTCTTTGGAAACCTGTAGAGATGCCACTTTTGTCCAACTGTATCAAATGTTCTTTCTACCCATAGAGAAAGTCATCACCTCAGTAGGCAACACGATGCTCCTTCTCCTGCAGGGACACGATGCTCCTTCTCCTGCAGGGACACGTGTGTACAGGGAGGGGATATCAACCCAGGTACTATCAGTGCCTGTGGCCATTACTGCTGGCACACAGCTGAGCAAACATCAAGAGCCATCCCCGTGGTTAATGTCCTGCAATCATGGAATGGTTTGGGTTGGGAGGGACCTTAAAGCCCATCCAGTCCCACCCCTGCCATGGGCAGGGACACCTCCCACTGGATCAGGGGCTCCAAGCACCATCCAACCTGCCCTTGAACCCCTCCAGGGATGGGGCAGCCACCCCTGCTCTGGGCAACCTGGGCCAGGGCCTCCTCACCCTCACAGCAAAATATTTCTGCCTGAGATCTCATCTCAATCTCCCCTCTTGCAGTTCAAAACTGTTCCCTTCATCCTCTCCCTGCCCTCCCTGATCCAGAGCCCCTCCCCAGCTTTCCTGGAGTGAATTTCAGCACTGGAAGCTGCTCTGAGGTTTCCCCACAGCTTTCTCTTCTCCAGGCTGAACAACCCCAACTCTCTCAGACTGTTCTTGTATGGGAGGTTCTCCAGCCCTTGCATCATCTCTGTGGCCTCCTCTGGACTCGCTCCAACAGCTCCATGTCTTTCCTGTGCTGAAGACTCCGGAGCTGGATGCAGGACTCTAGGTGAGGTCTCGCCAGAGCAGAGCAGAGGGGCAGAATCCCTGCTGCTCCCACTACTTTGGATTCAGGCCAGGGCACAGTTGGCTTGCTCAGACACAAGTGCGTATTTCCATCTCATGTTGAGCTTCTCATCCCCTAGCATTCCCATATTCCAGAAGCTGATCCATCCTCACAGCTCATAACAGTCTCAGGCACTCCAGCTCTATGAAACACTATTCTCGTTGTCATTTCTTTTCCTGCTTTGGTGGCCAGGTGGCCACTGACCCCATTGCTATTGAGCTTTTGTAAACCAAATGCCAAAGGACACTTCCAGAGCATCATGATGTAGCAATCCTTCCAATTATCTGGATGTGGTTCTTTTAAAATTAAGTAAGCAAACAACCCTGACACAAACAGCTCAAAGGCTGTTGTGTGTTGTTTGGTGCATGCTCCTGGCCAGGAGATACAACACCAAGATGCCATGGAGTCAGACCAGCCGCCCAGACAGTCCTGCATGGCTTGGTAGTGATGTTTGTTTGGTTTTTTTGCAAAGGAAAACTACTTTCAACTTTGACATTTAAAAAATGCCTTTTGTCCCTTTTCAAGCTCACCAGCTTCTGGACACGTTCATAGGAGCCACGAAAACCAGGAAGGTAACCAAATCTATCTCCTGAACCTAACTTCCAGCTTTTTCTGACAAATATTGACTTCGTCACCACAGATCCAGGCAGGGACATCTCTGCTGCAAAGAGAAGCAGCAGCTGCCTTTACTACAGCCTCAAGCATGGTCAGACAACTCAACAAGGTGTTTCTACCAAGCCTGGGTTTGCCAGCCCCACCTCTCTGCATATCCTGGGAGCAGAGGCTGTGCCTCCACATGGACCCCCTTCCAATGATGTTCAAATCCCTGCCCCATCCTCTTGAGCCCCAGTTTTTTTGTGAGCTTTGAGAAGTTTTTACTTCAAGAGGCTGAAAGCAGAGACTTAATCACAGCCTGAAGGGGTGAAGACATGGACAACAGGTACTGGCTTCATGGTAGGGCTGTGGGACCTGGGCTACAAGCAAGGCTCTAATACACATAGAAATAGTGGAATAGAAATATTTCCACCACTTAAGAGGAGACTGCATGGCATATCTATGATAAAACTGGCAAGTTGTCTATCTCCCCCTGTAACCCACTCGGACCAGCGATGACAGAAGGGTAACTGCTCCAGGAGATGCTGGTGGCAGCTCCATTTCAGAGCTGGCAGGGCCTGCACACTGCCTGCATGAGTTTCACACTCCTGAGGACAGGAATGATGTCTGTTTGCCATGAGAATTCTCCAGTACCTTCACGGGCAGGGACAGACTCAGGTCTGCTGTTCATCTGCATCTGTGAGTTGAAGTTCTGAAAACCATGAACTGCAAAACCCACAGGATGTGTTTTCTTCATGAGGATATCTTCCCTCTTTCCCTAGGTTGTCCCATAGCTCTTGATATTGATGATAGCTCTCCAGGCTCTCACGACATCCCACCTTTGCACCTCTGCACCAGTGTGGTTGTGCAAACCTCATGAGGTCCAACAAGGCCAAGTGCAAGGTCCTGCTCCTGGGTTGGGGCAATCCAAAACACGAACACAGCATTAGTGGAGAACAGATTGGGAGCAGCCCCGAGGAGAAGGACCTGGGGTGCTGGGGGATGAGAAGCTCAACACGAGATGGCAATTTGTGTTCACAGTGCAGAAACCAACCATGTCCTGGGCTGCATCCAAAGCAGAGGGACCAGCAGGGAGGGAGGGGATTCTGCCCCTCTGCTCTGCTCTGGCAAGACCTCACCTAGAGTCCTGCATCCAGTTCCGGAGTCTTCAGCACAGGAAAGACATGGAGCTGTTGGAGCGAGTCCAGAGGAGGCCACAGAGATGATGCAAGGGCTGGAGAACCTCCCATACAAGAACAGTCTGAGAGAGTTGGGGTTGTTCAGCCTGGAGAAGAGAAAGCTGTGGGGAGACCTTAGAGCAGCTTCCAGTGCTGAAAGGGGCTCCAGGAAAGCTGGGGAGGGGCTCTGGATCAGGGAGGGCAGGGAGAGGACGAGGAGGAATGATTTTGAACTGCAAGAGAGGAGATTGAGATGAGATCTCAGGCAGAAATGTTTTGCTGTGAGGGTGAGGAGGCCCTGGCCCAGGTTGCCCAGAGCAGTGGTGGCTGCCCCATCCCTGGAGGGGTTCAAGGGCAGGTTGGATGGGGCTTGGAGCCCCTGATGCAGTGGGAGGTGTCCCTGCCCATGGCAGGGGTGTGACTGGATGGGCTTTGAGGTCCCTTCCAACCCAAACTATTCCATGTTTCTGTTATTCAGGACAGGGCTGCCATCAAGTAGAGTTCAAGCAGGCTGCTTTTTTCCTGGAATAATGACCAACAATATTCAAAGAAAATCCTTCTGAGTGTGACACAGGTTTATTGACTCTGAGGTACAGTCTTAGCTACAACCAAAATTTCAGGGATCTTCTCATCATGAGCTACCCAACGCTTTTGAGGCCAGTCGCACAAACTGCAGGAGCAACTTTTTTCTCAGTTTTCCAGAGAACCTGTCAGGGACCCCTCTACCTTTACTTTCCAGGGCCTGTTCCTTCTCTGGCATTTTGTCTGAATACTCCCACAACTAGAGCTGCATCCGAAGCTTTGGTGACTTTGGGGTGCCCTCAGAATCCTTGTGCCCCAGCTTGGCAGGGCTCTGCCACTGGGTGCTGGCCCCTGCTTCCACGACTTCCAGACTCCATTTCCCTGGTCCTTCAAAACCCCTTTCATCTTCCAGGACCGGTGATGAACATCAAGTGGATTATAAAACAATTTCTTTTGTTGATAGAAAATTCTTTGAAGGGCGTGAACGGCAGGAGAAAGAAAGGGCTCCTCTGAACTGTGCGCTGGCTGGAAACCCCCGGAGGGCAAGAATCCGATCCCTCATCTTTGAGGAGCACAGGCCTGTCTGTACAGGCTGCAGGAGCAGCCAGCCCAGGAGAGCTTTGTGTGTGCAGCACCGACAAGAACAGCCACCAGCCCCCTCCTTGCCAGCGCATTGCGCCAGGTTCATCAGCCGCCTGCACCTTCTGCACCGTGAACCTAAAATGGCTTTGTTCCTTCCCCTTTGCACCCCAGGGTGGACCCTGGAGTCTTCCTCACTCCATTAGTCCTCTTCAGCAGAGGCAAATCTCCTCCCCAGCATCTCCCCACCTGCCATGTGCTCTGCCTCCCTCCCCACTCCCACGCACCCCTCTCCAGGTGGATCATCCAACCAAAAATAAATCCTCTCTCCTGCTGCTCAAAACCTACCTGTGGGTCTTCCCAGAGCTGCTCAGGAGGAAGAAATCCTCCATCCACTGACCACGACACCTGGTGAGGGTCACACAGCTATTGAATACCAATGCCCCACCACATAGCTCTGACGCTCGCAGCAAGCACTGGCTGCAGGAATTCTGCAGACGCCATGGAGTAATTCATGACCTTCTAAATCAAAAGTTATAAAGAGAAATCTGGAGGATCATAAAGCACCACCGGTTTGCAGAACATGTCCCTTACAAGCAAGTACTTTGGTAATCAGCATTGAGCTTGAGAAGCCAAGATTTGCCAATTTCAAGTTATCCAGCCCTAGGAAGAATCAGTATTGCTTCTGTATCTTTCGTTGACAGCCTTGGGCAGCCAGTCATGCTCTGGGTCAGCCCCATCTTCTTCCCATCAGAAACACAAGGACTGAAGCCCTTCAGAGGGGAACTGTATGCTTCAGTGAAATTACCAGTATGGACAAAAAAGAGTGAGCAGTGCAGAGGTCTTTAAGAAATTTCCCCTCAGAGATTTCTACTGACCTGCATCATACAAAGGTTTGGGTTGGAAGGAACCTTAAACCCCATCCAGTTCCACACACCCTCGGCCATGGGCATGGACACTTTCCACTCCATCAGGTTGCTCATAGACTCATCATGAGCAGTGGTAACACCACCAGTACCTGTTCCTTCACCCACCAGCATCTCTTGACGCAGCCACACCATCCCAAGCAGTCAAATTAGGGTCCTGTGCCATCTGGTGTTCCACATCCAGGAAAACCCACAGGTGTGATGCTCACCCCTAGAACATGTTTCTTTTACAGCCACCACACAGTTTTCCTGTTAGGTTTTGCAGTCTCTTAAGCAGTGCTAGTAGCTAACATAATAATATGGAGGTTATAGATAAATAATAGCTGCACCCCAGCTTTTCTGCTGCCCCCAGTGTTCAGGGCCAGCCTCTGAGCAAGGAGAGAGCAAAGGCAATGGACCTGGGGCAGGGGGAAGAAGATGAAACTCCCAATTTCTGCCCAGCATTGCAGCTGAACATGTGCTGCACATCTGCAGTTCCCTTGACTCCCTTATTGCCCACGGATTTCAAGTGGAACTGTGATCTTTGCAGAATCACAGAATGCTTTGGATCTGAAGGAAACTTAAAGTCCACCCAGTCCCACCCCTGCCATGGGCAGGGACACCTCCCACTGGATCAGGGGTTCCAAGCCCCATCCAACCTGGCCTTGAACCCCTCCAGGGATGGGGCAGCCATGGTAAATCCAGCATCAAAGCTGGGCAGGAGGCACCACAGCTGCTCCTGGGTTATTCCTGAAGGCAGCCTGCTGCCTGGGGCCCTGCTCGTCCCAGTGCCCTCCAGCTGCCTGAGGCACTACAAACAGCCCTGGGGGCAGGTTTTCCCACAGGCCAGTTACAGCCCCGTCTGCCTTTCCCATTCTTCCTGCAAGAAGCACTCTGTACTCCTTCCAGCTCCCCTCACACAGCCCCAACAGTCCTCTGACCGAGGCTACATATAAATTAGTGCATTCAAGCTATCCTGGGTCCTGCTAGACAGCCAAGGTGGGGAGAGGACCATGATGTGGATGGGTTCATCCCTTCCCCCCATCACACTGTGGCTAAAGAAGCACATTTTCTTGTTTCTCGCTTTCCTGGCTTCACTCTAAAGGCTGTCAGGTACATCTATTGACATTTCCAAACAGCCTTGATGTGCAGGCTGGTCTTTACAGTCCATCTGCCACGGCTGAGCTGGCCAGAGGAGGAGGTGACTGGTCAGGGGAGGGAGAGCTGGGGAGAAGGGAAGGTCTTCTCAAGGTAGCTCAGCAAAAGTCTGATTAGGAATGTGATGGGAGCTGAGAAGAAAGCATAGGGTGTGGAAAAATAGGGAGGAGAAAGATTGTTTTGGAGGAGAAGAGGTCCAGGGCTCTGGGCAGTTTCATTAGAGGAATATTAAGTAAATGAGTCAGAGCTTGCGGTGCCTCAGGCTCGGGAAAGCTGCTGCTGGGCTGAAGGGATGGCAAGGGAAAGCGAGGTTCGTGGCATGCTGTCTCCGTGTGAAATTCAACCATAACACAACAAGAGGAAACATGTTGCCTGCCTAATACTTTTATTAACATTTGCAGAGTTTAAGCACTTCAGACCTTCGACCAGTGCCTCTGTCTGTACCCGACTCACGTCCTGCCTCTGCCTCACGGGACTAGTGACTCCAGTGAGCATTTTCCAATTCACTGCACTTCCAGGAGGCAACACATAGTGCTCAGCACTCCCCTCTCGAGCAGCACCCACCACACCACACTGCCTTCAGGTTCAAAAAGTAATTTTGTGTGTCAGGATTTATGCATTCGTAACTGGAATACGGATATAAAATTTATCTCTTAATACTTGCACCTGAAAAAATGAGATATTGCGGAAATACCCACCAAGCAAGAGTACTATGAGTATCAATAAATGTATATCTTACCTGTGCCTATATGTATCATAGAATCACAGAGTAGTTTGTGTTGGAAGGGACTTCAAAGCTCATCCAGTTCCATCCCTGCCATGGGCAGGGACACCTCCCACTGGATCAGGGACTCCATCCAACCTGGCCTTGAACCCCACCAGGGATGGGGCAGCCACCCCTGCTCTGGGTAACCCTGCCCTAACATTAAGTATATGAATGTATATATAAATATATGTATGCATGTATAGATATATATAAATACCTTATAGATACCTATAGAGATCAATCAATTGATCAAACTGTTTTACACACACAAAATAACCAAGCCTGAAAGTTAAGCTAGATGAAATAAAATGCCTACTTTTAAATTAGAATATGCATTTTATGAACATCTGGGAAATTCAAGGTAAGGAAGTTAATCCAGAGGATGCTGTGATGCTAGAGATACAGGAAAATTGCACTAGACTGGGCTAATACAGGGTTCTTGCTATATAGGAAAAAAAAAGGTCACCTAAAAATATATTTAATTGTACAAAAGAATTCCAAAGATCTGTATTGAAAACACAGTTCCATGCCTGTATTGAAGAAAAATAGAGTATCAAAGTTACCTACTGACCACAGTGATAACAGAGACCAGGAAAGGTTAAGGGAAGTGGCAGTGGTGGCAGAAGTGGAAAAGCAGTGTGAATGCGGGACTTCCACTATCACCGTCCAGGCAGGGCACAGGTTGCATTGAAGTCTGACCTAAAGACAGCTCTAGGTATCTTTATCAACTTCTTTATGGAGCAGCTCAGAGCTATCTCTGAAGCAGATGAAATCTAGATGGAACACAAGTCCGGAGAGGAGCAGCTGAGGGCCCTGGGGCTGTTCATCCTGGAGAAGAGGAGGCTGAGGGGAGACCTCATTGCTCTCTGCAGCTCCTGGAAAGGAGGTTCTGGTGAGGTGGTTGCTGGTCTCTTCTCCCAAGTAATGAGTGATAGGATGAAAGGAAATGGCCTCAAGTTGCACCAGGGGAGGTTTCTACGGGATATTTAGGAAAAACTTCTCTACCAACAGAGTGGTTAAGCCCTGGTAGAGGCTGCCCAGGGCAGTGGGGGTGTCTCCATCATTGGAGGGGTTCAAAAACCATGTGGTTGTGGTGCTTGGGACATGGTTTAGCAGGCACGGTGGGGTTGGGCTGACAGTTGGACTGGGTGAGGTTAGAGGGCTTTTCCGCTCTTAATGATTGTATGATTCTACTCCTGCCAAGCACATCAAGTTTCTGGTTTGAAATAGATAATTTCTGTAATAGTGACCATTGTATATTCAATTCCCCCTGTTCACAGGAAAGGAAAATTAATAATTGTGACAGCAGAGTCCAAGAAGGCTAAGGAAAGTGGTAAAGGTGACATTCATAAAGATGGTAATCGTGACAGACATAAAACCATAACAAATTCTAAGAATAAGGAAAGTGGTTAGAAAGACATTTTAGAAGTCAAACAAGAAGGTAAAATGGATCCTGGCGATAAAATAATGGTTTAGTGATCTCCTGCTAGAGGCTTGGAGTATGCCCAGGCCATCAAACAGAAGGAGATGAGATGGATCTTAAAAGACCAGCAGTGAACAGCGATGGAGAGATTGCTAGAAGGGAAAGGCAACCTTCAAAAAGTGGAATGTCAGTCCATACAATGAGAGCAGAAGATACTGTAACCCTGGCAAGCTAAGGACACTGATCAACAGAGAAAGACATGCTAGGGAAGTACGTGCAGACAATAAAACCTTTTTCAACACATCAGAAGGAGGAAGCCTCTTAACAAGTTTCTGCGACTAACAAACAAACAACACAGGGAATGAAAGACGCACTCAAAAAATACTTGCAGAAAAGGCGAAATGAATCGCTTGTGTCATGGTTCATTGCCGGGGAAGCCAGGAACTGGCCAAGCAAAGCATTTCAGCATGGTCATAAATTGCTGGGGAAAGGATAAATTAATAAGGTGACAAAATTTGCAGATGAAATGGTATTTTTTTTTTAATTATCCATTCTCAAGATGTGTAGGCTTGAATGAAGAAACTCAGGCTGCTTGGTGTATGTTTTAACGAGCAACAGGATCCTAAGAACTCCCACCTCCTCTCGTGCTCCTAGGCACTTAGTCCCCGCTGCTCACCCCATCCCAGACTTCTCCTTGAGTTAATTTAACTTATGAAAACATCAGAAAATAAGCCTAGTAACTAAAGTTGAGCATTTCCTGCATTTTTAATGAGTTGGACAGGTTTGGTGAGGCACTGGCAGATGTTGTCCAGGGAAGTCATGAATTCCCCATGCCTGGAGGTGTTCAAGGCCAGGCTGGATGATGCCTTGAGCAACCTGATCCAGTGGGAGTTGTCCCTGTCCATGGCAGGGGGTTGGAACTGGATGGGCTTTGAGGTCTTTTCCACCTCCAATCATTCTATGATTCTATGAAATACTCCCTGTGGCACACCTAGAGCTGGACCATGTATTTGATGATGGCTGCCCTATCTCAAAATTGAATAGTATTAAAAAATAGCCAGGTAGCAAAAATAGACAGGTAGAAACAAGGTGTGGGATGGTTTGGGGGAAGAAGAGCATCTACCTGTTTAGATGCTTCACCCAGAGCACCTCATAAAATTGTGAACATCATCAGTAATACAAATACAGAATTCTGTAATTCATAACCCAAAGATGACAGGAGCACTGCAAGCTCCTGTCAAGTGAAAGTTTAAAAGTAAACGAAAATAAATCTTATCACATTCCCTGAGGAAAGTGTAAAACATCCAGAAAGTCATGTAGGCAAGATCCTCCCCAGCTAACAATTGATGTCCTGTCTGCCATTTCCAGCCTATGTGCTCCCAAATACAGCGCTTGCTGGGATTTGGGAGGATAACCCCTCCTCAATCTTTTTCTCCTACCAGTCTTTTTGTCTAACTTCAAGTATCTACCCGTGCATGTAGCCCATGCACTGCTGAGCTAGTTGTCTCCTCTCCCTCTAAGACAAAAACCCCCTAAACACTGTGCCCCTATAATACATTGTTCATTCACCCTGTGAGAGTCACCTACATTCCTTTAGATTGGCTGACACTAGGACATCCCAGTCATTTCCAGTGGCTTTCCACAAAAAGGGGTAAAACTCATCCACAATGAAGATCCTTTTGGAGGGACTGGATTCCCTGCAGAAGTCAGCATCACTGCATATGATAGTTTTCACTTCCGGGATAAAGACACCTTTGACTTCATGTTGTCCAGTAAATTTAAGAAAACCATTCTTTTAAAACCAGCAGAAGAAGTCATTCTTCTACACAGAAATCTTAAGCCAAAAGAGATGATGACAAAACAGGAGGTTTATGAACTGTACAGGTGCTGCTCAGGGTGGTGATGGAAGAGATTCAACACTATCTAATTGCTAATAAACAACACAGAAGAACCTACACAGAATTAATCTCTTGACCCAGGCTTTCATACTTCCTTTAAATCTGCCTCCAGGTTTTCAGGTCAAATGCTGAAACCAATCGTGCTATTTGGCAAGGATGGCTTATCTCTGTGGGAGGCCCTCAAAGAGGTGCAGCACAACCACTTTCCTGCTGTCCTCAGACTGGTTGAGCTCATTCTTGTTCACCTCCCTTATCAGCCTGTTTACAAGGTCGGTGCACACCTTGGAAGAGTGAAGATGCAACATAACGATCTGTATTTGCTTGGCTCCAGATGGTAATGTGCCTGTATGTGTATGGCCCACAGGGAAGCTGGGAAGGAGCTCTGGATGAGGGAGGGCAGGGATAGGATGAGGGAAACGGTTTTGAGCTGCAAGAGGGGAGACTGAGATGAGATCTTAGGGAGAAATGTTTTGCTGTGAGGTTGGGGAGGCCCTGGCCCAGGTTGCCCAGAGCAGGGGTGGCTGCCCCATCCCTGGAGGGGCTCAAGGCCAGGTTGGATGGGGCTTGGAGCCCCCGATCCCATGGGAGGTGTCCCTGCCCATGGCAGGGGTGGCACTGGGTGGGTTTCGAGGTCCCTTCCAACCCAAACCATTCTGTGATTATATACAAACGTTGACCAAACACTGCCCGAGTAAGACTGAAACAATATCACCAGGCAATAAGAAGAAAGAGAAAAGGCATTTTCAACTTGACTGTTGTTTCATTATTCAAATTTACTACCTTGGCTCCTCATTTGATCCTAAACTTCCAGTTGATAACAAGCAAAAGTACACTGCATTCTTACGTTACTCAAGGTAGCCATCTCCTTGCTTCTTGATGAGATTGCATCACAGTTATCCAGGTATTTTTTCATCAGGTAAGACCACTACAGCGAGCTTGGAGGATGTAGAACATAGATATTACTTGCTTAGCTCACTTTAAGAACATGTATCTCATCTGGCTTCAAGAGACAAAATTATTTCCTAGTTTATTTAATGCAGAGCTTCAATTTTAGTCATAAATTCCTTTATGATTCAAACTTTACATATACTCAAATCTATTTCTTTTTCTGTGTTGCTCTGCAGCAAGTCAGAACAGTGGTAAACACTGACTTTATAACAAACACCTGGATTGGATTTTCAAGTAGCTGAATGATTTCAGTGGAAAAGTCATAATGCTACAACTACCTGAAAGGAGGTTGTGGTGAGGTGGGTGCTGGTCTCTTCTCTCAAGAAACAAGCAATAGGATGAGAGGAAACACCTCAATTTGCACCAGGGAGGTTTAGATTGGGTATTAGGGAAAATTTCTTCACTGATGGAGGAGTGAAGCTCTGGCAGAGGCTGCTCAGGGCAGTGGTGGAGTTTCTGTCCCTGGAGTAGTTCACAAAATGAGCAGACATGGTACTTGGAGACATGGCTTGGTGGGCACAGTGGAGTTGGGCTGACAGTTGGACTGGATGATCTTAGACAGCTTTTCCAACCTCACCAATTCCATGATTCTAACTTTGAAAACCTGCGAGAAACTCAATTCCCACCTCTGTTTCAGACAATGTCAAATTCCCAGGTATATGGTAAGCATCTCTGCTTACACAGGCTGTGGTTTCAGGGAGTGAGTTCAGAGAAATTAGTGTTTTTTTCCCTTTTAATACTCTGAGAAACTTTTAATGAATTACCTAAGATGATGATCTGATGCAGTGCAGGCTTCACAAACTGGTGTCTGTGGGCTGTACACCGATATCCCACAATACATGAACAGATGAGCGCAGGAAATCAGTCACTAGAGAGGGCAATGACTGAAATGAAGGGGAAACACACAAGGAGATGCTTATCTTGTTAAAACGTGGTCAAAACCAAGGCAAAACAAAACTAAGAGAAATCCAAGGATATCAGCTTACAGGTGCAGCCTGAGTGGAAATGACAGATAAATACTGTAAATATATCTGAAAGGCAGGTGAACTCCTGAAGGTGCTCTGAACTCCGGCAAAACAAATATGAATTTCAAAATTGAAAGACGAAAGATAAACGACTTTGAAACTCACAGTTCTCCCCCTCAGCCAGTGCTCATGGATGTCTTCTGTACAGAAGCCAGCCCTGGGCTCTGCCAGCTCAACCAACCTATCTTTCATAGAATCATAGAATTACCAGGTTGGAAGAAACCCACCGGATCATCGAGTCCAAGCATTTCTATCATTCCTATTTCCTCCTCCTAGATGACATTACTGTTTTAAAACCTGTATGGTTTCTGTATCGCAAGTCTTCATCATTGCAGCAGTTACAGACAAAACAGCCCAGATCCCTTCCAGGTTGGGTAAATGGATCACTCAGCTGGGCTTTGTGTCAACTGAGCATAGTAAAAAGAATAACTTTTCCAAAGCTGTTTGATTAACACGATATTTCCGTCCACTCTTTACACCAGCGTGTTTTATTTCTCAGCTGAAGAGAGGAAGGGAAGTTTGGCAAAACTGCATGTTCTTAATGAACAATTCAGGCGTGGGTAACATCCAGCCATCAACCATTGATAAAATTGTAGAATCAAAGGATGTTTTGAGTTGGAAGGAACCTGTAAAGCCCACCCAGTTCCATCCCCTGCCACGGGCAGGGACACCCCCTACTGGATCAGGTTGCTCAGGCCCCATCACATGTGGCCTTCAGCACCTTCAGGTGTGGAGCAGCCTCCATTTCTCTGGGCAACCCCCACCCTTATCATAGAATCATAGAATCACCAGGTTGGAACAGACCCACTGGATCATCAAGTCCAACCATTCCTATCAAACTCTAACTCATGTCCCTCAGCACCTCATCCACCCGTCCCTTAAACACCTCCAGGGAATGTGACTCAACCCCCTCCCTGGGCAGCCTCTGCCACTGCCCAGTCACTCTTTCTGTGAAAACCTTCCTCCTGATCATGAAGAATTTCTTCCTAATATATAGTCTAAATCTTCCCCCTTCCAATCTAAAGACATTCCTCCTCGTCTTGTCACTCCATGCCCTTCTGAAAAATCCCTCCCCAGATTTCCATTAGGCCTTTCCTGGTACTGGACAGTCGCTATAAGGTTTCCCTGGAGCCTTCTCTTCTCCAGGTTGAACAACTTCAACTCTCTCAGCCTCGCCTCACATGAGAGGTGCTCCAGACCTCCGATCAACTTTGTATCCTCCTCTGGACCCATTCCAGTAGTTCCATATTCTTCTTATGCTGGGGATTCCTGAACTGGAAACAGGACTCCAGGTGGGGTCTCACAAGACTGAGAGGGCAGAATCTCCTCCTTGCCCTGCTGGCCACGGTTCGTTAGATGCAGCCCAGGATACCGTTGGCCTTCTCATCAGTCAGCAGGTACGGACAAAACTCTACACACCGAAGCATCCACAGGTGAGGAATTAGGAGAAGAATAATGGAGAATGACATTCAATATACACACACATCATTCCATTGACTTGATTTAGATCAAATCACTTCAGTTTAATAATTTAAATGGAACTAAAATGATGTGATTTAAGAACTAGCTACTTAACGGGAACAGTCAATCAAATGGAGAAATGTACAACTGCTTCTTTCTGGCAATCCTGCCCTAGATAACACAGAGTCCTGCACCATCAGAAACAATGGCAGAAACAAGGCCACCAGCTCTGATCTTTTGGGAACAATGGACATTTTAGTACATCTAGACACAATCACAGACAGGACAGTAACACCAGAATGAAGAGCTCAGAAAATACTCAGATGATGAGGGACTTATATCCTTGAAAGCACCAACTTTGAAAATAACCAAAGGTTGATGTAAGGATACTATCATGATGAAATAACAGCGGAACATACAGTGCCAGTGAGAAACCCTGGTCAAAAGGTCAAATGGGATCCTCTGAGTACAATTCAGACTGAGGAGATTGAAGATTACAGCAATCACAATACTGGATCAAAGGAAATCCTTAACACGTGCCCAAACTACAGACTGGTTTGCAGTCAAGAAGCAGCCAGACTGTCATTAACCTCCTCAGACAGTCATCTCTCCAACAGGACACAGACAACCCATGAGTCAACACAAAATCTTCCTACATCTCTTTCAAATCTGTGCAAATATAAACATGTCCCCAAAGGTCTTAACTGTCAGTGGCTTTCACCTAGGTTCTACAGAAGTTTTCAAGTCATAGAATCATAGAATCATGGAATGGGACCTTAAAGCTCATCCAGTTCCAAAACCCCTGGTATAGGCAAGACAACTTCCGCTGGATCAGGTTGCTCAAAGCCCCATCCAGCCTCACCTAAGCATAGGAATACTTAAAACCATGTTCATATGGTTGCTTAACCAGAGTTTATAAGCTATTAAAAATCTCTCAAAGTTCTTAACTAGGTCAACAGAATTAAATAAACATAAGGAAGTTTGCCTCCATGGAGACATCAGGCTTCTCAATGCTGGCATTCATTGTGTTTACTCAAAGCAGTATGTCCACCCATAAATACTGCGGTTAGATTTTACCTGTTGTGCTCTCACTTCATAAGTCATGGCACAAGAGTCAGATTACTGCTGTGGAAGGAGAAAAAGAGTTTACTATTGTTAAGCAGTCTTCTTTGAGACACACATTGTGCATATATTCTTCATTGTGGGCCTACAGCTCATCCCAACTACAAGACTGCAGTGGAAACAGAGAGAGTGGTTAATGTGGATTGGTCCTACACATCTCAAAACAGCCCAATGACTACCATGTTATCTTCTTTTCTTCTTCAAGTGACATTCATGTCCATATTCAGAAAGTATCTCCAAGCAGTAAATCCCTCTCGTCTCTCCCCACAAGATGTGGTGAGGGGTGTCTCAAGCATTTTGGAGAAGCCTGCAAAAGGCAATCTACCTAATTTGGGATCACTCCTGGAAGTATCTGCAATGGAACAGAGTATAATGGAACGCCACCGGCCAGCTCTGCAGATATCGAGATGGAGATATCTGCAGGAGAAGCTTTTGTACAACTTGACCTTTGATGGAATTTACTGCTGGCCGGAGGCAGGAACACTTACACCATATCGTAACATCTCCTGATACAATACGTTATGCAATTACCAGTATCGCTGCACCTCTTTTATCTCCCAGTTCACGATACAGGTGAACCGAGGCCACCTGACAGGTTTGGCTCTGTGCAGACGGGAAGAAGATGGTCTGCTTGACATCAAACCTCAGAGGAGACATTGCTCTGTCCGTGGAGATCTGGGGGTTGCTTGCCGGGGGAGAGAAGGGCTATTTTCTGGCTCCAGTGAAGCTTAGATATGACCTCAGGAAAGCATATAGGAAATCTTATCTCGGAAGGGAGAATAAAGACACTGGATGCCAGACATTCAGCGGTTGGTCTTTCTTGCCCTCTGGCAGAAGTTCTTGCTACCAGGAAAGCCACATTTAAGAACACGGTTAGAATAAGAAACAAGCTGGTGCAGGCTCATGTTATCACGCTGTCTGCATGGTGAGACCCTGCTCAGGACCCCATGCTGGGAGAGAGGTCAACGCTTTTAGCAAAGTTCCACGTAGAATTTTAAGACCAGGGGATCCAAAGGAAATTTTAAATGCCTCAGATGGACAGAAATAGTTGTTCAGATACCGGCACTGATGGAATCTGTATGTTGCTGCTCATCAGTCCCAGTGAACACCCCAGAATCACCAAAACACAGGTCTATGTAGGGATGAGATGTCTAAGCTAAGAGAATCTTCTCCTACTAACAACCATTATTGAGCATCACAACCCATAGGGTTCAGAGGAGGAGCTGGAGCAAATGTCTTGAATTCTGTGCAAGTCAATCCAGGAGGATGGGTAAGCTTCTCTGGTAACTCCGGCTCTAGCATTTCCTAAGCCTGACCAGCCAGACTGACATCTGCAAGATTGCCACTAATGTACCTTGCTTTGTCTTGCAGAAGGCTTTTAGGGGAAGAAGGATTAGATAGGTATCAATTAATCCTTCAGAATCAAGAACGTGTTTACCAGAGATCCAGGAAACACGCTGCCCTAGAGGCAATGGAACTAGTACTTGTTAGAAACTGAGGTAAAAAGAGTCAGCTTTGCAAATCCCTTGATTCTGCAGCCTGGTCCTTCAGATGTTCTCCCATGTTTCTCACTGGGAGCCTGTCAGTTTCTACAACTGATACATTCAGCATTCCTGATGCTGAGTTCCCATCAGGCACACTGGATTCTCTGGCTCCATGGCTTCTGACAGAAAAGATGGAAAGTCAGAGTATCTTATTTGATGTTATTTGAACATGAAGACCTTAAAATACAAATGATGTGGTTGGTTAGCAAGGGTTGTAATTTATTTTTGACTTAACACATCTCCTGATCTTCTTGGTGACCAAACACCTGATGTTCACAAGTTACCATGATTCACTTTTAGGCAAGAGGAGACTTATAGATGCCAACAAACCTATTAAAGGTAGATATGCATTCTCTAATACACAGAGAGGCTCTTATTTCAACTACAGGAATACCTGGTATTAAGATACAGTTATCACAAAGACAAGCGAATGCCCAAGAGCAGGTGCCTTACCCAAACCCTTGGGCAGGCACCAAAGATGCAGTCTCTGGTACCAACAATATACAGAACTCATTGGGAATGAGGAGGGATGAACAGATCCAGCACTAGTGAGCAGTTTCCTGACACGGAGGTATCTTGTAACAGGCATCCTTGGAAAGGTCAGGAAGCTGCAAAAGTGACCAGCACACATCTCCTCAGTCCCTAGCACTGATCCGGTGCTGCAACATGGACTCTGGCTGAGTTCCTGCTCTGTGCCCAAAACTGGGAGAAGAGGGAGGGCAGCAATGGCAGAAATGAGTGGAAGGACTAAGATCCATCAGTTATATCCTGAGATCTGATGCCCAGGAGCAGGATAGCGCAAGGTGCACTCCAAGATTTTGATATACAGAACTGATACTGCTTTGGTCACAGGTTCCCGCATTCAGCATTGGCCAATGTTTCAGAGAGGAAACATGTTCCTGATGAATGCACCTGATACTGGAGTCTTTCTGTCAGTGCCAATGATAGTTCTTAAAGAATATAAGCAGCACACTAGTTCTTCCACGAGTTAAAGACATGGTGCATCCTCCTGTCTACTCCTTCGAAGTCTACAACCCTAAAGAAAGCATTTCACAAAGAAATCTACTCTTTTAGGGAAACTTCTAAAGTCACACTGGCTGTACCAAGTCAAGAGTCACAAGAGACGCATCCAGTGCTGCCAGGATCCTGCACGAAACTCAGCTAATGAAAGAACCAACATTCTCCATTCACTACTGAGATATCCTCAAGTTGTTCCTTCTGCTTTACTGTGCGGCAATTACCTCAAATCGTTTTTCAGACCCTATCTTCCCTGCACCTGCTCTGCTCTGTCATTGGTCATTTTGGCCTTTGTAAGGCAAACTGCTTCACATCTGTAACAGAACTGGTGTGCTGTTCATTTCTTCATATTTGGATCCAACTCAGTTCTTTGAGTGCCTGCAGTGTGTGCATCCCTTCCACAGAGATGCACCTGCAGTCAAGGAAACCCACCTGGCTGAACAAAGACCCCCAGGAACAGCAGCTGCTGAAAGGCATTAGAAATAAGGAATCTAAATTCTATTCTTTCATGCAATTCTGAACTAGAATTCACATGCCTTTTGTCAAAACAAGAGCAAATTTAATTCCCCAACTGCTCTACTTACATTCGATGTTAACAAGTCATAACTGAACTTTGTGAAAAACTGATAATTTTCTTCACAGTTCGTGGTCGGAGGAATTAATTCAGCTGCCCAGCCACAATTTCTGTGTGTGAAAACCCATTGCATTCTTGCCACTGCCCTGATACTGAGCACATTAATACGAGTTAGGCGAACCCATTTGATCACTGGAGACCAAATTATTGAGATGAAGAACAAAAGAGAGATCAAAGGGCCACTAATGCCCTTAACCAGCCCCTTTAGCGTGAGGGAAGTGACGAGGTGAGAATACATCTGTTGATCTAGACGGATGATTCATGTCTCAAGCTGCAGAGGAAGAGGATACACACCCAGAATTTCAGATAATTTGAACAGGGTGGCTGCAGGGGGGAAGAAAGTCTTCCACTTCAATCTAGTGATCTGTTCTGTCTTGTGCACAGGAGTAACCCTTACAACCTAAGAACATTTGAAACAATATCCTCTCTGCTCGTGAACATTGACCTCCACATTTTGGCACCTTGTTTTGAGGTAAGACCAGCCCCTGATGCTCCTGAGAAGAAAAAGGTGGAAAGGTCTCAAGACAACTCTTGGCCAACTCCTGCCTGACCCATGCTGGCAACTGGCCTGAAGCTCTGAAGCATGGGAAGCGATTACAATTGCTGACTGCAGACTAAAAGTGTCACAGGCAAATGAAAGGCCATACACCACCCCCTGTGCCTTACAGTCAGTGAAACAAAGGGAGAATAAACAGATACTCAAAAAGACCAAACCACAGAATTCAAAGACAGAAGAGACCACCATGACCACAAGCGGTGAAGCATTGTAACAGCCTACCCAAGGCAGTTGTGGAGTCTCCAGCCCTGGATGGGGGTCAAAAAATGTGTAGATGTGGCGCCTGGGGACTTGGTTTATCAGGCATGGAGGGGCTGGACTGATGGTTGGACTGGATGAGCTGAGAGGTCTTCTCTAACCTTAATGATTCTATGATCATCTACACCACCTACACCTACAGTCTTCCCATTGACTCAGAATGGAGGGAAGCCCAAAAGGGTGATAAAAGAGGATCGCTCCACAGTGATACAGAACCTCTCTGCTGAGGGCTGGCCTACAACTCTGCTGGGAAATATAGAGATACAACACAGAAAAATGTATGCCAATTCTTGTCCAAGATGAAGTTATAGAATCATGGATTGGTTTAGGTTGGAAGAGTCCTCAAAGCTCATCCAGTTCCAACCCCCTGCCACAGCCAGGGACACCTCCCAGTGGATCAGGTGGCTCCAAGCCCCTCCAACCTGCCCTTGAACCCCTCCAGGGATGGGGCAGCCACAAGTTTCATACAGAGGAGCTCTCTCTCTGATCACAAAACATTGGTGACACTTGTATTACTTTGACAATTCTGAAAGTTTTTGTTTAAAAACAATTAATCCAGATGCAATTCAGAACTGTCCTCCGTAACCTGCACAAAATGCCAACCAAACCCCTACGTTATTGGAGGTATACAACAAAAAGTAATTTCCCTGGTGGCTCAGAATCATCCAGCCTGACTACAGCCAACAGGAGCGCCTGAGGTTCATTTCCCTGCTCTTGTGATCTCACCCCTCTGCCCGCTTATCTCTGGGAAATGTCCACTTGCTCCTTGGGTCTGTTCCAAGATGGGTGTGCATGGCCAGTGCTATTCAGTTGACTGTCACGCACCCCAGCCTGTTGATCGAGCCATCTGACCATGGATCTTTGCCCTGCTGCAGTTGAGTTTGTTTCTCCCGTTTATGCCTGCCCCATATAATTACTTGGGCTTCCAGAACCGTGACCTTTTCAGTACTGAAAATATTTGATTTGGGATGGGTCTATGTCTACATTTGTCACAAATAATTCCACCACGACAATGGGCAGCACCAGATGGTGCACTGGGGAGCTGGAAGGTTTACCCTCTACTTATACTATTTACCTTCAAGCTCCTTCTCAAACAAATAACAGTTTCCCACCATGTATTTTCTGGATAAGGAAAGGAAAAGTCACACCATGCAAAGCTCCAGCTCAGCCTCTGCACGTGTCCAAGTGAGGGACAGAAATTCAGAAATGGCCTCTAAGTTCAGCTTTTTCTAGCAGCTGACTCTAGCTGAGAGTCCCTCTTCTCTCTATGGATGGTGATGGTTTATCTTTCAGATACACCTAAATCCTGTACTGATACTAATGTCATAGTCACCTGCACTGTGGGTTATCCTCTATACTGTGCCAATCCCATACTAATTCTGTAGGTCAAATTTTTTAACGATCTGTTTGGCCAAGTGGTTTTATAGAACCATGGAATGGTTTGGGTTGGAAGGGACCTTAAACCCACCCAGTCCCACCCCTGCCATGGGCAGGGACACCTCCCACTGCATCAGGGGCTCCAAGCCCCATCCAAGCTGCCCTTGAACCCCTCCAGGGATGGGGCAGCCACCCCTGCTCTGGGTAACCTGGGCCAGGGCCTCCTCACCCTCACAGCAAAACATTTCTTGTATTGGGTTACCTCTGCCTTTCCGATCCAGTGCTTTCAGTTTCCCGAGCAGTATCTATGGCACATCCAGAGATATATTTTTTAAGCCGTACGAGCCATCCCACTGTTTCACTTCAGTGCAGTTTTCTGTTCTAGGGGTCAGTGTCAGAGTTCCGCTTTTTAGCACTTGGGCAACACATTGTACTACACTGCAGCCAACACGAGCGGCTCGATTCTGTGTGATTCTGTGTGATTCTTGCCTGCTTTTGAACTAGTTCTTGCACATTACTTAACATCAAGTCAGGAATCTCTCTCTGTGTACTCTAGTACTAGCTGTTCCAAAAGGCAGAAATTGCTTCTTTGAACTGACTCGGATTGTGCTATGGGACCAGTTTATTCACAGGTAATTTAAGTCCCCATTATCATTTGGTTAGACTTTCCCACTTCTTTGATCTCTGTCAACATTATGCACTCAACATCCTTTTGTTGATCCAGAAGGCAGTAGTATAGAAGATTTACTAATATATTTACTTCCTTATGGGTCGGGAGCGGAGCCCTGTATGAGCAGTTAAGTAGGTGATTATATTCTCCAGTGGCACCGTGCATCACAGCACTGCAAACACTCACCCTTTCCAGGATGCCCATGTTGGGTCCATGGTAGCATTTTCTCTGATTAATTCTCATTGCTATTACAAAGGCACCATGCTGCTTTTCTGAATACATCTATGTCTGATTTTCAACTTCTGAATTGTACAAACCACTCAAAAATTGCAGTTCAGGATCATCCTCTTAGAATCATAGAACAGTTTGGTTGGAAAAGGCGTTTGAGATCGCGTCCAACCATACCTGCCCACTACTAAGACATATCTCTTGCCAAATATCTTACTCTCACTCATTCCACCCTAAGCAGAAGAATAACTTTCAAAATCATGGGGTTTTTAAATCACTGGTTTGTTTGGGAGGAGAATAAAGAGGTTGATCCTTGCTCTTGGGGTTCAGGGCCTTCAGGGAGTTTGCTCTGCGTTCCAAAGGCTTTTTCCTGCAGTCATGAGTTAAAACAATGTGCTCAGTGGGGAAATGAAAGTTGACTTTCTCCTGCAATCACCTCTCTATTTAATTGCTGAGATCACACAGGAATGAAACAAAGTATTGTGCGACTGGCATAAAATAATGCACATTGGGCAAACTGATTATACTGTTGCCTGCTCGGCTCTTCCATCTCTCTACAAGATTTTGCATCAGGCACATCAAGTGATTGGTGATCAGGCACGGCTCTGCCTTCTCGTGGGAGGCAAAGAACAGAGCAGTTTGAATTTATCAGTCTCTTTTCAAATATCACTTTTCGGGACTTTTCCCAAACTTTTAACATTGCCAAAACGTTACCCGCCCCCCCCCAGCTCCACCACACACAGTACTGGATCATCCTTTTCCTTTGATGCAAGACTGGGGTTACCCGCACTCGAACTTTAAAAAAGCTGTTAATGTTCAGGTTTAACTCTCTCTGCTTGTACATATACCTTTTCTCAAATAAAAAGGTTTTTTTCCCCACAATCAGATTTGCACATGGATTTTTTTTTTTTTTTGTAACTCAATCTGGAAAACCCTTCAATCTCCCTCTCTCAGGTCCCTATAGTGGCGCACTCTGTTTTTTCCCAGGGCTTTCCTTGTTTCCCTGTCTATTTTCAAGCCGACATCATTCGCTCTCTCCAGTATCAGGCGGAGACTGAGGCTCAGGCAAAAAGGAAACCAAGATTTATTCCTCAAAATCACCCACAGAACAGTGAAAACATCCACCAGAGTGGGGACTATAAACCTTGCATTACTGGCCCTAACAGAGGTAGCTGGTGTGCACGTGGCAATAGGAATTGCCATCCGGAGGGCACGTTGGATCCTGAGCTGCTCATGGATTGCCCGTTATCAGTAAGATCCACGTGTCTTCTTTCCAGACTACTTGTCTGCAATGCTTGCCTTTTCCAGCTTTAATACAGGGCAGTTTGTGACTTCTCTGTAACTTGTTTTGAAGTCCACGCTGCCAGAGTAACTCAACAGCGATCCAAACAGTGATCCAAACCTGCAAAAACTGGGAAAAGGCAAACGAGTTCACAACGCTCCTGCCCCTGCGTTAGGCAGCTGATGTGTGGAGCACGTGCTGTCAGAGCCAACATGTGCGCAGAATAAGCCTGAAGATGGGTTCTATAAGAAGTCAAAGGTGTTGGCTTTCTGACCTATAAACTCCTCAGTGGCTATGCCTGCTTGAGAAATTCCTCTCCCTTTGCATCACACGCAGCCTGCAGAGCGCCGGCGGTGACACTGCCTGCCTGCCGCTGAACGGGGTCAGCGGCAGGCAGGGCACCCGACTGCCCCCTCCCCATTCCATCCCTGCAAACCCAAGAATCTGGAGAACCAGCCACGGGGGTGAGGGGGGATGAGAAGGAATTTGACGCTGCAGTTATTTTATTGTAGGTCAAGAGGGTATTTTCAAAGTTAGCATCTAAGAACATAAAACACCATCATCAAAATCCATTTCTGTAGGTGAACCCAGGGAATATGGCAGCGAGAAATGAAACCAAGAAAACGGTCTTTTAGGAGCACATTTGAGGCTCCTCACCTACAGCCTGGATCTTCTATACTAAAAGAAGAATGGATTTCTCAAAACTTAGTGACTAAAACACTGTGGAGTTAATTATAAGGTAAAGAGATCTTTACCCAAATATAGGGCTAATTCTGTGCCACTTACCCTTAAACAATCCTGTTGTGCCACTGAGCTAAGAGTATTGCTTTAAGAACAGGACCGGGCTGTCCACTCTCCTCTGCCAAGCCAAGCTCTGCAGCCTGTGTCCTCCTGCACTGGGCATGAGGGTTGGCAGCATCTTACAGGGTCTGCACAGCCAGGAAGACCTACACAAAACTGGTGTGAAACTCAGACTGCCTTAACTCATTAACTCCAAAGATCATCGTGTTTTGAACCTGCGTTGCCTATACAGAACCTGTTATGGCCTCAAGTTGTGCCAGGGAGGTTTAGATTGGGTATCAAGAAAAATTTCTTTATCCAAAGAGTGATGAAGCCCAGGCAGAGGCTGCCCAGGGCAGTGGGGGAGTCTCCATCCCTGGAGGGGTCCAAAAACCATGTAGACGTGGCACTTGGGGCCATGGTTTAGCAGGCACGGTGGGGCTGGGCTGATGGTTGGACTGGATGAGCCGAGGCGGCTTTGCCAGCCTGAACGATTCTATGATTCTACATGCAAACAGGCTAAAGTTTATTTAAATAAGGGTTCCGGTGACATCAGTTAAGCATGTGAGCTAAAGTTTTTGGAAGCCTGGGATGCTGACAACCACCTGTAAAATGAGATATCCCCATAAAGCCCAGTTCAGGTGCATTTAATACCTGACTATCTAAAGGTGAACTACAAGCAGTTCCTCCCATTAACTTCTCACTTTGTCCGTTCCACAACTATGGTTCCCGTTTCCCATTTTGTCTTTCCAGAGGCAGGAACCCACTGCAGGATCAAGATCTAGACCGTTTCAAATGCCATTTTCCGTTTGGAGCTGTGCTACGTGGTGGCAGAATCAAAGACTGCACCATCCGATCCCCAAGGGAGAGCCCAGGGATGAAGCTTTCCCAGCACACAGAGCCTGGCACGAGGCAAATGTCCCTCGGCAGGAGCACCAGCCCAGGTCCCCAGTCCCAACACCGCCATCCACAACCAGATCCGGAAGGTCTCCTGCACTGGATTCAGTGGGATATGGAGTAGGAGCTATCACCTGCGCACCCAGAGGGGGAGAATCAAGGCCTGAAACCACGCACAGTGCATGTCAGCGTCTGCGCACACAAATTCCTCGGAGGAGGGGAGTGTTTCCCCAGCCCTCTTCGTTTTGAGGGGGATTTGCAAAGAGCTCAGTTCATTTGTAAAACCAACACTATTCCTGACTTCACTGGATTCTCATTTACTCCTGTGAGGGCAGGCGACACAAAAACTTTGTGCTGCCAC
Organism: Coccyzus lansbergi; assembly: GCA_033558105.1. Taxonomy (NCBI): domain Eukaryota; kingdom Metazoa; phylum Chordata; class Aves; order Cuculiformes; family Coccyzidae; genus Coccyzus; species Coccyzus lansbergi. The sequence goes on from JAUMJK010000854.1 coordinate 112,040, forward strand.
ATTTGTTCAACCCCTCCCAGGTCCCACAGGAGGGTCTTATCCCCTTCTCCTTCCACAAAGCTCCTCGCTCCCCACTTTGTGCCCTGTGGCAACATCGCTGCAGTTTTGCTAAGGAATAAATATTGACTTTCCAGGACACGGCCTCATGACAGAACAGGACCTTGAGTACATTTGCCTAAGATATTTTTTTTTAGCCTGGTAATGTAATTTTACAGCTTAACTTTTATTCTGAGTCTTTCAACAGGCGTGGATCACAGGCTTGATAAATGCCGCAAAAAATGGCCCATTTTTGCTTTCAGACAGGTGACTCTCCTAAATCTGGCTCATCTGTATTTCTTTTCAATTCTATACAAAATTTATTGTTTATTTTAACTTAAATTTCCAAGCTACAAATTGGATTAAATTACAACATGACACATTTGGAAAGTCAAAACTGGTAAAAGCCAAGAAAAAAAAAATGAAGATTTAATATTAACGCAGGTTCTGTCGTTTTCTGTTTTCAAGAACAAAGCTCATGACTGACAAGCAAATCCTGAGCACAGCCCGGGTCTTGGGAGAGCTCAAAACTCGGCTCACACAGAGGATGGGGTCGTTCACCAGCTCTGGCCCCGAGTAGCATCTGCACTCCGTGGTGAGATGTCCAGGTGCTCTGTCCTTAGGAAATGTCAGCAGCAATTTCCTTGACAGAGATACGCGGTGGTGGCACCGCAGGAAGCCCTGGGCAAGTTGGGTAGAGGCAGCGCACGGGACAGCGACCAGCAGGGGCAGGAATGCCGGTGGGCAGCCTGGCTGTGCGGTTCAGCTGTAAGGGAACCCCAGCCACTGGCAGAAGGGTGTGGAAAACCTCGTGGATTGCACTAAAAAAAAAGGACCGATGCTTTCTGTCTGATGTTTAGTGGCCCAGTATGAGACTCGGCACACTCAGCTTTAAAACGTCCACTAAGACACGTCTTCAAGGGATCAACCGAACACAGCCTACAGTTGGCATTCATACGAGTTCACTACGAATCATAACACAGTGGATCAGCCGCCCGATGTCATTGCCTCCTGGCGTGCGTGGGGCTGGGGAGATGGGGGCAAAAGACGCAGGTGGGCAGCTCAGAGCAAACATCCCTCCTCACCTTGGTGAGGAAATCAAACTCGAACACGTTGTGCTGGGTGCTCGAGAGGAGAGGAGAGGAGAGGAGAGGAGAGGAGAGGAGAGGAGAGGAGAGGAGAGGAGAGGAGAGGAGAGGAGGCAGGTGGAGCTGGATAAAAAAAATCTGCTCTTACCTGGAGCAGTTTTCCCTCGGCTGGAGTCACCTCAGCGACACTTGCAAACTCCCCTTCCAGGACGATTGGCTCCACTTTCAGGGGGATCACCCTAATGATGGCTTTCTGCGCTGCCGCCCGCTCTGGCTCTCCCGCAGCTGCCAGTGCCAGCCCTGGCTGGCCCAGTCCTGCCTGCAGCGTCGCCATCAGCAGCCAAGGCCAGAGGAGAGCCGGCTGCCGCAGGGGGCCAGCGCTCATGCTCCCAGCAGCGGGCTCCGGCCACACATACTGCTCGGGAACGTGTCCTCGCCCTGCGGCGAGCTCCAGCCGTTGGCAAAGCTCGTCGGGTTTTGGAGCATGCAAGGCCCAGCAGCAGGGAGGTGGAGGGAGAGGCGAGAGGCTCCGTCACCCCCAGCGCTGCTCACCGGCCAACGGCTCCGGTTCTCGCCATCGCCCCTTCCCTTCCGCGGTGCCACGTGCGCGCAGGCCGCTGGGAGCTCCCAGGCATATTTTAAACAAACAAGACTACAAGAATATCCTCGGTTGCGAGTCCCTCCTCCAGCAGATAAATCCAGAAAGATCAGCGGAACAGGTTACGAGCAAGAAATCAGTTCTGATAGGCAGGAAGAGCAGGGAGCGTTAGGAACCCGTCGGTCCCACGGAGAGGAGGCACAGGGAGACCTTCCCACGGACGCAGGGTCCTCGCATCTCCTGCCCAAGAGTTAGGAAGATCCACAGGTTCCAAACATCCATCTCCAACAGCCCTGGAGACACCTCACCTGCTGACCCGTGTTCTCACAGCGCCAGCTCAAGCCCTTCCCCTTGAACGTTCCCGGCAGTTACCAGGATCCCGCTGAGGAATTCCACGGGAGGGTTTTCCTGACTTTATGGTGAAAAGGCAGTTTAGTTCTGTCCTGCTCTCCTCCAAACCGTGTTGATCCTCTCCATCCTTCTCATGCCAGAAGCGCTTCATTCAAGTTTGGAGGCCAGTTTTCCTTTCCTCCCAGCAATCCGTATTCAGCCTCCGACTCCAGGTGCACTTCCCGAGGATCATAAATAAAGCACGGCGCTTCTCGCCATGGTCTCAGGTTCCCAGGAACTAAAAAGGTCTTCAAACACTTTCAAACAAAGTTTCGATCCCAAGTCAAACAGGCACCAAGGAAGAGGTTTCAGCGGATCTGGCTTCTCGCGCACTATTCCTGCGCACGCCCGAGTTCCGGTACAGCCACTTCCAAGCAAACATCAAGAAGATCCCAACTAAAGGCCCCGGAAAGCGAAATATGAATTTCCATGCTCTGCCCACAGGTCACCTGGAATGGATCGAGGAGTCTCCGTAACCGGGAGAATTTAGAAGGAGGGTATTTCCAGTTAAAGCCGAAATTCCAGGGGTCAGACAGCTGCGGAGAGAAAGAGCGATTGAGAAGGGAACAGAACCAGCTCGACAGAGCCTGTGGGGCCAGGACGGGTGCGAGCGGCGCTGGAAATCCTTGGGAAAAGCGATTTCCAGCCGCCTGGGGAAGCTGAGCAGGTCTGAGGGTGGTCGGTTCGGTTTTCGGTTAAAAAGAAAAAAAACAAAAGCAAACCAAAACTCCAAACATAAAAATTCGTATTTATAACAAAAAAACGTTGTGAAGTAAAGAGAAGGAAATCTCCGCGCGGCAGCAGGGAGGTGCGAGGGGAGCCCCGAATCCTGTGCAGAAGGCAGAGAGGTGCGAGGGGAGCCCCGAATCCCAGGCAGCAGAGGGGGGTGGGGGGTGAGAGGAGCCCCAGGGCCTGGGAAGAGGGCGAGGAGGTGCCAGGAGAGCCCCAAATCCCGGGCAGCGGCAGAGAGGGGCGAGGGGAGCCCCGAATCCCGGGCAGCGGCGGAGTAGGGGAGCGTGAGGGGAGCCCCGAACCCCGGGAGGAGGGCAGGGAGCTGCAGGGGAGCCCCAGCCCCACCGAGCATCCCTGCTCCCGCCGCCTCTGCCGCCGCCGCCAGGGGAACCTGCGGGAGGGGCAGGGCCGCCTCGGCCTGGGGGGAGCGGCTACCGCCACACGCAGCTCCGCCCCCCGAACAGCACCTCCCGCCACACCGGCTGCAGCCACAGGGGAAAGGGACGGGGGCACATCGCCTTCTGTGACAAAGTGACTCGGCTGCTGGACGAGGGAAAGGCTGCGGATGTGGTCTTTCTGGACTTCAGTAAGGCCTTTGACACAGTTTCTCCCAGCATTCTGCTATGGAAACTGTCACCTCTGGCCTGGACAGGCGCACACTCTCCTGGGTAGAAAACTGGCTGGATGGCTGGGCCCAGAGAGTGGTGGGAAATGGTGTTAAATCCAGCTGGAGGCCAGTGACAAGTGGGGTTCCCCAGGGCTCAGTGCTGGGTCCAGCCCTGTTCAATGTCTTCATCAATGACCTGGATGAAGGCATCGTGTGCTCCCTGAGCAAGTTGGTGGGTGACACAAAGCTGTGTGGGAGTGTGGATCTGCTGGAGGGTCGGGAGGCTCTGCAAAGGAACCTAAACAGGCTGGACCTCTAGGCAGAGTCCAATGGCATGAGGTTTAACAAGGCCAAATGTCGGGTCCTGCACTTGGGGCACAACAAGCCTATGCAGAGCTACAGACTGGGAGAAGCCTGACTGGAAAACTGCCAGGAGGAGAGGGACCTGGGGGTGTTGGTTGACAGCCGACTGACCATGAGCCAGCAGTGTGCCCAGGTGACCAAGAAGGCCAATGGCATCCTGGCTTGGATCAGAAACAGTGTGACCAGCAGGTCCAGGGAGGTTCTTCTCCCTCTGGACTCAGCACTGGTGAGGCCGCTCCTTGAATCCTGTGTTCAGTTCTGAGCCCCTCAGCACAAGAAGGATGTTGAGGCTCTGGAGCAAGTCCAGAGAAGAGCAATGAAGCTGGAGAAGGGGCTGGAGAACAGGCCCTATGAGGAGCATCTGAGAGAGCTGGAGGTGTTTATCCTGGAGAAGAGGAGGCTGAGAGGAGACCTGATTACTCTCTACAACTACTTGAAGGGAGGTTGTGGAGAGGAGGGAGCTGGGCTCGTCTCCCAAGTGCCAGGGGACTTGACAAGAGGGAATGGCCTCAAGCTCCGCCAGGGGACATTTAGGCTAGAGATTAGGAGGAAGTTTTTCATGGAAAGGGTGATTGGGCATTGGAATAGGCTGCCCAGGGAGGTGGTTGATTCCCCTTCCCTGGAGTTGTTTAAGGGACAGGTGGATGAGGTGCTGAGGGACATGGTTTAGTGTTTGATAGGAATGGTTGGACTAGAAGATCCCACGGGTCCCTTCCAACCTGGTTGTTCTATGATTCTATGATTCTAATCAAAAGCATGTGTGTGTAGCTGACATGAGCATGTTTGAGCAGGCATGGTGGGAATGGTGCTGAGCCAGGGCTGTGTCTCCTTGTGTTTGCCTGGATGTAACTGCTGTGGAACAGGGACCTCACTTGTGATAACAAGCCTATCTCTTCACTTAGCCTGTGAAACAACAGCTTCGCATACACCAGAGTGTGCAGGAATTACCACTGTCCTTTCCTAAAACTGGCCATGAACATACCTCACATACAGGTTGTCTAGCTGGAGATCAAGAACCAGATCTGGAAAGGAAGGAGCAGAGGGAATATTAAGCAGGATTTGAGGGATATTATGGAGATGCTGACTCTGCGGACAGGCCGTAGTAATAATCCCACCATGACTCCGTCTCAACTTAAAAGTGTGATGGGGTAATCATAGAATCATAGAACAACCAGGTTGGAAGGGACCTATCAGATCTTCTAGTCCAACCATTCTTATCAAATGCTAAACCAAGTCCCTCAAGACCTCATCCACCCGTCCTTTAAACACCTCCAGGGAAGGTGAATCAACCACCTCCCTGGGCAGCCTATTCCAATGGCCAATGACCCTTTCCATGAAAAACTTCCTCCTAATCTCCAGCCTAAATCTCCCCTGGCGGAGCTTGAGGCTATTCCCTCTTGTCCTGTCCCCTGTCCCTTGGGAGAAGAGCCCAGCTCCCTCCTCTCCACAACCTCCCTTCAAGTAGTTGGAGAGAGCAATGAGGTCTCCCCTCAGTCTCCTCTTCTCCAGGAGAAACACCCCCAGCTCTCTCAGCTAATCCTCATAAGCCGTGTTCTCCAGCCCCTTCTCCAGCTTCATTGCTCTTCTCTGGGCTTGTTCCAGAGCCTCAACATCCTTCTTGTGCTGAGGGGCTCAGAACTGAACACAGGATTCAAAGAGCGGCCTCACCAGTGCTGAGTACAGAGTAATGCAGCACAGAAAAGGCATATTGTATATAGCTTTGCAGCAGCAGTCCTATAAGTAGGTGCTCCTGGTATCTGTGAGGCTGGGAGCACACACCTCTTGTGGCATTGCCTTCACACAAATGGTTGGACTCGATGATCCAATGGGTCTCTTCCAACCTTGTTTTTCTATGATTCTATGATTCTATGACATCGGGAACTGGACGAGCGGAGATGGGAATGGGATCGTGGATGGGGGGACTGGCAGGATCAGGGATGTGTGACCAGGATGGGACCAGGGACAGGGGGACTGGGAGCAGCGGGACGGGACCGGGGATGGAATCATAGAATCATGGAATCATAGAATCACCAGGTTGGAAAGGACCCACCGGATCATCGAGTCCAACCATTCCCACCAACCACTAACCCATGTCCCTCAGCACCTCGTTCACCCGCACCTTAAACACCTCCAGGGAAGGTGGAGGACCGGGATGGGACCGGGGATGGGGGCACGGAGTAGGGCGGCAGGGGGGTGGGGGGAGGGCGTGGGGATGGGGCCACTGCGGGATCGGGGACCACGATGAGAGCAGGAGCGCAGCAGGATCAGGGTGCAGGGTTCACGCTCCCTCCGGCCCTGGGAAGGGCTCCGGCTCATCTGCAGCCAGGAGCTCTCCTCGAGCTGCTCCTGCCAGGAGGGTTCAGCTCAGGCTGGTGGCAGAGGGGCTGGGATCCCAGCGGCTCCCGGGGGCATGAGGGATGCGGAGCCGGGAGAAGGGGGGATGCTCTTCACGGGGCCAAATCCTGCAAACTAGGAGTCGCTCCAGTTCTTCAAGTCCAGAGAAGAGAGACGAAGCTGGTGAAGGGGCTGGAGAACAGGCCCTATGTGGAGCAGCTGAGAGAGCTGGGGGTGTTTATCCTGGAGAAGAGGAGGCTGAGGGGAGACCTCATTGCTCTCTGCAACTCCCTGAAAGGAGGTTGTGGAGAGGAGGGAGCTGGGCTCTTCTCCCAAGGGACAGGGGACAGGACGAGAGGGAATGGCCTCAAGCTCCACCAGGGGAGGTTCAGGCTGGACATCAGGAAAACATTTTTCACAAAAGGGTGATTGGGCAGTGTCAGAGGCTGCCCAGGGAGGCGGTTGATTCACCTTCCCTGGAGGTGTTTAAGGTACAGGTAGATGAGGTCTTGAGGGACATGGGTTAGTGTTTGATAGGAATGGTTGGACTCAGTGATCCAATGGGTTCCTTCCAACCTGGTTGTTCTATGGTTCTATGATTCTTAAACGTATTAAAAGTGTCAGCAAGAACTCCTGACACGTGGAGCATTTTTTCCGGCTCCGATACTCTGTCATTTGTAATTTAAAACACAGAAAAAAAATATAAACGTAAAGCTTGTTTCTTTGTAAAAGTTTAATCATAGAACCATAGAATCATAGACTCACCAGGTTGGGAGAGACCCACCAGATCATCAAGTCCAACCATCCCTATCAAACACTAAACCATATTAAACAGCAAAGAACCAACCAACCTGCACCCTCATCCCTATAAATCCAGATCCAAGCAGAAATGTGGGTCCAATTCTTGGATACAGGATCACAAAAGGAAACTGAGCTGCTGCAAGTTTCGTTGGGGAAATGATAAAATTTCTTTGATACAGACTGAACTTCCCATAGAAACGTTACTGCAGCTTCTAAACCGAGATTAGGCTGCAAAGAGCCTCTGTTATTTTCCAGGAGGAAAGAGGAGAAAAGTACAAAAATCATAGAAGCAGAATCACCAGGTTGGAAGAGACCCTCCAGATCATCGAGTCCAACCATTCCTGTCAAACACTAACCCATGTCCCTCAGCACTTCGTCCACCCGTCCCTTAAACCCCTCCAGGGAAGGTGACTCAACCCCCTCCCTGGGCAGCCTCTGACAGTGACCAATCACCCTTTCTGTGAAAGATTTTTAACTCATGTCCATCCTGACCCTCCCCTGGTGGAGCTTGAGGCCATTCCCTCTCATCCTGTCCCCTGTCCCTTGGGAGAAGAGCCCAGCTCCCTCCTCTCCACAACCTCCTTTCAGGGAGTTGCAGAGAGCAACGAGGTCTCCCCTCAGCCTCCAAGAATCCTTGCAAAGGGGAGCAGAGGGAAAAGAGGGAAACAGATGGGACTCAGTCGCATTCAGGGGAGAAGTGGTGAGGAAACATGTGGAAATAGTCGCCATGCGACATTTTAGAAAGCTGAAAGAAAAAGTGGTTTCCAAAGGCTCATGGAGGGAAGGAGGCACTGACGGATGAACATGCAGTCAGAGCAGCAGCGACCAGCTCACATTTAAACCTCCAGTTGAATGCCGATGGGCTCTTCAGAGCCCATCGGCATTCAGCTGGAGGTTTAAATGTGAGCTGGTCGCTGCTGCTCTGTTCCATACTGACACCACATCCCTGGTTTGGTTTGGTCATCCCTGGTTTGGGCTTTGCCCGTCCGCACGCCCTGAGCCTGACAGGGCCAGCAGGGGCGGCAGCAGGGGCAGCGCAGATGACCACACTGCCCAGGGAGCAGACTCCGTGCTAATTGTCACTGATTGGCATTAGTGTAACGCTGCGTCATCTCTGTGGCGCAATCCCCCTGGAAATGCTTTCCAAAATGTCCCTGCGCATCACTTCACAACTGGCACATAAAGCAAATGTTTTGCTGCAGGTGTGGAAGCTGAGAAGATTGCCAATTGCCCACGGTACCAATAATCATGAAATCACAGATCATGAGGGTCGGGAAAGCCCTCTAAGCTCAGTCCAACTGTCAGGCCAACTGCCCCGTGTCTGCTGAACCATGACCTGAACTGCCACGACCACATGCATTTTGAACCCCTCCTGGAATGGAGACTCCATCGCTCCCTGGGCAACCTCTGCCAGGTCTTCTCCACTCTGGCAGTGAATATTTCCTAGTATCCAGTCTAAACCTGCCCTGGTGCAACTTGAAGCCATTTCCTTTCATCCAATCACTTGTTTCTTGGGAGAAGAGCCCAGCATGTCACAGAGTGATGAGGTCTCCCCTCAGCCTCCTCCTCTCCAGGCTGAACAGCCCCAGGTGCCTCAGTCCCTCCCAGAACCCCTTCCCCAGCTCCGTTCCGTTCTCCAGACACACTCCAGCCCCTCAATGTCTTTCTTGTAGAGAGGGGCCCAAAACTGAGCCCAGGATTCAGGGAGCAGCATCACCAGCTGTGAGTGCTGGGGGATGATCCCTTCCCTGCTCCTGCTGCCCACCCTGTGGCTGATCCAAGCCGGGATGCTCTTGGCTTCTTCACCACCTGGGCCACTGCAAGAAGTAACTGAACACAAGCTCTCAACTCTGCCTTTTAAACAAAAGCCTCTGTTCTTTCAGGTTGGCATCCAACCTCTTTTCCTTGGTTTCCTGACAAAAAGATTCTGTTCCTTACTTAACCGTTTGAAACTGATGGGTGTTACGAGCTGAATTATTAACCAACATCGTTCTCTGGAACGTAGAAACTGCCCTTTGACTTTAGCAACTTCTCTTCAAACTCTGCAGTCAGCTCTTAGGAGCAGCCTGAAGGGTAAGAGCTGTTTTTGAGACCTGCAGGCTGCACCGAGTCTTCCTCCAGAGCGGATCCCAAGTGTTCTTTGTGCCCTCTTCTGGCTCTCTCATGTGTGGGTGTGCAGGTTTTTCCTTTAGTTAACAGATCTGCGAACTCTTTGCCCTCAGAGGTTCTGATGCTTTTTTTTTCTCATGTATTTCAGCATCTGGATCAGCACTGGCACCAAATCGATTGAGTGATTTGAGACAAAAAGTCTGGATTTCTATCCCAACTTCATGAGTTTGGTGGTTTTTTTTCCCTGACGTCAACAGTGACCACACTGCTCAGTGCTCCCTTCACAGCTCTCCCACAATCCCATCAATGCGCCTCATCTCAGCATTGTGACACCCACGTTTCTGACACAACCCCCAGAACTTCAGGATTTATTTACTGATAGAATTTACAACCTTTTCCACCTAAGAGGGGTTGCCATAAGCAGCTCTGCAGAAAGGGGTTGGGAAGGACACTGCCTTCCCTGGAGGGGTTTAAGGGACGGGTGGACGAGGTCCTGAGGGACATGGTTTAGTGTTTGATAGGAATGGTTGGGCTCGATGATCCGATGGGTCTCTTCCAACCTGGTGATTCTATGATTCTATGATTGCACAAGTGTGAAACTTTAACTGAAGGCACATCAAAGCACTTGCACTGCAGATAATAACCCAGTGATTCTGATCCCACCTTGCCCTAACAGTCCAGTGTAGCTGTCTCGGTAATCTCTAAACCAAACATAGAATTGCTCCTTTCCAGGGAAGCTGCCATTCCACGGTGAATTCTGTTATCTTCTCCTGCATCAGAGTTTTGCTGACTCTTCCTCAGGCTCCTTTCCTGCAGCACATGGTCTCTCTGATGTCTCTTGCCTGATGAATTCACACTGAACTCCAGTAACTGCCTTTAAAACAAAAACAGTATAAAAAGAAATAAAGCCAAAGATCACTCAATATCTTCTTTTCATCACTTTAAGGAGAACATGGTAACTGCTCTCCACTCCCACTCCAAAGGGACATCCCACAGGTGCTGAACCCAGATCATTCACATAAGAAGAGTTCTTAGCTCAGAATTGAGGTTGTCAAATTGAACTCCGGCTCTAGCAAAATGTCAGATGAAGCACAACATGAACTCAGAAATCTGGAATATACAAAGCCAGAGCACCTGTTCTCCAACCTCAGGCTCTCCCCAGGTTATCAAACCAGCTGTAAGAAACCAGCCAGGAGAAATGGCAGCGCGTTCACTGCTACCCACCCAGCGCCAGCGCTGACAGATCTCACTCAAAGAACCCGACAGAGATGTGTGATGCAAAACTACCATGCGAGCCACGTAGTTCTAGTTGGAAATCTCACCCCACCCCACCCAGTTCTTAAGACATCAAATTATAGGCTTTTTGGAGCCCTCTGCTGCTGCCCCGTGTGTGTTTTGCAGGCAGCTGTTCCCTGGGCTTGTATGTTCCCATGATTGTGTGGCACAAAGCTGTAGCTTATAAAAAACACCAAACACCCAAGTTCTGTTTCGATTCCACCTGGAGTTTACCTGTCGCCAGGAAGGTGTTCTCACTGTCACCGGCTCTAGAATATTCATCTCTCCTGCGACTATCCTGGCAATCACTGTGCTCAAAATGTGTGATTGTTCAGAGCCTGAAATGTTTCATAGACACATAGAATCACAGAATGTCCTTAGTTGGAAGGGACCTGCAAGGCTCATCGAGTCCAACTCCTGCACAGGATATAACCACCATGAGGTTGGTGGCACTGGCCAAACACTTCTGGAATATTGAAAGGCTCCGTCTGCCTGTGTTGCACTTGTGGTGTTAACAAGGCCGTGTGAAAACTGTTTGGCCAGCGATGCCTTTTGTCCAACACCTGAACCACAGCTCTTGTCAGGCATAAAAAGAAGGAGAAGGAGGAACTGGTGCTCACAGCCTTCACCAGCTCAGCTCCAAAGCTTGTGAGTGATGGTTGCAACCTTTCCATCCCTGTGAGATTAACGTAATAAACAGTTCTAGAACAAGGAGTAAGCAGCTGCAACCGGCTCACGAGAGAAGGGAAGAGTTCTCAAGGAAGCATCCTCATTGGGATGCTCCACAGGACAACTGTTCAAGAAAAAAATTCTACACATTTCACTAGTCAAAAACAAAAGAGGAAAACAGATACACTGCAACCTGAAGAGCAATTTGCATTGTTTGATAACAAAAAAAAAGAGAAATGAACACTGGGGAAGCAGAACTAAGAAAATATTTGCAGCCTCCAACCTGATTGCCTTCTATGACAAGGTGACCCACCTACTGGACGAGGGGAAGACAGTGGATGAAGTTGTCTTGGAGTTCAGTAAAGCCTTTGAGACAGTTTCTCCCAGCATTCTGCTATGGAAACTGTCACCTCTGGCCTGGACAGGCGCACACTCTCCTGGGTAGAAAACTGGTTGGCTGGAGGGCCCAGAGAGTGGTGGGAAATGGTGTTAAGTCCAGCTGGAGGTCAGTGACAAGTGGTGTCCCCAGGGCTCAGTGCTGGGTCCAGCCCTGTTCAATGTCTTCATCAATGTCCTGGATGAAGGCATCGAGTGCTCCCTGAGCAAGTTTGCAGATGACACTAAGCTGGGTGGGAGTGTGGATCTGCTAGAGGGTCAGGAGGCGCCAAAGGGATCTCCATGTGCTGAGACCAATGGGATGCTTAACAAGGCCAAATGGTGGATCCTGCACTTGGGGCACTACAACCATGAGCAGCTACAGACTGGGAGAAGTCTGTCTAGAAAGCTGCCTGGAGGAGAGGGACCTGGGGATGTTGGTTGACAGTGACTGACCATGAGGCAGCAGTGGCCCAGGTGGCCAAGAAGGCCAATGGCATCCTGGCTTGGATCAGAAATGGTGTGACCAGCAGGGCCAGGGAGGTTCTTCTCCCTCTGGACTCAGCACTGGTGAGACTGCTCCTCGAATCCTGTGTTCAGTTGTGGGCCCCTCAGCACAAGAAGGATGTTGAGGCTCTGGAGCAAGTCCAGAGAAGAGCAACGAAGCTGGGGAAGGGGCTGGAGAACAGGCCCTATGAGGAACGGCTGAGAGAGCTGGGGGTGTTTATCCTGGAGAAGAGGAGGCTGAGGGGAGACCTCATTGCTCTCTGCAACTCCCTGAAAGGAGGTTGTGGAGAGGAGGGAGCTGGGCTCTTCTCCCAAGGGACAGGACGAGAGGGAATGGCCTCAAGCTTCACCAGGGGAGGTTTAGGCTGGAGATTAGGAAAACATTTTTCATGGAAAGGGTGATTGGGCAGTGTCAGAGGCTGCCCAGGGAGGTGGTTGATTCACCTTCCCTGTAGGTGTTTAAGGCACAGGTGGACGAGGTGCTGAGGGACATGGGTTAGTGTTTGATAGGAATGGTTGGACTTAATGATCCAGTGGGTCCTTTCCAACCTGGTGATTCTATGATCCCTATGTTCTCTCCACCTTCTCCTGCTGTCCGTGTGTGCCGCTCACCTGGCAGGAGCTGCAATGGGTGGAGGGTGAAGCTGCGGAACGGGCAGAGCCAGGCAGGGGATCAGTGTGGGCTGGGGAGGGACAGCTCTGCAGGGCTCCTGGGAGAGGGCACACGCAGCTGTCAACCGGCCAGAAGTCGTAGTTTTTATCCAGAGCTCTATTGCTTTGATTAAACACTTCAACCACCACACAGTAAACAAAATATCAGAAATGCAATCCCTGTTCGCAAGGGATTTTGAGGTTGAGTTCTTTATCTTAAAAAAAGAATTTCCAAGACATACTTACGCATATTAAATATATATGTTGTAACATCAATATGTACAGATAGAAACTCCATCATCTCAGGCTTTTGTGTCCATCAGTGAAGAGCACAGGACATGGTTTAGCAGGCACAGGAGGGTTGGGCTGATGGTTGGACTGGATGAACTCAGAGATCTTTTCCAACCTTAACGGTTCCATTATCTCTGTGAGTCTAACTGTTGCTCCTCGGTATAAATCCATCCTTCACCCACAGCTTCAGCACTGTGAGTGTCTCAATAAGAGCGGAACAGAGTGGGTTTCAGGGCAGGCACCGTGGGTGATGGACCAAGCCCTCTTCCAAAGGAACAGCTCAGTGAAGCTGACCTCTCCATCCCAGAGAAAATACAATGGGAGGAGGAGAGAGAGAAGCATTTGAAATCAAGAAGGGTGCAGGGACAGGCACACATTCACACCAGCAACACGAGGGTGTAATGAACATGCAGTGGGGCCACAAGACACAAGGAGAGGTGGCTCTGCACAATAAGCAATGAGGCTGTGGAACACAGTCTTTGTCACTGGTGTTGTATGCAGCAGCATGGGTTGGGAGAAGTGGACAAGTTCAGGGCTGTGAAATCCACTGTGGGCTCTTAAATGCAAATCCTCTTATCTTTTGTTCATTCCCTGAGCCTGCATTCAAGGCCAGGTTGGATGGGGCTTTGAACCCCTAGTCCAGTGGGAGGTGTCCCTGCCCATGGCTAGAGTGTGGAACTGGATGACCTTTAAGGTCCCTTCCAACACAAACCAGTCTACGATTCTACGATTCTATGATTCTATGATATTTAGAGCATTTTGGAGAAGCTCCAGCCCAGGCTCACTCTGCTCCTGCTCTCCTTGGGCATTTGTGTCAGAGGAGACGGTCAGTGATGGAGGCATTCGGTCTGATCAGTTCAGCTTTCTTCTCTCCAGAGCAGAGAACCATCCATTAGAGAATGACAGAGGCATTCACTAAATCCTCTTTTCTCAACACTGGAAAAACTGGATGAGTTGCATAAAAGTAATCAAGGGAAATGTAGCTGGAGGGGTGACAACATAAATATCCCCTTCTTACAGACAGGGATCTTCCTCCACTTCGGATTATTCCTCCCTTCCATTATTCTGTGGGCTCTCAGGGTGTCCACAGGGAAGAAATCACCATCTTTGCAGCAGGCATTAAGGCCACAGCTCTACAAGGAAATTCAGAGAATCAAACCCAAACCATTCCCCGATTCTGTGATTCCTAGCTATGCCTTTTTTTCTTCTTTCCATCAGTTATTATTCCACAAAATGACATTGGCTCTTACCCCATCACAGCACGATTTCTATCAGACGTTTTTGTACCCTGAACCCCTGACAGCATCACTGAGAGCGCGGATGTGTTTTCCCACGGCAGGTGAATCTTGGACCCACCAGCGAGGACAGGGAACCCTCCACCCTCTGGGGACCCCGATTCCCAAACCCCACACTGCTCAGGGCTCCTCACACCCAGCACAGCCCCACGCAGCCACCTCACCTCCCCAGTTCTGCTGTCCCATTCCAGGGAAGGCTGAGGGTGTGGGCGGACACCTCCGTGCTTTGATCTGTGGGTGCTTGTCAGTCTCTTAGAATCATAGACTCAGTGGGTTGGAAGAGATCTTCAGGGGGACAAGGAGGTCAGGGAGAAAGTGGGGCTGCTGGAGACAGCGCAGAACCCAGCGGAACCATCACCATTGCGGGTTCAAGATCCAGCCCCATCTCCCAAAAGCCACATCCTTGCAGCTTTCATCAACTCAGCATGTCCTGAGTTGGAAGGGACCTACAAGGATCACGGAGTCCAACTCCTGTCCCTGCACAAGATCCTGCAGGATGAAGCTGCTGAAGATCTTGGTCCTGACGATGCCAGTGGTCGCTAGCAGCCAGCCTGGCGCCCAGCCGCTCACACTGGGTGACGAGCAGCCCTCACCATGGGCAGCCCAGCCCAGCGGATGGAGCCGACACCTGTGGTGTCGCACAGCCAGACTGGGAATCTGTTGGGACTGAGGAAACTGGGGAGCAGCAGCCACACAGCGAGGGCCTGGGGCTTAGAGAGGCTCAGCAAGGTTGCAAGGGCAGGAGTTGCCACGGTGAACCCAGGTTGCTGCCACATAAAATGCAGACGCATCACAGTAACACAACAAAGGTGACATTTTCCAACGCTAACAACTGCTCCTGGGTGCTACTGGCCAAGCATGAGCACACATAACACCTCCTGTGGTTCTGAGCTGCTTGAAAAAGAGTAACTGGAAACTCCCTGTATTGCAGCACTCATCGCATAGTAGAACTCAACAACATTTTGAGAGGAGATAAAGCCTCCCGAGAACAGCAACAATAAGTTGCAGAGAGGAGGGACTTCACAGGTGGCATAGCGGTGATTGAAAAGTGCTGCTCAGTGGCCAAAAACTGCATCACGAAGGTCAGAAAATGCTGGCAATGTTAAACACAGAATGAAAGGATTTTAGAAATCAAAGGCCATCCTTCAAAGAGGGGGCAATTTTTCAGGGGATGTGACAGATGCCGAATCGGCACCTCGATGAAAGAAAAACACAGTAATTAGACACATCATGCTGGCTTTGAGAAGTGACCTGTGAAGAGTAAGGGAAGGACTGAGAGGAGGCTGTGGGGAGACCATACAGCAACTTCCAGTGCTGAAAGGGGCTCCAAGAAAGCTGGGGAGGAGCTCTGGATCTGGGAGGGCAGGGATGGGACAAGGGGAATGCATTTTAGCTGCAGGAGGGGAGACTGAGATGAGATCTTAGGAAGAAATGTTTTGCTGTGAGGGTGCAGAGGCCCTGGCCGAGGTTGCCCAGAGCAGGGGTGGCTGCCCCATCCCTGGAGGGGTTCAAGGGCAGGTTGGATGGGGCTTGGAGCCCCTGATGCAGTGGGAGGTGTCCCTGCCCATGGCAGGAGTAGCACTGGGTGGGTTTTGTGGCCCTTTCCAACCCAAACCATTCCATGATTCTATTTTTCTTTCTGATGAATCATTTATAAATTGTTGGTGTATATTTTGCCTGAGCATCAACCTAGATACTGGTCAACAGTGGCTGAACATGAGACACAGTGGCCCAGGTGGCCGACAGCATCCTGGCTTGGATCAGCCATGGGGTGGCCAGCAGGAACAGGGAAGGATTGTCCCCTGAACTTGGTGCTGGTGAAGCTGCACCTTGAATCCCGGGTTCAGTTTTGAGTCCCTCTCTACAAGAAGGGCATTGAGGGGCTGGAGTGTGTCTGGAGAAAGGCACGGAACTGGGGAAGGGGCTGGAGTCCAGGGGTTCTGGGAGGGACTGAGGGACCTGGGGCAGTTTAGTCTGGAGGAGGCTGAGGGGAGACATGATCACTCTCTATGACTCCCAGAAAGGAGGTTGTGGTCGGGTGGGTTGTGCTACTGCATATTTAAATTGGATATTGGTAAACATTTCTTTACTCAGACTGGTGAAGCCCCGGCAGAAGCTGCCCAGGGCAGTGGTGGTCTCCATCCCTGGATGGGTTCAAAGAACATGTGGCTGTGGCACTTGGGGATGCTGTTTAGCAGGCAAAGTGGGGTTGGGCTGATGGTTGGACTGGATGAGCTTAGAAGGCTTTGCCAACCTCAATGTTTCTATGATTCTAAACTCATTAGTGAGAAGTCAGTGAATCCTTCTAACAGCTCTTCCTTGGAAAAGAGAAATTCCTCACTGAGCCATAGAGTCATAGAATCACCAGGTTGGAAGAGACCCATCGGATCATCGAGTCCAACCATTCCTGTCAAACACTAAAGCATGTCCCTCAGCACCTCATCTACCTGTGCCTTAAACACCTCCAGGGAAAGTGAATCAACTACCTCCCTGGGCAGCCTATTCCAATGCCCAATGACCCTCTGTGTGAAAAACCTCCTCCTAATCTCCAGCCTAAATCTCCCCTGGTGGAGCTTGAGGCCATTCCCTCTTGTCCTGTCCCCTGTCCCTTGGGAGAAGAGCCCAGCTCCCTCCTCTCCACAACCTCCTTTCAGGGAGCTGGAGAGAGCTGGAGAGTCTCCCCTCAGCCTCCTCTTCTCCAGGATAAACACCCCCAGCTCTCTCAGCCGTTCCTCATAAGGCCTGTTCTCCAGACCCCTCACCAGCCTCGTTGTTCTTCTCTGGACCCACTCCAGAGCCTCAACATCCTTCTTGTGGTAAGAGTCCTTATGGGAGAGGCTGGAAGGGGTGGGTACCCTGGGCAGATACAGGTTTGTTCAGAGGAGAGCAGAGGGCCTCTGAGTGGCAGACCATCATGTAGGGTGCTTTATGTCCCACCCTCGATTCTTCATGAGCAGGGATATTGAATTCCTAACACCCTGTAAGCAAGGGGAGGGGCAGCGAGCAGCAGCAGCAGCCTCCTGGGCACTGCGGTGCGAGAACTCGCCACAAATAGAAGAAAGGGTCCAGACCCTGCAGCACTAATATAGAGATTTTATTTTGCCTGTATTGAGTCGTACAGCACACCTCGTTTGTCACAATGCCATCGAACTGATCTGAGAGTGTTTGGCCAGCACGCTGTGACGCTGAACCTCACCAGGGCCAGAAGCAGTCTGGACCAGTGGCCTGCACGGAAGGGCCCGGAGAGCCTTTTTCCTGGCCTCCTTATTGCTTGCAGTCATTCCAACATGTGCAAATCAGGAGCAAATCCAGTTTCTTCTGCCAGCCCAACAGTCATTCTTCCATGTCTGGCAACGACTGCAAGGTACAAGGCAGGGGAGAATCTGAAGCAAAGTGCCTTCTCGTCCCAAAGCCATATTGGCTGTTCCCAGTATGGAAAAGAAGCAGAGTCCCAGTAAGCCAGGCTCTTCAGATGACGCGAGCTTTGCTTGCACTATGGGATTACAAAACCAGAGGCTGACAGAGCAAAGTGCACGAAAGGGTCACGATTCCATTCCCTCCAACGGCGTCAAACCATTGCAAAGCACCCAGGGACTCACAGCAGTGTAAAGAACTCGGCCTTGTGATCAGAGCAAATGTCCTCACATATCCTTCCCCCCGTACGGTGTCTCAGCGCCTGCAGTACAGAACGCATCAGACATTTTCAGTTGGCTGGAACAAAAAAACTGCATCTTGCCAAGAAATGTCCACTTCCAACCTCTTCTTTCTCATTAACACCCGCAGATTTCTCAGAACGAAGGCAGGATGAAGACTGTCCAAGGGATCGAGGGATTGGAAGTCCACCTGAAGGTGGAATTCCCCTTCCTTTCTTAACCTTTCTTTCTTTCTAAAGCCAGTTCGCTTTCCATAGAATGAACCTGCTCTCTAGTCTGAAGAAGCAGAGACGCTAATGCAAGTTGGCAACTCTGAACTTTGACCACTGCACAGGAGACAAAAAAAGTCAAATCCAAGAGGCATTTTAGGTAGCGCTGGGGCAAGTCAGAGGGGTTGTTTCCACACCCCACTGTTTATCGCTGTAACTTGGCTGTACTCCCACAAGTTAAAAGCGCAGATCAGAGTGTCTGTGTCAGCCAGGGTCCTTTCCCACCCCTGTTTTGGTATAGATGCTTCATTCCCCCTTCTTCGGGTTACATTAAGTGCACAGAAATAGATAGCAGCATTTGGACTGAAACCCTCACGTACACCAGACAGCACATTCCAGGAGGTAAAACAACATATTATGGCCTAAACCCTCAAGGTATCAAGTTTTCAGGACAAAGAGCAGTAGGAAGTGGAGAGCTGAGGGCGGAAAAGGGGAGGAGGAGCAACACAGGAACATGAGCTCTGTTTCCATGCCAGGAGAGGATCAGGTGCCATTCCTGTGTTAGCACCAGGCTGACACCACCGCACACAAAGCCAGAGTAGAAGTGAAAAAGCCGATCTCCTGGTCTCTCGGCAGTGTTTGGGAATAGGGGCAAAGTCAGGGGCATTCACCAATCCTAGCGGAGCGTGAAAACAGGCAAAACCTGCTCGGCCCGTTTCCAACCAGAATGAATTGCTCTGCTATGCTCAAGAGGAAAAAAAAAATCAATTTGTGGCGGTTGACGAGTCTTGTTCACCAAGCTGATCGCAAATCGCAAATCCCCTTTGGAAGCCCACAGTGACACCGGGAGTCGGCCCTCTTCCCTCTCATCCAGTAGCCTTTGCAGGGGGAGTTCTGCTAAACACGCCTTCCTATTGCTTTAGGGGGACTTTGCACAGGCAATAGCTGTGAAAACACTGCTTTCCAGCCCACAAAGGAAAGAGGGTGCAACCCCCTCTTCAGCCCTAGGTGTCAGACTGCAATGCACAGGCCCAGACACACCCCACGCTCCCATGCTCCTCTGCTCCAGACTGACAGCGAGACTGCTGGAGACAGTGCATTCCAGCTTGGTGTCCAAGTGTTGCGCTGAAAGACTTCACACAAGCGCAGTGGAGGCAGAGTCACCCTTCAAACCCGGGAGAAAAGGCTGGGCTCAGACCGGTCCCATGTTTGGAATTCAGCTGGAAGCTGTGGCGATGGGTTTCTTCAGGTGTTGGCTCATGAGCTCCCTGGCACGAGACACTTGGATGTGGTCATAACAGGAGTTACAGACGAGGACAGGGTCGTACAACTGCTGATCGGGGATGGGCAACTTCAGGTGGCAGCAACCAGCACAAAACACATTCCCACAGTTCCTGTCAGGGAGGAAGAAATCCAGTGAAAAAAGAGCTGGGAACAGGGAAACTTCAGCAAGTACGAAAGATCCAGTCTGGAGGTGAAGCACCAGCTTTACTTACGATTTGTCAAGTGTTTCTTAAAGCACACACTGCACTCTGCAGTGCAAGCTGGCTGCTGAGCGCTGAAAAGGGTCTAACAAGCATTTGCTACCCAGAAGAAGGGTGAAAGGCCTAGCGAAAACAGAACCAGGAACAACAAAGAGAGGGAATCTGAACGGAAGCCTGCAGGGAATTCATGAGACCTGGCAAATAAGGGAAAGACTTTCTCCTGGGGGTGGGAGGGAACAAACACTGCAGATGGGCATTTTGTGCAGAAACGGGCTGAGAAGGAGAGCGGAACAGCAGTGACAACGTTGCTTACCTGCAGTGATGCCTCCGCTTGGCCAGCCAGAATTCACTGTCGCAGTTAAAGCAGTGCGAGGCCATGTGGTCCGGAACCCACCGTGTTACCTAGGGCAAATATCAGGTCTCATCAGCTTTAGGTTTGTGACAACACAACCACCCGCTCCCAGAACCCTGGCACAGGTGGAGATGTGGCTTTGGAGGACTGCAGCCTAGCTCAGACCATGTCCACCCCACAGGTTCCCTTCTACCGATCACAGAGGCAGCAGAGGATGTGTTAAAGGATGAGGGCGCTGCTCTCTGCTCTGCTCCCAGCCCACGCTCTTCTGATGCAACCACCATCAGCTGCGAAGCAACCGCTCCTGCTGTCTTACAGCGGCCATAACAGGACACGTACCTCAGTCTCCTTCTTATCCACAGGCTCCCAGCTTGCTTCCGACAAACACTCTTCGCTATGGTCAGAACAGAAATCCTCAGTGTCGCTGCCATCCGACTCCTTCAAACACGTCTGCAAAAAGAGACGAAGTCACAAATGCCCTGAGCTGCCTCAGTCATGGTGAAAGACATCCCCAGCTTCGGCTACACTTGTGGGGGGCACATGGGGGGCACCACAGCGCCCCACACGAGGAGGCAAAGCATTCCTGACTGTGCAGGAGCCACCGCTTGGCCCTCAAGAGGCAGCACTACCTCTGGGTGGTATGAGGACATGGTGCATGGACAGGAGGGAAACAGGGAAATACAGGGAACGACCTTAACCATCCCCTGCAGAAGGAAGAGAGTGGGAGCTGTGGGCTGGTGAGGATGGCATGACGGGGTGTGGGGATAGTGTGAGGGGAGGTAGAGACCACTGTCAACCAGGAGTAACCAGAGGTGGTTACTTACAAAGTCATCCTCGTAGTCCATCGGGGGCTCGGCTGGAGGGGCACAGAAGTGGCGGATGTCCAAGCGATGCTGCAGCTCCCGCACTTGCCTGCGCAGCTGCTCCACCTCCTGCCTGTAGCTGGCCTCGATCTGCCGCAGCCTGTGCTGAATCACATCTGTGGGGAAGGGCAGCCCGTCGTCGTCCAGGTAGAGAGGAGGCACAGGAGAAGGACATTTTGGTGGCATGTGCTTGGGGACAGACGCTTGTTTCAGGCAGCAGGGTTGCCACGAGTGGCTAGGCTTCCCTGCAGGGCCTGAAAAATGCGTCCCAACGCGGCCAGAGCAGACGGAAGGCTTTGCACCTTCGTGGGCAGCCCAGCGGCCTCCGAGGCACTGGCCTGGCGCTCGCAGCGCTTTGCCACTCAGCCTCTTGTTACAGCAGCTGTGAGAGAGGAGGTGTCGAGGTGCAGGCTCTCTGCTGCGGAGCGATGTCACCATTCCTTGAAAGCTGTCCCAGTTGGATTCCAGGAAGGAGAACTCACTGCTTTGGCTCTGGGAAATGGGTTTACGCCATTGCTCTAGTGGGACTCTCCCCAGGCGGCCAGGCTCCTCGCAGGGCATCCTTCTAGCGTCGCCTTTGCCATTGTCTTCATCCAGGCACGGGATGCCCAGGGCAGGGCTTGGGATGTCCTGACAAAGGGTGCTTGGTGCCAGGGACTCCTGGCTAGGGATGCCTTGGCAGGTAGTGTTCCTCTTGGAGCATCCTCCTCCATTGGACACCACACCGGAAGCTTTCGTTGGCTCCTGGGGAGCAGTTTCTACCTGCTTTACAGAACTGCCGGAAACCCTGTCAACGTTTTCCTGTTCTGAGAGATGTGGAGCTGGACACAAGCCATCCAGTTCCACTGTGTGTGTTCCATTTCCCTCTTCTGCCTCCAGAGGAAGGCCGCATGCTGGCACAGCAGCTCGGCTGCTTGGCTGCTCACTGTGCCCTTCGTGCTCAGTGTGGCTGCTACCCGTGCCGCTGGCTCGCAGGGCAGAGCTTTCCTCCCACTCCTCTGCTTGCTGTTTCTCTCCCACAGCCAGCACGCTGCCCTCACCCAACAGCAGCTCGGTGCCCTCCGTGGGGCCATGTCGGGCTTCCAGGCCTGCCCGGACTTCCTGGCAGTGGTTATTGAGGTTTGGATCGCTGGATGTGCGGGTCAGTGGGCTGCTGGAGTCACAGGCTGAGAGCAGGTCATCCATCGATCTCGTCTTTGGTAATCTGGAACTCAAAAATAAACAAAGCTCCAGACAAAGCTCCTGAAACTTGCCTCATTTGGGTCAAACCTGGGATGAGGGAAGGGAAATATGCCCAATGACAGATCCTGGGTTGGGAGGGGAAGGAAAGTGCACCAGGAGCCAACGGGGACAGCACCACAGCACTGGCTCCTCTGCCTCATGCAGTGCAGGGAGCTCTACTCGGTCTTCTCCCAGCGCTGGGACAACACTATCAGAGAATCATAGAACAACCAGGTTGGAAAGGACCCACTGGATCATCGGGTCCAACCATTCCTATCAAACACTAACCCATGTCCCTCAGCACCTCATCTACCCGTCCCTTAAACACCTCAGGGAAGGTGCCTCAACCCCCTCCTTGGGCAGCCTCTGACAGTGCCCCATGGCCCTTTCCGTGAAATATTTTTAACTAATGTCCAGCCTGAACCTCCTCTGGCGGAGTTTGAGGCCATTCCTTCTCATCCTGTCCCCTGTCCCTTGGGAGAAGAGCCCAGCTCCCCCCTCTCCACAACCTCCTTTCAGGCAGTTGTAGAGAGCCATAAGGTCTCCTCTCAGCCTCCTCTTCTCCAGACTAAACTATGGAGCTGTGGGCCTCCACAGGGAAGGTGAAAACAAGCAAAACAGAACAACTACAATGAATGAGGAGAGAAAGAAGTGCTGTGGGTAGGCAGCACCCTGGGCCTAGAGCTCCAGGCTCTTACCTGTCCAAACATCTGCCACTGAACTCCTGGCTCTGAGATCCAGAGGGCAGGTAAATGTCCATGTCCTCCTGTCCCAGAGGATACGGTGAGGAGGCCGGGAGATACACTGCGGTCCAGACATGCAGCGCTCGCACATGGCACACGGGATGCAGCACCTGCAACAACCACGTACAATCACGGATGAATGCAAAGGGGAATCTCTCCAACCCGTGCCCAGCAGGCAGAGCACCTAGAAAGCTGGGTCAGGAGCTCTGCTCACCTGCTCAGAGCCTGGCATATAGAGAAGATTGTGGAAGTTCTTATTGCCTGCCCGCAGGAGGGACCACACGGAGCAGGTCCGCTTGTAGATGTTGTGCATCTCTCGCTCGCAGGGGCTGTTCCCAAGGAAGGTCCCATAGAGGCAGGAATACGTGTGTTGCACCAGCTTCACCTGAAGCAGCAGGAGGGGAACAATTGTCAGGGCTGTTGGGAAATATCTCCTGCTCCTCTGGGATGGCACAGGTCGCTCCCACCCAGCCAGTGACCCCGCTGCTGTCTGCTCTTCCACTGCATGGGGCACGGAGGGGACAGCAACAGGCGTCACTTGGATCAGTGAAACTGTTCATGGATCCCATACCCACCCCCCCTGTACCCCTCACCTGTGTTATTGGATACACAGTGGTTAAGAGCTTTCATTTCCCTAATTACTTTTAAATGTTCCAGACTCAAATAGGTCTGAGAAACACAAACCAGACTTCTAATCAGAACAGCACTGCTGTTGGCATCTGAATTCACTGGTCTGGAAGGGGGCGCAGAGAATAAAGAAGCGACCCAAAGAAACCAGAGAATTTACTGAGAACACACAGACAATTAACTCATTGCTGTGCGATCTGGGTGCTCTAAGTTGGCAGCACCCACCGGGAGCAGGAGGAAACTGTGCAGCTTAATAGAGACCAGCAGAAGCATCACACACCCAGAACCAGGTCAAATGCCCTGCAAGTGGTGGGCAGGGCTGGAGCTGCGTAGTGCAGGGATGTCAGGAATGCCAGGAGAGCCCAAAGCTCCCCAGATACTTCCTCATTCTTGAAGAACTCAGGTTTTGGTTTCTTTCAACTGCAACACCATAAAATACCATTGCCTTCTCTCTGCCTCTGCTCACAAGGGATAAAGAGATGTTTGCATGCATATATCTTACCAAAAAAGCTTCATTGAATTCGAAGAGGCAAGGAAATTGCTTCAGGAGCTGATGAACAGCGTCCAGCCACTGCAGAAAAACTGGGCACTGCTCATTCTGATCTTCTACCTTCTCTTGGTGACCACAGCGATCACCAAACTTGTGACCAAAATCCAGCCAATCCGATTCCACAAGCACCTGGAAGCCCTGGAAACAGAAGAACCAACCTAACTGTGGGCACTCTGCTGTGGGCAGGGAGAAGGACATGGCAAGGGCCATGTGCCAGCAGTGCCAGGCAAACCCAGGGCTCCTGAGGGGCTGGAAAGGAGGCCGCACTGATGCGTGGCCTACAAGCAAAGCACGGGGAAGTCCAAGGCTTCCAAACATGAACAAACAGCTGTTATTTCCATACAACAAACAGCCTGGAGAACATGCACAATTGGAGTTGGGAAGCAGCTGAACTCTGAGCACCAGGGGTTGTTTGCTCCAGCACTTTCACCACACTGGGCAGGGCAGTGAAGCAGAGAGCACCGAAAACAAGCAGGGAGAGCACATGGAAAATTCCTCCAGTAACAGGTCTGAAACGTCACCAAGCTGATTGCCAAGTGCAATTCTTTATTGGAGACTCCAAGACCAAAGCTGCCTTTTAGTCTTTCAACAGACACGAACCAGCAGCAAAGCACAGCTCCTACCTCCATGGTCCTGTAGTAGGGATCCAGAAGGATCTTCGCCAGCGCCACAATCTGTGGAGTCCTGTCCCAGCCGTCAGAGCAATGAACCAGCACTGGGCGTCCTTCTCTGTCAACGGCATTGGAGACCAGCACCGCTGCCTTCAGCATGACTGAAAGGTGCTGCAGCCACTTGGTGCTCTCCAGGGCGGAAAGCCAGCTAGAAGACAAGTGGAAAGCAAGAAAGTAGTTGATGAGCACTCCGGTGGAGAAAATAAAGATATAGAATCACAGAATCATGGAATGGTTTGGCTTGGAAGGGACCTCAAAGCCCATCCAGTCTCAACCCATTGCCATGGGCAGCGACACCTCCCTCTGCATCAGGGGCTCCAAGCCCCATCCAATCTGGCCTTGAACCGCTCCAGGGATGGGGCAGCCACCCCTGCTCTGGGAAACCTGGGCCACAGCCTCCCCACCCTCACAGAAAAACATTTCTGCCTAAGATCTCACCTCAGTCTCCCATCCTGCAGCTGAAATTCTCATTGTATCCCTGCCCCCCCGATCCAGAGCCCCTCCTCAGCTTTCCTGGAGCCCCTTTCAGCACTGGAAGCTGCTCTAAGGTCTCCCCACAGCCTTCTCTTCTCCAGGCTGAGCAACTCTCTCAGCCTGGCCTCGTACAGGAGGTTCTCCAGCCCTCACATCATCTTCATGGCCTCCTCTGGTCTCTCTCCAACAGCTCCACGTCTCCCTGAGCTGAGGACTCCAGAACTGGACTCAGGGCTCCTGGTGGGTCTCACCATAGCGGAGCAGAGGGGCAGAATCCCCTCCCTGCCTGCTGGTCCCTCTGCTTTGGATGCAGCCCAGGACACGGTTACACATTGCCAGGTCATGTTGCTCTTCTCATCCCCCCAGCACCCCAAGTCCTTCTCCTCAGGGCTGCTCCTAATCCATTATTTTATACTCATTATATGTATTATTTTATATATTTTAACGTAAGTTGAGTCTTCACTGAAAATCAGTCTTTCCTAAAATACATTAAAAAGGAGACAGCCCAGGGATAAATGGAAGGAATCCAAGTCATTTCAATTTTTCCCAGGTTATAACGTTATAACCCTCAGAGGACAGTCACACCAAGTGACACCACAGCAGTGCTGCAATCCCTCCTAGATTACCAGGGACCAGCATTTGCAGCATCCAAATACTGCCAGCATGACCCTACCCATCCCTTTTCAGCGACAGAAACCTGGGACAGGAAAAAAAAGAAGGAATATGACATGAACTTGGCTCAAG
The DNA here is from genome assembly GCA_033558105.1 of Coccyzus lansbergi. Classification (NCBI taxonomy): domain Eukaryota; kingdom Metazoa; phylum Chordata; class Aves; order Cuculiformes; family Coccyzidae; genus Coccyzus; species Coccyzus lansbergi. Next base: position 137,752 of record JAUMJK010000854.1, read on the forward strand.
AATGGGCACTCACTTGCTGGGGTCTGGCACCTGACTGCAGACAGCACGCAGGTACTGGAAGCTGTTCCGGATGGAGTGGATGTTGGCCATGCCCATGAACACGACTTCACAGTTTGGGTAATACTCTAAACACAACAGAGAGAGAAACATTGAGATAGTGGCGCTGCGACTGCCTCCAGACATGCTGTCCATCCGCCCCTGCACAGCACCAGCCGCGGTCTCCACAAAGGCAAAAGCTTGGAAGGTCAGCACCTGCGTGTCTGGAATACAATCCTAGAATAAAAGAATGGTTTGAGTTGGAAGGGACCTTAAAGATCACCTAATTCAAGCCCCTGACATGGGCAGGACCACTTCCCACTGGATCAGGGACTCCAAGCACTGAACCCCTCCAGGGATGGGGCAGCCACCACTGCTCTGGGCAACCTAGGCCAGGGCCTCCTCACCCTCAGTGTGAAGAACTTCCTCCTTGCGTCTAGTCTAAATCTTCCCCTCTCCAATTTAAAGCCATTCTCTCTAGTGCTACCACTCCACACCTTTGTAAAAAGTCCCTCCCCAGTTTTCTTGTAGCCCCTGCAGGTACTGGAAGGTCGCTATAAGGTCTCCTCAAAGCCTTCTCTTCTCTCCAGGCTGAACAATCCCAACTCTCTCAGCCTGGCCTCATACAGGAGGTGCTCCAGACCTCGGGATCAACCTTGTAGCTCTCCTCTGGACCCGTTCCAACATCTCCCTGTCCTTCCTGTGCTGAGGACCCCAGAACAGCATGCAGAGCTCCAGGTGGGTCTCACCAGTATGGAGCAGAGGAGCAGAATCCTCTCCCTCACCCTGCTGGTCCCACTGCTCCACATGCAGCCCAGGACACGGTTGGTTTCTGGGCTGCGAGTGTGTGTTGGCAGCTCGTGTTGAGCTTCTCGTTAACCAGCTCCCCCAGTCCTTCTCTACAATGAGCTGCTCTCAGTAATAACGAGCTTTGCATGAGCTTTGAACAGGCCCCCAGAGAGGGAGTCCCACACTGCCAGCCAGACCCCAGCTGTGCTCTAGCATCCTCTCGACAAAGAGGTTTCAGAGGAAGAGTTCAGGATGGGATGAGCCCTCTGTACCTTCACATTCACAGCCGCCTCCTTTCGCCCTGTTGGCCACAGCTGCCGTATAGGACCTGGCATCAAGGATCAGCAGCTTCTGAGGCGTCCCCGTATTCTCCACACCGGAACACGCGGTCAGAGACGAGTCTGTGGAGACAGCATGGACTGAGCTCCCAGCACCTTCTGCCCACCTACGACAGCCAACACTGCCTGCAAGCAAGAGCAGGGACCCATCCCACACACCGGGGTTGAGGTGTGACAGGGCCCTGATGATCCATGAGGACTTCAATTTTAAACTTTGCACTGTAACAGCCTGTTAGCAGTGCCAGCAATGTTCAGGTGTAGGAAGCACTGAATGATTCCCGTATTTGGGAGAGCGTGGAAGGGAGCAGGCTGTCTTACCGAAGTCGGCCTCGCAGGCCTCACTGCCGTCGCTGCTCCCATTGTGCGGCACACCGCCAGGAACCTTTATTCCAGGGTTCAAGGCACAGGCTTTGGCAATAGATGTCACCAGATACTCGTCGTCAGCGTTTCGCCAGCCCCACCAGCTGATTTCAGGCTGACTGCAGCGCGCAATCACTGCCCCGTTGCGCATGTGCCTGCAAAGGAAGCAAGTGCCTTGTGAACCCCCTGAAACAGCAGGGAACAACCCTGGACAACTCCACCTCTGCACGGCCCACACCCGCGTATCCCTCCCCATTGCTTCCTCTGCTTCACTCGCGCATCCAAGCGGTGAAATGGGGCAGGGCAGCCCCAGAACTGTTATTCCTAATGCAGGCGGCGACATGGAGGCTGTTGCTCCCACTGCAGTGGGTAGAAGCAGAAGATCGTGGAATCATGGAGTGATTCGAAGGGACCTTAAAGCCTATCCAGTTCCAACCCCTGTCATGGGCAGCGACACCTCCCACTGGATCAGGGGCTCCAAGCCCCATCCAACCTGGCCTTCAACACCTCCAGGGATGAGGCAGCCACCATTGCTCTGGGTAACCTGGGCCAGGGCCTCCCCGCTCCCCCAGGAAAACCTTTCTTCCTAAGATCTCATCTCAGTCTCCCCTCTTGCAGCTGAAATCCGATCCTGCTCATTTTATCCCTTCAGTCCCTGATCACAAGCCCCATCCCAGCTCCCATGGAGCCCCTTTCAGACTCTAAAGTCTCCCTGGAGCCTTCTCTTCTCCAGGGTGAACAACCCCAACTCTCTCAGGCTGTCAAGACAGCTGTGAGCAGCACAGGAGCAGCCAATGGAGCTGGCACAGCCAGCAACACACGATGGCAGAGGAGGCAGTGGCTGCTGCGCTGGCAGGAGCAGCTGTCGGGAACTGCTGGTGCCAGTGGATAGTGGCAACTCTGAGGTTGGCTGCAGTGACTGGGAAGTCACCTCCAGGATCGGTGGCTGTTACCTGCAACTCAACTGCCACTACCATGAACTGTTTCTGCTGCCTGTTGCTCTCGCTATTGCCCTACAAACTGGTCTGGTATTTTGACTTACAGTGCTATATCAACAGATACCGTTATCTGTCAGTACACTCTATATAAAATATAAATGGTTGCATATAGATATGTAAATATTATATATTAAAACAGAGAGAACTTTAAATAAACAAGAGCTGTGCTTTAGGAAGTAATAGTTATTGAGTTTAATACTACTCCGTTCTCCTGTTCTTTCTTTTTCCCTCCCCTAAAGGCACTGGTTGTTAAAGCATTTGGTATCTTGCTGGTATGTCAGAAAGCCAAGCTCCTGCAGCATCACAGCAGAGAGTTTTGGGGTGGAGGCCTGAGCTGCTGCTTATGAACAACACCTAAAACATGAACTCTACCCTGGCTGTTGCCGACTGACAGCTAGGGGGATGACTGAAGTAGGAATTAAGTATTCATTTTCATATGAACATCTTGGCCAAGGCATTCTCAAACCACATGGAAAGGGGATGACATTTCTATGACAAAGCTGCTGGGGACACAAGATAGTCCAGAAGGGTCTATGGTTTCTGGAAAAAGTGCACAAGGTCAGAGCATACCAGATGGTGTCAGCACGTGCCATTTAAACCAGCCACTCAGAAAGCACCAACATCTCTCGAGTTCACTCTCTCATTTCCTGGCCGTAAAAGCACTCATCCACAATGAGAAGTCACACAGCTCAGCTCAAAACATGAGAGAGCTGAGAAAGTATTTACAGATCCGAAAGGATCCCAACTGAAATGCATGTGGTGTTATTTCCCGAGTCTCTGGGCTACATCCTGGCATGACCTGAGAGCCTGAGACCATGTGCTCCACCCCGGGGCTGGAGCAGTGTCTGCTGTTTGCCTGCTGATTTCTCCACTGGCCACTGCAGCACAGACACAGGCAAGGGCACCGCTGGGCACTGGTGAGGAGCTCTCTCACCAACAGTATCCCAAGGTCTCCTGAAGGTGGGTGTGCAGACAGCAACACCGAGGAGCGGCTGGTGCACAGCGTCTGTCTGCCACTGCAGTCAGCTGAGTCACTCATTGCATCCTCTGCCTTATTCTAAAAGCAAACTGTGCCTGGAGGCTCTTCTTCTCCACTGAGGGCTTGGAGATGGAGACTTGAACTCCTGCTTTGCTCACCAGCCAAATGGCATTTTGTGTAAGAAAACTGACGATATCGTACCTTTGGTGCCACGTTTTACAGATCTGACTGTGACTTGAAGACTCCAGCCTTGTTCTCCAGAAGCTCTGGATTATCCCTAACAGTTCAGTGGTCACCCAGCCCCTGGGAAGCACACACCAGAGCCCACCTGTCCTCTCTCTCCTGAAAATGGGTGATGAGCAGCCAGGTGCGAGGCTTTTAATTGCTTCCCTTCCCCTTCCACACAGGAAGGGACACCCAGGAACAGCCATCACCCTCAGAGATCCTCCTGGCCAAAAGATTTCCATTATGAGGGCAAAGGAGTGCATGAAACCAGGAGCCACAGATGGACAACTGCTGGTTCTATCCTATACCATCACTTACCAGCATCGCCTGCTCTGATTACAGGCCTGCAGCTCACTTTGTAAGGTACTGAGTGATTACAGTCGTTTTATAAAGCAAACAACGTACTGATTGTCCGAGTACCAAAACCACACGGCTCTGCCCTTGGGCAGGAGGTTCACCAGGACAGTGTCCACCCCAGGCCTCTTCAGCAGAGGCAACCACAAACACGAGTTGCTTAGCTGGCTCCAAAGAGGGAACGGCTCTGCACTTCAGTGTCACTCTGTTGTAGATTTAAGTTTTCTTCTCAAAGAAGCCCTAAATTGTGTTTTGCCAACTTCTAACAGAAAACTGTGCAATGCAGAGATGTAGAATTAAGGGATATGTGAATTCTCTGGGTTTCTCACCTAGCACTGCCCTTCATTGTGCAGCTCTGATATTTCCAAAGTTTTTTTCCGTGTGGGTTCAGCAACAGAGACTCAGGCCAGAAACCACAGTGTATGTTAAAATTCACATGCTGACTGAGTGCACCTCTTCAACCAGTTTCCTTTTGTTTCAAACAAATCAGTCTCCCAGCAAAGATTTCTGATGAAAAAACACCCCATTCCGACAAGCCCGGTTTTATTTGCTGCCCAGCCTCCCGCTTACCCCTGCCCTGGTTACTCTGGGAATGCTGACCAGGGAATAGGAACTCTGTGTGTTTGCCAGTTACCGAATCAACAAAGTTCAGCTCTGTGCAAACTTGGCACAGTTACCCAAATGGTGTCAGACCCTCAGAATTGGGTCAGAAGAGAAGGGATTCACGCTTGGGTATTGAAAGGCACCCCAGGGCTGCACACCCAGCTGGAGCAGGGCCTCACAGCATGCTTGCTCTCTTTGGCCAGGGCTGCTTTTCAAAGCAGCAGCCAGGCAAGGACAAGCCTGTGAAAAGGTTTTGAAGGTCAAAGGAAGAGAACTTGAGCTGGGTATGGGCTTCTCCACTGTACCTCCCATAGGAGGAAAGTCACCCACATCTCCATATCTAACTGCAAGCAAGGAAGAAGCAACAGCTCCTGGAACCATTTCTCCTTTCTGGTGAACCCCCTGTGTTACCACCACAGATGAAGTGCCCAGAGGCTGCTGGGAGGAGAGGAGTCCCAAGAGTGACACATTTTCAGGCGGAAGGAAAAGGAAGAGGCAGAGTGAGGGCCAGGATGCAGCTCTCGCTGTTGCCTCGCTCCACAGTGCAGGATTTGCTAACCTGGCTTCCCAGCACTCGCACCAGCCTGTGAGGGAAATGGCACTGGCTCTGGGGGCAAGCACCAAGGTGGTTTTATGCCTACCTGTACACCACCACAGGGATCCTCTTCCACGATCTAAACGAGGCCACGTTCTCCAGCTCCTTATCGGTGATCCAGACAGGGACCAGCAGCTTCTGGGGATAACTGGAACAAAGCCTGGATAAAAGAAAGCATGAAGGCAAGATTAGGCCTCGGCACACAAAACCCTGCACTAGGGAAGCTGCACAGAGGGAGGGTAGGAGCAGCTCACAGCTCCCCAGACTCGTGGGCTGTGACTCTTCCTCCTCACATCCATCTTAACACAGTCTCACAGTGGGAAAAGCAATCCAAAAGACACTGTCAGGAATGAGCCAAGTAAACATCTTCTCCCCTCAGGCCTCCCCTCAAGACCCACAGCGAGTACCCCAACACTTCCTTTGGAACGTCCCCCAGATTTAAGAAATCATGAGGGTTTTGGGGAACAACCCTCAATTGGTGTGGGAGTTGGGTTTTCTTGCAGCAGTTGCAGCCCCAGAATTGCACACAGAGCTGCTGGGGATGATGATCGGCCGCTCTCTGCCAGGCAGAACACAGGTCAGCACTGATGAGCTTCACCTATTTCTCTGCCAGGAAGATGGCAGTGGAGATTCTGTCTGTGCTATGAGGAAATGACCTGAGGGAGATTTAAAGAACACCTTGTGTGGTGAGTACCAGCAATCGGATTGCTGATAAACATCTGAACAGATGCCAGCAGCAAGAGGAATGGGATGGGCAAGTCCCCACCGATTCAGTCCCTTCGGAAAACTCATAGCATGCCCAGCTGGGACGGTCAGAGTGGAACCTGACCTGTGGCGGGGCTTGGAACTGGATGGTCCCTTCCAACCCAAACCATTTCATGATTCCATGGTTCTATGAAGATTTAAACTCTGCAGATGTTTTTCAAACACCTTACAGGTACCACCCTGCACCCAAAACTGAAGGGAGAGCAGATCAGCAGGGCCAGGGCAAAAAATTGTACCTCTCTGCATTCACGTCCAGCACACAAAGAAGCTGCCAGGCCTCACCCTGTTTGACAAGGAATGGGGCACAGGAAGAGGTCAATGTGGAAACTCCTGCAGGGGAACTTTTAGAAGCACCTGCTGGGAACAAGGAGTAACTCATCCCCAGGACTGAATAATCATGGAATCATTAAGGTTGGAAAAGCCCTCTAAGCTCATACAGTCCACCCGGACCGTGACTGCTAAACCACGTCCCAGAGTGTCATGGCCACATGTTCTTTGAAGCCTTTGAGGGAAGGAGACTCCATCACTGCACTGGGCAGTCTCTGGCCAGTGCTTCACCACTCTGTCAGTAGAGAAATTTTCCCTTGCGTTGCTGCAGGTGCTGGAGGAGCAGAAGCTGGCAAACATGGTATTAACTTTGTAAAAAGGTGCAGGTTCTCTCATTCTGGGGTGAATGTGGGCCTATCCGAGTGAGGGTGAACACACTGGGAAGGGAGGCTGTGCATCTCAGCTGTGGAGTGGCCTGAAAATATCACTGGCTGCACCCATACAGCTCATGGCTGGATGCGGTTTGGGAGGCTCAGAAAGGGCTCTCACGAGTTTTTGCTGTCTTAGGTGGTGGCTCTGGGTCTGAGGTGCCCTCACCCTGCACTTGCACAAGCTGCAGGGAGGTCCACTTGTGACAGAGTAACTCTTAGAGACAGTCTAGGGGACAATGTGATTGAGAGCAGCCCTGGGGAGAGAGGCTTGGGGTCTGGGGAAGAAGCTCAACACGAGCCAGCAACACGTGCACACAGCCCAGAAACCAACCGTGTCCTGGGCTGCACCCACAGCAGAGGGACCAGCAGGGAGGGAGGGGAATTCTGTCCCTCTGCTCTGCTCTGAGGAGACCCCACCATGAGACCTGTATCCAGTTCTGGAGTCCCCAAAATAAGAAGGACATGGATCTGTGCGAATGGCTCCAGAGGAGGCTATGAAGATGATCTGAAGGCTGAAGGACCACCTGTACGAGGCCAGGCTGAGAGAGTTGGGCTTGTTCAACCTGGAGAAGGCTCTGAGGAGACCTTAAAGCAGCTTCCAGTACTGAAGGGGCTCTGGAAAAACTGGGCACAAGCTTTTGATCAGGGAGTGCAGGAACAGGACAAGAGGGAATGGCTTTAAATTGGAAGGGGGGAAGATTTAAATTAGACATTAGGAAGAAATTCTTCACACTGAGGGTGGGAGGGCCCTGGCCCAGGTTGCCCAGAGCAATGGTGGCTTCCCCATCCCTGGAGATGCTCAGGGCCAGGTTGGATGACGCTTGAAGACCCTGATCCAGTGGGAGATGTTCCTACCCATGGCAGGGGCTTGGAACTGGATGGGGTTTGAAGTCCCTTCCAATCCAAACCATTTTCTCATTTTACGATCCACACTGAAGGGAAGGGTAGTGTAAGGCCAATACAGGACATCTCCTGTCTTGGAAAGCACCTGATGCGGAATGCCAGACCACGTCTTTTTCTCCTGGAGCATAAAACCTGATGGTGTGAGTGCCACAGAGACCATGTAGCCCCTTTACGATCACTGCATGCTGAAGTAGTGCACTCCGATCATGGTGGAAGGAGTGGTTCCTGTACACTGGTACTGCTCTATTTTTATGATGGTTGTCGCCAGGAAAATGATAATGGTTCCCAGATAAAGCCATCTCGGAACAGACTTGAAAGACAACAAACAAAGCAATTACCTTGGCATATCCTGTCTAACAGCCAAGCTTTGCCAATGCTGAGAAATAAAAGATAAAAGGACTATAAGCAGTTAAAATGTAACCTGATTCCTGTGAATGGAGGCAGGTGGCAAGAAGCAAAAGCCAAAGAAGGATTTTAAGACACCCTCCCCAAAGCAGCAGGCAGGAAGTGGTTTCTGAGTCGCCCAAGCAAATTCCAGCACCTTTAAAGATCTCAGAACATCTGCAGGAAGCTGCAGCCTGCCAGGAGCCCCACATAAGGAATCCAGCAGGTGGAGGAAAGCAAACCCAGACCCAAACCCAAACCCAGACTGCAGGGAGAGGATAAGGGGGATAGTTTTGAGCTGCAAGAGGGGAGATTGGGATGAGATCTTAGGCAGGAATGTTTTGCTGTGAGGATGGGGAGGTCCTGGTCCAGGCTGCCCAGAGCTGCCCCATCCCTGGAGGGGTTCAAGGGCAGGTTGGATGGGGTTTGGAGCCCCTGATCCAGTGGGAAGTGTCCCTGCCCATGGGAGGGGGTGGAACTGGACGGGCTTTGAGGTCCCTTCCAATCCAAACTATTCCATGGTTCTCCATCCTTGGAGAAACTGCATAAATGCCATCAGTCAGGTTCACAGCCTCCAAGCAGTGACGTGGCCAGGGTGGCCAAGCAGAAACTGTAAGTCAAACCCTGCTGGCTGCCTGGATTCCTGAGGAAGAGAGAAAAGAACTGGCAGGAAACTGAAAAACTCTGCCAGGATTTCCCCAGGCTGGTGATCTGGAGGCTTCTCATTGTCTCCAGAAGAAACTGGTGACCTAGAACTGTCCAGTATGTTGGGGATGGGGATGGCTTTACTGGCAGAGACACAGGGAAAAGGCTGAGGGATACTAGTCGTTCCATGGAAAAGATTTCAGGGAATGCAGAGATGAACATGTCTGTCAAAGCTTAATAAAATCCCATTGGCTTGATGCCACCTGCTGCAGAGAATGCAGAAGTGCTTCCGCAAGAGCTCCTGTGCTCTTCTTGTGGAGTAAATCAGGCTGGAATCTCTGATGTGCAGGTGGCTTGGACTCACCTGCTCACAGGGCAACACCTCCAATCACAGATCATCTGAGCCTGGAACCAACACCTTCCTAGGGATCTGTCCCAGCGCGGCACCACCCTCCTGGTGAAGGATTTTGTTCCCTTCCCATGCTCAGTCTGAACCTCCCAAGCTGCACCTTCTGGTTATTGCCTCTTAGCAACCACTCTCAGAAGAGGTTCACTCCATCTGCTTCGTAACGTCCCTGCCAGCAGCCAGGACCTGCCAGTGGATCCCCCTCCAGCCTCTTCTGTGCTGGACAGAACCAGTCTCGCTTATTCCCCACATGCATCCTGCCAGCCCTCTACTGCCTCACATCCCACTTCCCAACAGAGCTGGAGAGCTGCCCAGCTTTATGAAAACTTTGTGGGTTTCATTTCAAACAGTGCAAGCATTTTAGAGACAACGCTGACCAGAAAGGCATCACGTATGAGTTATGGCCACCACGTTATAAACTACCTGAGTCAGTGTTCACAACTGCTGCTGGCTCTGCTGTGTGGGCTGTTTTCCTTCTTCAATTCCGTGATGTGAAAGGTGGAAATAAAGGGGATCTGGCTCATATGTTCATCTGCCTGAGGGTTATTGAGGGTGGGGAGGAGGATTCACTGAGTCTGACTCATCCGCTGCTCTTCACAGGGATTACACAGGGAAGACAAGGGAAGAATAGAGTGGGGAGCACCAGCTGGTGAAATACTCACTTGTAATTGTTGTTGATGTCAGAGACTCGCCATACATTCTGCAAGTCGAAGCCCATCCTCACCAGCTCCATCTCAAAGCGGTATCTCACATGGTCTCCTGGAAGAGCAGAGCACAGGGGATTCACTGACAATGAAGCAGAAATGATGAAATCATAGAATCATGGAATGGTTTGAGTTGGAAGGAAACTCAAAGCCCATCCAGTTCCACCCCTGCCATGGGCAAGGACACTTCCCTCTGGATCAGGTTGCTCAAGGTCTCGTCCAACATGATACTGAACCCCTCCAGGGATGGGGCAGCCACCGCTGCTTTGGGTCACATGGGCCAGGGCCTCATCACCTTCAGTGTGAAGAACTCCTTATGTCTAGTCTAAATCTTCCTCTCTCCAATTTAAAGCCATTCCCACTAGCCCTATCACTCCACACTTTTGTAAAGAGTCCCTCCCCAGCTTTCTCGTAGCTCCCTTCAGGTACTGGAAGGTTTGCTATAAGGTCTCCTTAGAGCCTTCTCTTCTCCAGGCTGAATGACCCCAACACTCTCAGCCTGTCGATGACAGCAACGCAGCCTGGAATGTATGACAGCAACTCTCATCAGCTGGAGATGCTACAGGACAGCAGGACGGCAGTGATCTTGCTTCCAAAGCCAAAACGACTTGTCCCTCACAGAGGTTCCTCTGCTTATTTTGTCAGATTGGATCACCTCTTGGTCTCAGGGCAGAGAACGTCATGGAAACAGTCTTCTCACATCCCTGTGGGTGTGGAGGCGTTAATTTAACCCAATTACACCCCTCTGACAGAGACGGCTTCCAAAGTGGATGTCAGGAAGCTGATGGCAGCAAGTACTGAGCACCCACCCCAGGTGGTTCCTCCTGCCAGACTGCACCCTCAGAGGCTGACTCCGGGCTCCCTCTCTGATGTCTCGGCTTTGCCTTACCAACCCTGGATGTTTTTGTTGCGTGAGTGTTGACTCTAGTTAATAAATAAACACTGCAAAGCTCATCGATGCATTCATTTCCTGCAGCAACAACATCCACAGGTGAGTTTATTTATATAAGAGAGAAATCCTTCCTCTAAAGGAGAGGCAGAAAACATCTGCTCACTGCTGGTGTCTAGGACAGGGTAAGAACACATACATCACTTTTTCTCCATCAGCTGCTTCTTGCTCTCTTTCAGCGTTACTATTAAACTGTGTCTCTCCATCCCAAACCATGTTTGAACATTTCATTCAGGCTATTGCCATTCTCCTCTCATTCCAGCACACCTTTAACTCTAAAGCCAGGTTTGTCACTCACTTTAATCCCCATTTTTTCATGCTGAAGGTGTTCAACGACAAGGCAACTACGAGCGACCTTAGTGTTCGCAGAGAAGGGAAACTCCCAATCCACACGAGGGCACCATCGCAGCTCTGGTTTCCTTCTTATGGATTCCACGATTTTATTTGTGCCTACGCAAGGATGAGCCAGACATCTCCACAGGCCTGACCACAGGAACATCCCAGCACGTCTAGGTGTTGGGGGAGAGATGCAGATGGCCTCACACTCATTCTGCTGCCTTAGAGCTGCTGATGTTTATTATCACAGGGAAAGGCTGCGTGAGCTCTCTCATCATGATGAGTGTACTAGAGTCTGGGATGTTTTATGTGTTCGCAAGGAGAAAAGGAGAAGTAGCTTATGTGTTGTGGCTCAGAACGCTCCTCATGGGCTTATTACCATTGTTCCCTGTTATCCAGCTGCGTCTGGCCAGCAGCCAGACCTCTAGGCCAGGTCCGGGATGCCCCTCAGCGCAAGGAACCTGGGCTTAAGGCACTGGTGGATATTGGCTTGTTAAACAGTTCAAACTGCACTGCTGTGCTTCTGGGCGGAGCAGGAAGGGGACAGGCCAGGAGCTTACCTGGACGGCAGAGATGTGCGTGCTGATCTTCCTCATCAACACAGACTCCTAAGCACCACGCATGGTAGGCAAATGCAAAGAGGTCCTCAGGCTTAGCAGGGCGGGCAATGGCTCGATTCAGCCTCTTCAGCCACTCCTGGCACTGCTTAAAGGTGGAAAAATGGCACCTGCAAACCCAAACGTAAACGATCCCCAGTGAGTACCTTCCTCCAGGCAAGATGCACAGACAGGGAGCTCTGCCACACTGGGCCAGGAAAAGGAACAATGCACCACGTCACAGAATCCTAGAATCACCGGGTTGGAAAAGACGTCTTGGATCATCGAGTCCAACCATTCCTATCAAACTCTAAACCATGTCCCTCAGCACCTCGTCCACCTGCCTTTTAAACACCTCCAAGGAAGGGAACTCAACCACCTCCCTGGGCAGCCTCTGACACTGCCCAATCACCCTTTCTGTGAAAAACTTCTTTCTGATACCCAGTCTGAACCTCCCCTGGGGGAGCTTGAGGCCATTACCCCTTGTTCTGTCTCCTGACACTTGGGAGAAGAGCCCAGCTCCCTCCTCTCCACAACCTCCTCTCAGGGAGTTGGAGAGAGCAATGAGGTCTCCCCTCAGCCTCCTCTTCTCCAGGATAAACACCCCCAGCTTTCTCAGCCGTTCCTCATAAGGCCTGTTCTCCAGCCCCTTCCCCAGCTTCATTGCTCTTCTCTGGACTCGCTCCAGCGCCTCAACATCCTTCTTGTGCTGAGGGGACCACAACTGAACACAGGATTCAAGGAGCAGTATCACCAGTGCCAAGTCCAGAGGGAGAAGAATCTCCCTGGACCTGCTGGTCACACCGTTTCTGATACAAGCTAAGATGCCATTGGCCTTCTTGGCCACCTGGGCTCCTGCTGGCTCATGGTCAGTCGCTGTCAACCAACATCCCCAGGTCCCTCTCTTCCAGGCAGCTTTCCAGCCACTCTTCCCCTATTCTGTAGATGCTCAGGGCTGTTATGACCCAAGTCTCAGCAACCTTGGCCACAAACAGCTCAATCCCAATGTCAGTGCAGAAGAGACACCAACTGGCCTGCAACAGCATCTACAATACAGCAAAAAACTGGGTACCTGATCACTTTGGAGTCCTTGCAGACGATGTGAAGCTGGAACATGTCCCGACACTCCACGCTTTCCATCATCCTCAAAGGCACCTGCAGGGACAGATGCAAGCGATGACGTGACCCCACAGCACAGCAGCCACAGCAGCCCAGCAGCCCTGCAGCCCACCATGCAGCCACGGCTCTAGTAACAAGCACAAACTTCTCCCTCACACTACAAACCCACTTTGAGTTTTACAAAGCTGCATGACCCAGCATGGAGCCTCCTTCAACAATTAGTGCCCTGATTTCTACACCACCTCTGGGCAGGCTCCCACCCAGGGCCAGTTCCTAATAGAATCACATGCGGATAAGCACATATAACTGTGTCAAAGAAGAGCTGCAATAAAAGATGGCAAGTGAGGAGCGAGAGAGAAAGCTTCTAGCTCCCAATGCCTCGTTGCTGGCCTCCAGGTAGGAGAAACTTCATCAAAGCTGGTCTGCAAGAGATCTAACAGTCTTAAAATGTTTGGGATTTAAAAAGAACAGCAAAGGAAAGACCTAATTATTATCTAGAGGAAAATCCCATCCAGACCCCGAAATGCAGCAGCAAAACAGCAACCACATGACCAGCAGCATCTGCAGACAGTGCTGGGCCTGGCGTCCTTCAGGAGGTGCAGCTCCCACACCACGGACCACGGAAATTGCCCGGAATAGTGAGATTCTGGCTGAGGCAGCAGGAACAGGCAGTCCAAACTCACATTGATCACAGAATCCTTGAATTTGATGTGAAGCCGGTAGTTGGAGATGGCGATCACGGCATCGTTTGCATGGCCAAGGTACTCCACTCCCTCACCCTGCAGCACTGTGAACGGGACCTGGGAGAGACACCACCAATTCAGGACACACAGACTACTTCATGCACCATCAATGTCCAGAGCCACTCATATTTATAACACCTCCTCAGCTCATCACCTGCAGGAAACCATTCACAGCTATGTGCCCTCCATGCCCTGCAAGCAGACAACAGCCCAGAACAGCTCTGGTGCCCCCTGCCTGGCCTCACGAGGTGGTTCTTCTTCCAAGGATGCTCCAGGAGCCACTGAGCACCTCCTGACAGATAATGACTTGCAGAGGAGAGAGGTGACCACAAGTCAACTGCAGGCATCTGGCAGCGAGGGTGCAGCACGAGGACAGAGGGATCTGCGGCCTCTGCTTTCTGGAGAGAGCAAGCACAGTGCTGGCACAAGCAGCGCGATGAGGGACACAGCCTCCACCATGGGCCAGGCAGGAGCTGGGGAGTGCTTTGATCTGCTCTAAGCAGAGCCTGACACGGAGTCTTCTGCCCCAGGCAGCACCACCTTCCCAGCCCTGCTGCCTGGGCAATGGGACTCTGAGCAGCACTGCCAGCCTTGCTTGTATCAAACCAAGTCAGAAAATGAAACATTTTGCCTAGTTTCTGACAACAAATCTCTATGGGAATCTCTGTGTAGGGTTATCTGTATGTCTGAGGAAACCTCATTAGCTACTGGTATTAGAGTTTATCCAACAATCCAGGTAATCCAGTGTCCCTCGTCCCAGCCACATTCGTGAAACAGAGGATCCCGACAGGGGGGCGAGTTTGACTTTGCTTTTCTTGTATTTGAAAAAAAAAAAAAAAAAAAGAACGCAAAACAGCTTAAAATTCTCCTGGCCCCTTTTCCTGAGCTGAAGAGCCTCCTCCCTGAGCCCTGACACCGCTGCTGTCAGGAACCAATTATGCAAACGTGTCAGGAAGATCCATCACTTCAGGCAGAGCTCAGAACCTGCTGGAGAGGGTGGCTGATGACACCACTCATTACACTGTAATTAGTCCAAGCCACACCATCTTGTCTTTATTTCTAAGCTATTCCTCTGGCCAGGGTCTGTGCTGCCTAATAACTGAATTGCCTGGATTTCAGACCTTAAGTGACAATCGTGCCTCCCATCTCAAGTCACCTGCACAAACCAAACCCCTCAGCCTGGCCCAGCCTGAACTCTGGGCAGACGGGAATGATCCGACACGAAGAGAATCCATTCTGTTTCTGCCATTGATTTATGCACACTCACAACGACTGGTAAGTGCTTCTTCTGCTTATGTGGCTTTCTCACACAGCAACAGAAGGGAGACAGATAGAAAGGGGATGGTAAAACTGCAGGAACTGACAGTGCCTGGGATAACCTGCGAGGTGCCCAAATGCAGCCTCTTCTCAGGATCATGAAATCGCAGAATCGTGGAATGGTGTGGGTTGGAAGGGACCTCAAAGCCCATCCAGTTCCAAACCCCTGCCATGGGCAGGGACACCTCCCACTGGATCAGGGGCTCCAAGCCCCATCCAACCTGACCTTGAACCCCTCCAGGGATGGGGCAGCCACCACTGCTCTGGGTAACCTGAGCGAGGGCCTCCCCACCCTCAGTGTGAAGAATTTCTTCCTAATGTCTAATCTAAGTCTTCCCCCTTCTAATTTAAAGTCATTCCCCCTTGTCCTATCTCTGCACCCATGGTCAAAAGCTCATCCCCAGCTTTCCTGGAGCCCCTTTCAGCACTGGAAGCTGCTCTAAGGTCTCCCCACAGCCTTCTCTTCTCCAGGCTGAACAACCCCAACCCTCTCAGCCTGTCCTTGTGCAGGAGGTTCTCCAGCCCTCAGATCATCTCCATGGCCTCCTCTGGACTCGCTCCAACAGATCCACGTCCTTCCTGTGCTGAGGACTCCAGGATAGTGGTGTCCTTTTAGAATTCATCTTGCACAGTTTACTGGAAGCAAAGAATACTTTGGAAGAGGTGAACTACACATCCTCCACACAGAACCAACACAGACTCTGCTCTGCTCCAGGTGGTCTCCGTAGCTCCTCACCCTTGAAGGCCGCAGCCAGGTAGCCCTAACGCCACATTCCTCCCCTGTGTTAGCTCCTTCCAGCCAACCCTCCCACTGCCACATTTCAACCCTCGATTCTTGCTTCAACCAGCACCATTCACCAGGACGCTGATGGGAGCAGACTGGAACATCGCAGCTGCAGTGGGAACGCAGTGTGAGCCAAGCTCCGGCTGTGGGAGGAGGACGAGCGGCACCGGTACATAGTGGCCATGGGCTGTGTTAAAGGAAGCCATGAACACCAGGAGGCTTTGGCTCCCACCATTCCCACACCGCCCTTGCTGCACAGCAGTTGCAGACCCGGGTCTCTCCAAGCAGTCTTTTGCAGCAGGAGGCTGGCGTCGTGTGCTGGGTTCTCTTACCAACAGCTCCACAGCAGGAAAACGCCAGGAGCAAGGTGTGGTGGGACCAAAGCAGCTGCTGCAGTCGCACGTAATGTCTGCACGGAGCACAGACCAGCTCCGGGACTCAGCGTATCTAGAGCGCCCACCCGCTGCAGGGAGCCACGCCAGCCACATCACAGCTTCTCAGCACCTGCACAGGCACAGGACAGGGAATGCCCAGGCAGCTTGGCATCGCAACATGCTCCAGCTGAATTTGCAAGCAGCAGATGTGATGCTGCACACACAGCAGCCCTTAGCAAGGAATGCAGGGCCGGGGTGCACAGAGCTGCTGGCAGCAGCCTAGATGCTCACAGAAGGACCCACTGATCCGAAGGCAGCATACAGCTCCAGCCAGCCTGTGGCTTCCAGAGCACATCCTGGGCTTGGGGAGCTGCTCTCAGGTTTCACACTGCCATAGCTGAGCCTGATCACATCTCAAAGCTCTTCTGGTTTTCTTACTTGCTTACCTGCAATGATTCTTCCTCCTTCACGAGCTCTTTTGGGGGGAACAAGTCCTTGGCCTGGATGTACTCCAAACTGGGAGGGCCTTCCTCACCCTGCATTGCAAAGAAAACACACGCTGAGACAGGGCCCAGACAGAACACATTATGAAAAGACAAAAATTAAAGCTGCTGGATACTCTCGGTGCCATGATATCTTGGGGATCTCCTGGAGCTGTGCACAGAGAGGCCTGTTCTGCCTCCGGACAGTGCTCCCTACATCACAGGAACCCAGCAGCTCCTCTGGTTGTTACAAAACACCAACAGCACAGTGAAACCTAAACAGCTCTCCAAGTCCTGTCTCTTCCAGCTGCGTGGTGTTTGGAAAGCCAAGCAAATCCACCTTGACCATGCAGTAGATCTCGAACTGATGTGGCAGTGATCTGCCATGCCAAACGTTACCCCGTTACCTTTGCTACAGCACCACAGCAGAAACAGCTTAACACAGCAAGGTTCTACCCACGGCCCAGCTTTCACCTCTTCTTACATTCACGAGGACTGGTTCCTTTGAGGAGTTTTTGTTTTCGCTCTTAGCCCAGAGAAATCTGGGAAGAGGCTGAAACTTTTTGAGAATCCACGAGTGTGGAGCATCACCCTGTCACCACTGCATCTAAGCACACTTGGTTCACAGTGTGTGGACCAGAGAGGGCACCACACAGGGCAGTCACACCCTGGGCATCCAAACACACCTACCCTGCTCACATGAACACACTGGAATGCCCAGAGAAGCCTCCAAGAAGCAGTCTGAGAGGCCACACAGAGCATGGACATGCTACCCTTGGAAAAGTGAGGAAAGCACCTCAGTCTGGGACCTGAGAATCCCCAATGACTCCTGAAACCTTTTTCCCAGTTCTCCAGCCCTTGCCCCATGCTATCAGACACTGCCTGCTGTACTGGCCAGCACCCAGCCGTCTGCTGGAGATGCTCACCACGGGGAGCCCAGGACGGCCTTAATTTCACATGTATTTGGTGTGGAATTCCTTCAGAACACTTCTTGCTGCTCTCTACCCAGCTCCTCTAGGTTCCCACAGTTATTGAGGAATGCTCTGTGCTCTAAGCGTCAAATATTGTAAAAGGAAAGATCTGTCCTGGTAAGCCACCCCAGCCAGAACCCTGGATTTCAATCTGAAGGCACAAGAACCCGACCTGTTCAGCTTGGTTGTGTTTAAAATGATGCTGAATCCCCCTCATGCTGCTGATGGTTGCTCCAGGCTCAGCACCCGCAGGCGCAGCCTGGCCCAAAGCGCCCCATGACCCCAGCCAGGGCAGCCAGACCCCGCGCTGCCCACCCCATCCCTGGCTCCAGGGGCAACTGGGCACACAGTGCCCACAGCCAGCAGCAAACTCAGCATCAGCCCGAGCTGGAGGTAAAGGTGCTGCCCGTCCTCACCCCCAGGCCTGTGGCTGCAAGGGACACAGGACACAGTGCCTGCTCCAGCAGCCGCTGGTTACAGAGACCACAGGGGTTGAGGGTCTGTCCTGCTCCAACAGGAGGCACCTGCCCAGGACAGCACAAAGGGAAGGTGTGTGCTGGCACAGCGGCTGGGAAGTAGAGATGTCCTCCTCCCCATCACCACTTTACAGCTGGCAAACAATCCCCGTGAGCTGGGAACAGGAACAGGGCCACCTGAGCTCTCCTCTGGCCCAAGTATCCTTGAGTCCCTCCTTGCCTGCAGCATGGGGTGGGTTGGAGGCTGAGCCCCAGCCCTATTCCAGGGCACCAGGTGGGCAGGGGGCTCAGGACACCACTCTCTTCCCAAGCCAGTCATCTCCTGAAGCTCTCAGAGCCCATCTGACCACAAGGACTTTCTGCAGGAAGGGGGGTCAGGTCTTTGAGCAAGAGAACACCTTTCCCTAAAGGTCCAGAGCTCAGACCCCTTCCCACCTCGGCACCATCCCAGCCACACCAGCACAGGAGGCAGCCATGCACACGGCAGCCAGGGCGGGAGCATGGGGCTCCCTGGGGTCGGCTGCTCTCACACAGTAATTTTCCAGCTCCAGGCACGGACCGGCCGCAGCCTGCATGGCATGGAAGCTCTCTCCAAGGCCTTATGTCTGATCCAGCCCACGGGACCTGGGCAACGCAGCAGCGCCTGTGGCCAAAGCATCCTCCAGCGGAGGGAGAAGAGGGGATCCCGCTGTGCCGGGAGGGTCCAGGGCAGGAAGATGCACATGCAGCCTGCCTCAAGGACAGCTGGCTCAGTATGGAGCCAGAGAAAGGCTAGCACCCAGCCGGAGAGGCAGAAAATAAAAGCCACACTTACAAAGCAGTTGAGCATGGAGCAGGAGACACGGCCTGGCAGACTCATGTTCATTTCCTGAGGCGGCAGCTGGGCCGGGCATGTGTAAGCAGCATCTCCTTCTTCCAACCTTCTGCTGCTGCCAGCAGCGGCTCTGAAAGCGTCACGTTGGGATTGCCGCAGCCTGCCCGCTCCGCTGCGGAGAGCAGGAGCATCCCTGCCACCAGCGGCCAGAGCAGGTGCCCGCCACCACCGCTCGCCGCTGACAATGGCGGGAGGGAGGGCGGAGGACAGCCAGGCTCCTCCTCCCTCCCAAGGCCTCCAAGCAGGAATCTGCCATCCTAGTGCCTCCCTGACAAGTGAGACAGAAAATGGAGAGACAGGAGGCGGGATGGCTCACCGTCTCCTGCTCTGTTCCCCCCATCAGTGCCTTGCCGATGGGTGATGCCAGCGATGCCGAGTGGCCGAGCGGATCGGTTTGCCAGGAGATGCAATCCCAGCCCATGACATTCCTCCCTGCTGCCGGCACCTGCCTCGTGCTGCATGGGTGGTGCAGACAGGAACGCCGGGAACAATAGCGGCACGGAGCTCCCCATCCCGGCTGCCACGGTTGGATGCTCAGCCTGAATTTCCAGCTGCAAACTGCAAACCTCTCCCTGACATCCTCCGGCCAGCCTCGGCCTGGGCTGGGAGTGGAGGACAAAGGGGCTGCCCTGCTGCTTCCTCCCTGCAGATATTCCCAAGCTGTTAAGTCCTCCGTCCCAGCAGCAACCATGCGTGCAGGGCGTTCCTGGATTCCCCCGGCTCCCAGCAGCGCTCAGGTGACAGGACAGGGCTCCCCAGGGCCACTGCTGCCCTCACTGCCCCTGGAACGTCTGCTCTCATGGGGATTTTCATCAGCTCTGGTTCAGCAACGCTTGAAGACATTGGGGAAATGCCTGGTACACAGGAAATGCTGCAGGCTGAGCACCCACAGCACGAGAGGTGACAGTCACTGCCTGCTGAGTCCAGGAGCAAACAGCGTCCTCCCTGGGTCACAGCCCACCCCAGAGGCCACTCTGTGGGCAGCACCATCTCCGTGTCCATCACAGCCCTGTTCTCCACTGAGCCAGAGTCAGAACCACTTTCTTAAAATGCAAAGTTAAAACTCAGTCTTTCATTCAATGTCCAAGGCACAGGCAAAACGTGTTTGTTAAAATCATCCTAGCTTTTTTCCTCCTGGAACACAGAGCAGAGAATTAACTGCGGCTATTGAGCTCCTCCTCAACCTGGCTGCCCCAGGGACATCACAGGGAGCTCTATCCAGCAACACCAACAGTGCCTCAAAAGGGCTTTCAAGTCAGATAAAAGGTTGGCCACATTGTCTGGAGGAGACCATGGAGATGATCCAAGGGTTGGAGAACCTCCTGTACAAGGAAAGGCTGAGAGAGTTGGGGTTGTTCAGCCTGAAGAAGAGAAGGCTGCAGGGAAACCTTAGAGCAGCTTCCAGTGCTGAAAGGAGTTCCAGGAAAGCTGCGGGGGGAGGGGCGGCCTCTGGATCAAGGAGGGCAGGGACAGGATATGGGGGAAATGGGTTTTGAGCTGCAAAAGGGGAGATTGAGATGAGATCTTGGGCAGAAATGTTTTGCTGTGAGGGTGGGGAGGCCTTGGCATAGGTTGCCCAGAGCAGTGGTGGCTGCCCCATCCCTGGAGGGGTTCATGGCCAGGTTGGATGGGGTTTTAACCCAACCTGATGCAGTGGGAGGTGTCCCTGCCCATGGCAGGGGTGGGACTGGATGGGTCTTGAGGTCCCTTCCAACCCAAACCATTCTATGATTCCATGACTTGGGCATTTCTCGGCCAGTCATTCTGAGCTGATTTGAGCAGGCACCAGCACGGTGATGCCCAGACCTGCTGCACTTCGTCACTGCAGGGCAGCAGCGCCCAGGCCAAAAGCTGTTCAAGGAACCCCCCTGTCAAGATCCCAAATACACTGAGTGCCCCACAGGATGCTGTCCCACTGGATGCACTGATCAAGGGTAAAAGCCCTAAAAGTAAATATGATCACTCCTGGAGATAAGCCAGGAAATCTCATTCCCACCTTCACAGTTTAGGTGCTGCTTGGCAGGCGTATGTCAGGCATCGGCCCAGCCTTGGGGGCACCCACAACCCTCAGCGCATTTGTGTTACAGAGTCAGAGGATGCTCTGAATTTGTCTTAGCAAAATATGAGCAGCGGGAGAGATGCCCTGCTCCTCACAGGTTCTCCTTGAAAGCCAGAGGGCTGCTGAAAAACACAAGCAGCAAAAGGTGGAAAGAAACTTTCCATACTGGAAAGCGCACCTTTTGGAAAATGACCTGGGGGTACTGAACACGAGCCAGCAGTGGCCCATGTGGACAAGAAGGTCAAAAGCATCCTGGCTTGGATCAGCCATGGGGTAGGCAGCAGGAGCAAGGAAGGGATCGTCGCCTGAACTCGGCACCAATGATGCCGCATCTCCAATTCTGGGGTCAGTTTTGGGCCCCTCTCTACAAGAAGGACATTGAAGGGCTGGAGCATATCTGAAGAAGGGAACGGAGCTGGGGAAGGGTGTGGAGGCCAGGAGTTCTGGGAGCAGCTGAGGGCCCTGGGGCTGTTTAGGTTGGAGAAGAGGAGGCTGAGGGGAGACCTCACTGCTCTCTGTAGGTTCTGGAAAGGAGGTTGTGGTGAGGTGGGTGCCGGGCTCTTTTCCCAAAGGAACAAGGGATGGGATGAGAGGAAGTGGCCTCAATTTATGCCAAGGGAGTTTTAAATTGGATATTAGAGAAACATTCCTCACTGACAGAGTGGTAAAGCCCTGGTCAGAGTCCTCCCAGGGGAGTGGTGGAGTCTCCATCCCTGCAGGGGTTCAGAATACAAGTAGAGGTGGCATTTTGGGACATAGTTTATTCAGCATGGGGGGGCTGGTCTGATGGTTGGACTGGATGAGCTTAGAAGGCTTTTCCAACCTTAATGATTCTATAAAAGCTGTGAAACTGATGTTTTTGTTCCCTGAAGCATCAGGAGCCGGGTGACTCAGCCGGTCTGTTGGCAGCAGCCATTGCTCACAGGCAGCGTCAGAGCACACATCGTGATTTACCATAAGTGCAGGTCACACCTGATCAGGGTTTATAAGACAAAACCGTGGACAGGGCAGGTAAGGGCTCTGCTCTGACCCTCAGTGGGGATTCCAGGACCAGCACTCAGCTCAGGGCCTGGCACAGGGACCTTTTCCAGCTCGAGTTGCAGAAGGACCATTGGAACCCTGAGTTGCAGCTGCACAGTGAAAAGGCTGCTCATCAGATCATCACTTTGAATTCCCAACCCGAGATGACCTGAACACCCATAAATAGATCTGCTCCCACTTCCACCGAGATATTTTTGCACTTTTACCATCAGAAAAAGACTTGCACACGGCTTAGGAACTTCTGTCCCCGAGCTGAGCCTTGTGAGGTGCAGAAGCAGATTCTGCCCTGAAGTTCAACAGCACCTCAGAGGCTCTCAGGGTTTCAGGGGGAACTGTATCCGAACACCACTATTTTCACCTCTTCCTCCAGCAGTTCACAAAATACCTGCTGTCATCTCCATGCAGTCACATGGAGGAGGACAGGGGTAGTGCCAGGCAGCGAGGGTGCCCAGGGGCAGGAACACTGAGCGCCAGCAGCCTGTCAGCTGGTAGAGCTGAGGGATTCCCTAAATATCACCTCAAATGCATCCCTGACTGAACGGTCAGCACTCACTATTACCACCGACCACAAGAGCAAACACGGAAGAAAAGGTCATTGTCACATACCTGGGTTCCTCTGAGTGTTGTGCATGTCCAGGGGAAGCAAGAAACCTCACTTGTTTTCTCCTAGCTACAACAACCATAGAACGGTTTGGGGCAGAAGGGACCTTAAAGCCCATCCACTTCCACCTCACTGCCATAGGCAAGGACACCTCCCACTGGAAAAGGGGCTCCAAGCGCCTGATACAAAGGCTGGAGAACCTCCTGTACAAGGACAGGCTGAGAGAGAGTTGGGGTTGTTGAGCTTGGAGAAGAGAAGGCTCTGGGGAGACCTTAGAGCAGCTTCCAGTGCGGAAAGGGGCTCCAGGATCGTTGGGGACAAGCTCTTGATCAGGGAGTACAAGGGATAGAAAGAGGGTAAATGGCTTTAAATTGGAGGGGGGAAGACTTAGATTAGACATTAGGAAGAAATTCTTCACACTGAGGGTGGGGAGGCCCTAGCCCAGGTTTCCCAGAGCAGTGGTGGCTGCCCCATCCCTGGAGGGGTTCAAGGTCAGGTTGGATGGGGCTTGGAGCCCCTGATCCAGTGGGAGGTGTCCCTGCCCATGGCAGTGAGGTGGATCTGGATGGGCTCTGAGATCCCTTCCAACCCAAATAGTTCCGTGATTCTATGATTCTATGAACAGCACCTTAGCCACAACAACGAAAGCTCTCTGTGACATTACTCTATATAATATACGAGCATATAAAATATAATACAGTAGCATGCTTCTTCCTCATTCCTGTGTTTATTGCCATAAATCCAGCAGCTGTACAGGATCCAGACTGATGAAGAACAAACAAAGCCACCCATGGAGGACAGCAGTAGGCAGAATGGATACTCACCATCCTCAGGCACCGTCCACCTTCCCCTGGTTCAATCACAGCTCAGTCCCTGCCAGTTCTTCCACAGATCCCACCTGCAGCAAACGACAGACAAAGCAAAGGAGTTCAGATCACCAGCAGTCGTATGGCAGGATGGACACACAGGAAAAGCAGCAGACCCTTCTCAGAAGCGTCCATGAGGGAAACCAAATATTTCAGTCAGATGCTGTATGCATACACAACATATCACAGACACAGCCAGTGCCCCAGGGGTACAAAGCCACCTAGAGAGGATCTTTCTTCATACAAAGACTGGGTGCTTGGAGAAGCTGGTTATTATCACTGGGTAAAACTGCCTCTACAATCAAATCTCAGCTGCCCAGGAGCTGGGGTGGGACACCCAGCAGCCTCTCCTGCCAACTCCCTCTCCACAAACCCCCGCCGTGGGACTGGTCGCAGGAGGCACCTGTAGGAGGGGGAAAGCCAAGCAGCAAGGTCCTGCTCTGAGAAGACCCTTCCCAATAGCACTGGATGGTCCCACAGGTGGATCCTGGGGTTTCCATGGAAGAACAGAGCTTTCATAGAATGATGAAAGGATTTGGGTTGGAAAGGACCTCTAAGCCCATCCAGTTCCACGCCCTGCCAAGGTCAGGGACACCTCCCACTGGATCAGGTTGCTCCAAGCCCCATCCAACCTGGTCTTGAACCCCTCCAGGGATGGGGCAGCCACCACTGCTCTGGGTAACCTGGTCCAGGGCCTCTCCAGCCTCACAGCAAAACATTTCTCATCTCCATCTCCCCTCTTGCAGCTCAAAACCACTCTCCTAGTCCTATCCCTGCACCCCCTGATCAAGAACCCCTCCCCAGCTTCCATGAGGTCCTGCTACAGGATCACTTTCAAGCCCCCTCTCAGCTACCCAAAATCCACCCTCCACTCTGCCCACCCACACAACCACATCTTGTAGTTGGAATGAGGGTCAACAGCTCCAAAGCCGCTGCATGCACTCCCGGGGATCACCCAGTGCAGAGTCTCTTCCCTCTGTCTACGAGCACCATGGAAATCTCCATGCGTGTGGTTTTGTTAAACCAACCCCATTTCCAGAGGGGATGTTCAGTGTTGAAGTCCAGCCTGGAGATGGCTCAGAACTCATCAAACACGGTTGATCCTGGCTAGGTACTAGCATGCCAGAGCTTCAGGAATCCCCAGCCTCTGAGAACTAGTGCTACCACTTGTTTTTTCCTCCTTAGATGAAATCCAGATGCCAACAGATGTGGAACTGGAGACTGACTGAACACCTCACACAGCTCAAGACTGGTTAAGGATTTCTCCTCCTCTTGCCAGGTAGGAATCAGGGCAGCTCTAGATGAGTTTCAAAATTCCTGCTCAAGGTTCTCCTTCCACTCAGGGATTTCTCTCCTAGTGAGGTGTCCGAAGGCCACCTGGAATGCCAGCACTAAGGACTGAAATGTAAACTTCAATGCGAGCAAGTGGACTCGGGAGGGAGCTCTGGCCCTGCTCCAGCAGCGCTGCCAGGGAGGAATCACCCACTCTCATACTTCCAGGTGCCTCCTCACATCCTGCCATGCACTCGACAAGAAAGGACAAGAGAAAGCAATGGCAGTTCAGAAAGGACTCCAGCCTTACGCCCTGCGTCACCTCGTGTCTCAAAGCAAAGCACTGAGTTTCAGTGAACTATGAAAAACCTCACCACAGGAATCATTTTTTTTCCTAGGAAAACAGTAAAAGCCAAACACTGCAACAACCTCCTTCATGCCCAGACCCCAGCTGGCTCTTTTGAGCTCTCAGAGCCTTTCCCCACTCTTTAGCGTGATGCCCGCATGCACCAGGCTTCAGATAGAAGGAAAACCCCACAGTGCAGCCTGTGCCACAGGAAGGGTCACACGGATTAGGGGAGAAGCACAACTGGCAAGGGGCGAGGAACATGTTGTGTGCTTTGTTCACTTGGCTGAAGACACCCGAGTAACACCAAGTGACACGCAAGACATTCCCTGTGGTTTTGTATGCATTTAATAAACCATTGGAACCATAGAATTGCTTGGTTGCAAAAGACCTTGGAGATCATCTACCCTTCTTTTAAATGCCTCTAGGGATGGAGACTCAACCATCTCCCTTGGCAGACTCTGCCAGTGCCTGAGAACCCTTTCCTAATGTCCGATCTGAACCTGCCCTGGTACAACTTGAGGGCATCTCCTCTCATCCTGTTGCCTGCCACCTGGAAGAAGAGATCAGCACCCAGCTCACCACAACCTCCTTTCAGGCAGTTGTAGAGAGAAATAAGGTCTTCCCTCATCCTCCTCTTCTCTAGACTAAACAACCCCAGCTCCCTCAGCTGCTCCTCAAAAGACTCATTCTCCAGACCTTCTCCCAGCTCCGTTCCCTTCTCCAGACATGGTTCAGCCCCTCAATGTCCTTCTCGGAGTGAGAGACCCAAAACTCAACCCAGGATTCAAGGTGTGATCTCATCAATGCCAAGTCCAGGGGGACAATCCCTTCCCTGGTCCTGCTGGCCAAGCTCTTTCTGATACAGGTCAAGATGCTGTTGTCCTTCTTGGTCACCTGGGCCACTGCTGGCTCATGTTCAGCCACTATCAACCAATACCCCCAGGTCCTTCTCCTCCAGGTAGCTTTCCAGCTGCTCTTCCTCAAGTCTGGAGTGCTGCACGGGGGTTTTGTGACCCAACAAGGTTGTATGTTCCTAAAGGCTCCCTCAGATTCTCCTTTCCTTCCCCCCTGGAGAAGGCAGTAACTGCTAACATCTGGACCTCCCTCTCTGGCTGAGCCATGTCTGAGGGTGCTCCTCCTCGCTTCCACTGCCAGGCTGATCTCCAGAGCCAGTTGCCCAAGAGGAAGGCAGCTCAGCCAGCCAGGACTCCCAGAACATTAGCTCAGCCTGCAGGAATGCTACTCCTCCACCCCAGAGCAGTGATGATGATGAACAGGCTGAGCATTAACAGGGTGATGGGAGCTAAGAGATGGCTAAAGTCTCAAGTGCTGCTTGTACCAGGATGATGAGAGCCAGCAGATGCCAAAATCCCATAGTGCTGCTTGTACAAAGGAGAGCCTGGGGCCTCCAGCCCTTCCTGAATCACACCCAGCCTATCCCTCCCCTGCACAGGCAACCCTTGCTCCTCCGCTGGCATCCCCAACACACCCCCCTGTCCCAGGGCTGGCTGTGCTTCTCCTCCTTTCAAAGGCTGCTGTGTTCGCCTGGCTCCCACCTCTGCTGATGCGGCTTCCAGCCAAGAGCTCTTCGGAGGGACCCTCATGGGGCTGACATTGACCACCTCTCCTGCATGGTTTTGCAACAGTTTCTCATGGAAAGAAAGGCTGGATTCCCTCAAAATCCACGTCAGAAGCTCCCCAAAAAACTAAGTCAGGGGATGGTCTAGAGCTAGGCACCCACTGCACCCAGTCAGGGCAGAGGCTGACGCTGCCAGTTTAAATGAAGAGGGAAGCAGAGACAAAGGCAAGACAAAACGGATGAAACTGGAGAGAAAAGACAAAACAACGTGATGTCCATTCACGTATGAATGGGAACCACAGCCTGGAATGCTGTGTGATCATGGACCCAGGGGCTGGCAAAGCTGGTGGTCATTGCCCTCCCATTGCTCGGCTGAAGGGAGGCACAGGCTGGCACTGGTCCTGCTGGTTGGGTGATGCCACCCAACACACCTGGGCAGGGAGAAGCAGGGAAAATAACTCACCTTGCTGGAACATTTTTATAGCCCACGTCCTACCCTGGAACTCTGAGCCAAACCCTCGGATAATAAGGAAGTGTCTGAGTTGAGAACACTTGTAAAACCTGTCCTTTGCTCTCCTGCAGCCTCTGCCCGAGTGACTCACACGGGTCACTAAACACCCCAGGTCGCTGCACGCTCCATTAGGCAACTGCTGTGCTCCCTCCAGGGGTCTGTGCCCCTCACAGCGTGGAAGAGAGCAGCAGGGACCAGAGCAGCAGTTGTTCTGAAACCTCTGCCCTTGTTTGGGCAGACATTGGCAGAGCCACAGCAGCTGCAAGGAAAGAGCAGAGAGAGCTGCGCCCCCAGCACTGGCACCACCGCCCTCTGCCAGGACCCCACTATTGCTCACGTGTTTCATGGCGACTCCTCTCCATTATCTGAGCCATGGCTCAGGACTCACCAGGCCGTTTGCCTCACCAAGGCAAAGTGTGATAAACAGCATGAGCGCTGGAAAACCCAGCTCTCTGAGTAAACAAAGAGGATTTAAAAAATCAGGAGACCTT
Organism: Coccyzus lansbergi; assembly: GCA_033558105.1. NCBI lineage: Eukaryota > Metazoa > Chordata > Aves > Cuculiformes > Coccyzidae > Coccyzus > Coccyzus lansbergi. Next base: position 165,324 of record JAUMJK010000854.1, read on the forward strand.
TGATCTCTCTCTGCCTCTCCACATCTCCCAGAGGTGCCAGGAGAGCATCTTGCTGCTCCACCAGCGCATGGTCACAGCAGCTCTGCAGGAAAGCTTGGGAAAAGCTGAACACACTGCCTGCGGTACAGAGAGCCAGGCCGAGGAGACGAGGAACAGTGAGGGAAAGCCCAGGCAGTGGCATGCTGTGGGGAGCACAGCTCCTTGGCAGGCAGGCAGGACGCCTGTCAGAGTGCCCAAAGGCATTTCAGATGCACACGTGGAGCTCTGGAAAGGTGGAAAATGCAGCAAGCACCAACGAGGCATCCAGCCTTGGGAGTGCTGCTACGATACCATTTCGGTGTGCACCCAGGCAAGGTGGGTGGCCCCGCTGGCAGCTCTACATATAAATCTTCCTCGATTGTTGGCAGTAGGAGCAGAGCTCCCTGCATCCAGTGCCTGCCCCAGGGACGGATTCTGTTCTTCCTCTCAGCTAAAACAGCAAAGCTCCTCCTGCCATGGTAACACAGTGGAACAAGTTCCAGTGCTAGACAGGGGTGGTAGAAGGGACAGCCAGGAAGCCTATTTGCCTTATTTTGATCCCAAATGGAACAGAACAGCTGTCTCAAGCTTCTCAACTCATTAGAGGCTAAAATTGTAATTGTCAGACCACACAAACTCACACAAAATGGTGGTCTTCATTATTTGAAGCAAAATTATAGGTCCATGAACTGTTTCTTTTGAATTCTATTCAAATCTGTGATGCTAAGAGATCATGATGAACTGCATACAGGTGTAATTAGAGACAGAGCACAGATGGAGAGGTCCAGGCTGGAAGAGCTGCTGGTCCCTGGGTCATCTACCTCACAGGACCCCACAGTCAGCTCCGCACAAGCCGCTGGACATGAAGCAGGGCAGGAGTCTCCTAAAAGAACCTCTAAAAGTAGCAAAGAGGGTTAATCAGTGGCATTTCTTTCCATTGCTGCAAGGTCATAGCTCCAGCTGCCTTCAGGTGGCCACAGCTCAAGCAGCACAAAGACCAACCCAGCCCGTGATCTGGAGCAAAACCACTGCAGCCAGAAACACTTCTGACTGCACAGCACCCTCCTACAGAAGAATCCACCTTCTGGCCCTCAAAGCAGGATTTGGTTCATGTGTGCCAGTCCTCAGGCACTTTCTCACTCCAAGTTTATACACCAGTACATTGAAGATGTCAGAATCATAGAATCACTAGGTCGGAAAAAGCCTTTGAGATCATCAAGCCCAACCATACCTGTCCAGTACTAATATCCCTAAGCACTTCATCTACCCATCTTTTAAACCTCTCCAGGGATTGAGACTCAACCACCTTCCTGGGCAGCCTTGTCAGTGCCCAAGAACCCTTCTGCTGAAGAAATTGTTCCTAATGTCCAATCCAAACCTGCCCCACTGCACCTTGAGGCCATAAAGAAGCCTCCAAGCCAGGACTGTTACCAGTCACAGAGCCACATGGTGACACCGGGACAGATCATCCAGCCCTGCCAGCTTGACAGGGAGGAAAGAAGGAGAGGAACCACATGTGTGTGTGTGTGCCACCTGCCATGGGGGGCAGCTGGACGTATCTGCTTGGATAAGGTTACAGAGAGCACAGAGCAACAGGAGGAGAGAAATCAGAGCCATCCTGGCAGAGCAAATCCCTAAGGAATCGCCAAGGGAGTGGTAGAGTGAGGGAGATGGAGTTGAGGGAAGGGATTTCAGAAGCACGACTGCTAGGGTCAAACTTCCCCAATGGAGGAGTGGTGAGAGTCATGGGGAGGTTTTTCCAAGTTCAGGTTTTTGTCCCAGCAGTCGCAGTGCAGACACTGAGGGTGGCGATGAGAAAGGGCCAGCAGTCCAAGCAGCTGTGCACTGGGAATGTGGGACATACCAGCAGAGGCAGCGAGCAAGAGCAGAGGGGAGCTTTGCCCTGCACAAAGGGCAAAGCATGGGGGAAACTGAGAAAAAAGGTGAAGGAGGTGGAGAGGGAGGGACAGCACAGGGTAAGAGGGGAGATGAGGAACCAGAGAGAGCTTGTGCCTGGGGCAGGGAATGGAGTAGGGCGGAAAATGCAGGGAGGTGTTAGGGGACGCTGACACAGCATGTTGTCTTTTTTCCTCTGAAGAAACAACATCTTCTGCAGCAAAAAGATGGGGGAAAACAATGGGAGAAGGCAGAGGTGCCTGGAGCAGGCACAGGCTCATTGCTTAACAGCAAAGCTCTTGTTTAGCAAAGAGAAGAGCAGATCCAACTTGAGCCTTGAGCCCGTACCGCAGTCATGGAGCACTGCAGCGGATGAGCCACTGCCAAAAATGAGAACAGGAGGAGCACTGGGAAAGTCAATAAATGAGAGAAGAGATGGGATGGAGGCAGCAGAGCTTGGGAAGAACAACACAGAACCCGTGGGCAGAGTGGGGCTCAGCTCAGCTAGGAGCTGCATTCCAGGGTCCAGAAGCTGGGGGAAATGGAGGGGAATGCAGCAGCCAGGGAAGGAAGAAGTAGGAATGCTGAAAGAGGGTGTGGAGAGAGCTGGAAATGGGGAAACAAGGCTAGAGCTCGAGGGAGGAAAACCCCACCAGAATATGAAGAATACATCCCTCGAGAGGCTGGGCCCAAGAGAGAGGGTAAGACCTTGTCCCTCATCTGTCATTGCCAGGGAAAATCATGGAACAGGTGATCTTGAGAGCTATCACGAAGCACATGCAAGAGAACCAAGTGAACAGGCCCAGTCAACATGGGTTCACAAAAGGCAGGTCTTGCCAAACTAACCTGATCAACTTCTATGATAAAGTGACTCGGCTGCTGAACGAGGGAAAGGCTGTAGATGGATCTTCCTGGACTTCGGCAAAGCCTTTGACATAGTTTCTCACAGCATTCTGCTACGGAAACTGTCACCTCTGGCCTGGACAGGCACACACTCTCCTGGGTGGAAAACTGGTTGGATGGAGGGCCCAGAGAGTGGTGGAAAATGGAGTTAACTCCAGCTGTAGGCCAGTGACAAGTGGCGCCCCAGGGCTCAGTTCTGGGTCCAGCCCTGTTCAATGTCTTCATCAATGATCTGAACGAAGGCATCAAGTGCACCCTGAGCAAGTTTGCAGATGACACTAAGCTGGGTGGAAATGTCGATCTGCTGGAGGGCAGGGAGGCTCCAAAGGGATCTGAACAGGCTGGATCCATGGGCTGAGACCAATGGCAGGAGGTTTAACAAGGCCAAATGGCAGATCCTGCACTTGGGGCACAACAACCATGAGCAGCTACAGACTAGAGAAGTCTGGCTGGAAACTGCCTGTAAGAGAAGGACCTGGGGGTGTTGGTTGACAGGGACTGAACATGAGGCAGCAGGGGCCCAGGTGGCCAAGAAGGCCAATGGCATCTTGGCTTGGATCAGAAATGGTGTGACCAGCCCGTCCCTCTGGACTCAGCACTGGTGAGACTGCTCCTCGAATCCTGTGTTCAGTTGTGGGCCCCTCAGCACAAGAAGGATGTTGAGGCTCTGGAGCGAGTCCAGAGAAGAGCAACGAAGCTGGGGAAGGGGCTGGAGAACAGGCCTTATGAGGAACGGCTGAGAGAGCTGGGGGTGTTTATCCTGGAGAAGAGGAGGCTGAGGGAAGACCTCATTGCTCTCTGCAACTCCCTGAAAGGAGGTTGTGGAGAGGAGGGAGCTGGGCTCTTCTCCCAAGGGACAGGGGACAGGACAAGAGGGAATGGCCTCAAGCTCCACCAGGGGAGATTTAGGCTGCACATTAGGAAAAAAATGTTCACAGAAAGGGTGATTGGGCAGTGGCAGAGGCTGCCCAGGTAGGGGGTTGAGTCACCTTCCCTGGAGGGGTTTAAGGGACGGGTGGACAAGGCGCTGAGGGACACGGTTTAGAGTTTGATAGGAATGGTTGGACTCAATGATCTGGTGAGTCTCTTCCAACCTGGTTGTTCTATGATCTCCAGCTCCAAGCCAGGCTCAGCCTGGGGAACCATCGAAGTGTTCTAGTAACAACTTGACCTGCAGAAAAATGAAGAAAAAGGGGAGGGGGAGATCCTTATGTGCATCCAAGCTGCAGGACCATTTCTGCAGCACCATCCCATCCTCTCCTATGCCAAGGCCACCCTGCCACACCTCTATCAGCCCAGATTCAGGGAAAATGGACACAGAGGAGCCAGGAGACACTTTTGGACCATGTTGCACAGGCAGAGTGTGACAGACTCCAGCTTAGAGGGTCCAGCAATACCGCTGTGATGTCAGCTGGGGGCACAGGACTGAGGGGAGAGAATAGAGCCCAGGGCTTTGCCAGACTCCTGAGGAGCCACAGTCTGTGGCTCAAGGATGTGAAGCATAACTCAGGTCAGCAACACGCTGCCCACCATCTGACTGCACTCGCTGCACTCATGATAGAGAAACCAGAGTTTCAGGTGGAACCCAGAAACAGCGCAAGAAGCCCCAGAGATGGCAGAGTGAGGGCTGCAAGTATGTGTTGCTCCAGACCAGCTGCTTTCTCAGAACAGGACTGGGGCAGTAAAACACCTCACTTTGTGGGGGAGCAGCGGAGAGCCAGGACAGTGGTGGCACCAGGTGGCAGCAGCACAGTAGGGCTGCTCTGAGCCAGCTGGCAGACAGCAGGGACGGGCAGAGGCCCTGTCACGCCACACGCCTGCCCGCACAGCACGGGTTTCCTTCCCACAACAGCCAGCAAGGAGCCCAGACTTCAGCAGAGAGCAAGACAGACCTCCATTCATTCCAACAGCACATGGAGGAGCCATGGACCTGGAGAGTCCCCACACCATCTTCATCCTCCAGGCCTTTCATCCTGCACCAGCAGAGAAGGGACTTGGCTTCAGTCAAGGCTTCGAGCTGAACTTCACAACCCCGGTTGACCAGCAGAGACTAGAGCAAGCACAGCTTCGGCAAACACTTCTAAAGCCGCCTCTAACTCCAGCTCTCCAGCTCTGTTTGCTCTCCTCTAACACAGCACTTGGGACATTCCCTGTACAATTCAGCCTTTATTCAAGCACAAACAATTGCCTGGACCCTACCCAAAGCGGTGCAGATGGACCCATCCCAGCTGCAACCCAGGCTCCTGCTGCTTCCACTCCTCTGCCTGTAGCCCTGGAGGGATGCGTGGGTACCTGGCCGTCTCTCCACACTGCACCATGCTCAGGTTTTAATTGTCTCAGGAAAGAAGCAGCAACAGCTTCAAGGAAACAGTGCCTGGGGTCACATCCCAAGTCTCCTGGCTGGAGAAGCACTGTCTCAACTGATCTCTGTGCCAACAACACTCATTTCTTCTTACATGCATTCCAACTGCACCAGAAAGCTCAGAAATCAAGAGATTATAGAATGGTTTGAGTTAGAAGTGACCTTAAAGATCATCTAATTCCACCCCTGCCATGGGCAGGGACACCTCCCACTGCATCAAGTTGTTCCAAGCCCCATCCAACCTGGCCTTGAACTCCTCCAGGGATGGGGCAGCCAACACTGCTCTGGGCAACCTGGGCAAGCAGGGCCTCCCCACTCTCACAGCAAAACAGTTCTTAAGATCTCATCTCAGGCTCCCCTCTTGCAGCTCAAAACTGTTTCCCCTCATCCCTGCAGTCCCTGATCCAGAGCCCCTCCCCAGATTTCCTAGAGCCCCTTTCAGCTCTGGAAGCTGCTCTGAGGTCTCCCTACAGCCTTCTCCAGGCTGAACAACCCCAAGACCAAGGCCTGAAGGCTGCTGCTCTCCTTCTCCATCCACCCCAGCTTTGACAATCTCTGCTCACAGTTCTTCAGAGCCCAAGGCTGCAACTGGTTCACACCCTCTGGGTACTGCACAGCAGCAGCACAGCTTCAGCCACGTGCTCCTATGCATACGACTTTTGTTATTCTTTAATACCAGTGTATCAACACACTCATCTAGTATTATTTCACAAGTCCTAGAGTTTCTGAAGCATCTGCCAGAGGTTGAGACAGCTGAGGGAACCACGACCTGGGTAAGGGCAACTGGGAGCCAGGCAGGACACCTCTGGCATGCAAACTAACACTTGTCTGCAAGGGTACAAATCCCACCCAGGATTCAGCAGAAACAGTGTGAAAATAAAAGAAATTACTGTGATTCCAGGGGACCACATACCCTGCAGTGATCCTGCAACACCACCAGGTTTGATAGCCCCAAGATGACTCTGATTCCAGCTCTGGTTGCACCTCCTGAGCTATGAGAACAGTCTGAGAGAGTTGGGGTTGCTCAGCCTAGAGAAAAGAAGGCTATGGGAAGAACTTAGAACACTTTCCAGTGCTGAAAGAGACTCCGGGAAAGCTGGAGAGGGACATTTTACAAGGTTCTGTTTTGACAGGACGAGGGAAAATGGCTTTAAATTGGAAGGGAGAAGATTTAGATTGGACATTAGGAAGAAATTATTCACAAGTAGAGTGGTAAGGCCCTGGCCGAGGCTGCCCAGAGCAGTGGTGGCTGCCTCATCCCTGGAGGGGTTCAAGGCCAGGCTCCATGAGGCTTTGTGCCTCCCAATCCAGTGGGAGGTGTTGAACTGGGAGGCTAGAACTGGATGGGCTTTTAGGTCCTTTCCAACCCAAACCATTCTATGAGTCTGTGGTTGCATGGAAACCCCTGGCTTTGCTCTGCAGGCGCTGCCAACCTCAGACTGGAGTCTGCACCATCAGCATCCACACACAAGATTTCTAGGAGAGGGAATAAAATTAAGCAGTTTTTAGTTATCCACATAAACACGTAGGTGATAGAGATACAACTGAGACTGAGAGGACAACAAGGCATCGAGATTCCTCTTCCTGACTCTCTCATACCAAGCCCACTCCCCTGGCAGCCTCCCCACATCCAGTCACACCGATGAGAGGAGGACTCTGTGCCAGGGTCTGCAGCACCCACAGCCATGCCCAACGCCCTGAACCGTGGCTGGGAATACCCGTCTCTGCTGAGCTCTCCTTCCTGCTCCTGGGAAAACCCAGCTGCTCTCCAAAACTCACCATAATTGCCCCAGTGGCAACCAAAGTACACAACCCACCCTCCACAGCGAGATGGCTCTAAACCAGTGACCAACATCATCTTGGGGTTTCTACACTCAAGCTGCAGGAAGGCAGGTGACCACAAAATGAGAAGAAAGCCCTTGACAGTTGTTATGAATAAGTTGGAAGCTCACTTTCAATTACATGTTCAGCCTGAAGTCTCTGGCATTTTGCTGAGTGTCATCACCCAATGGTCAGGCCTGCCAGCTCCTGCGGAAGCGCTGGGTGTGTGGGCAGCTTCTCAGGATGGTACATCACAAGGACAGCCTCGACATCCCCCTACCCTCCCACCACGAAGAGGAATCCTCTCAGGGCTTCATTTATCACTGCTGCTCTTCCCAACCAGTCACTGAACTCAGAAACCCGTGCTTCACGAGGTTTTACCAGTCCAATACCGAGTAAAACCTAACCCAGCCTTCAGCAATTCCCTTTCCCATCTCAAGCCCCTAAACCTCTAGTTTAAAACTGTTACATTGGAGCCTCTGGTCTTTACCTTCTAGGGATCTACAGCCTTCAAAAATGTTCTGCTGCCCTTCAGCAGCAGGAAATTAGGTGGAATTGCAGCCTGGTACACTGCTCTCTAACAAGCCCATGTCGAGCCCCACGGGCAGGACAGCGACTCCAGGTGAGCAGTGCTGCTACCATCTCCACTTCCAGCCAGGACACAAATGGTTTCTAAACTCAGCACTGCCCGCCCAAAGGCGCTCTCAGAAAGGGAAATCCCCAGCCAATCGATAAAAGGAAAGAGATATATATAGCAAGTCCCCTACTTATCTAGCAGTGAGAGCAGCACAAACTCCCGGGCGCTCTCCCTGCTCTGCTGCCAGCTTCCAGCAGGGCTGGGCACAGAGACAGCCACAGAGCAGCCTCAGCGCTGAGAGGAGCCGGAGGGTTCACGCTCATGTGCTGCAACGCACACAGGTGGGTTTAGTGCTAGCAGAGCCTGGGATTTCTTATCTTTAATATTTAAGTCATTAAGGATCAAATTCCTGTTTCTGAAGGGTTTATGACAAAAATGAAACGCATCAGACTGACTGCACCCCCACAAAGCTAGATCTTGGAAGGCACTGAGGCATTTGTCACCTTTGCTCAAACACGAGTCCCCTCTCTCCTGCCAGCACAGCTGGAAGCCCAGGGCCACCTCCCTCCAGTACCATGACTCCAATTTCTTCCAAAGCCACTGCTTTCTGTTCGGGCTGTGCTTGGCCTGCAGCCCCCAAAGCAGCTGTGCTGCACCCCAGGTGCTGGCTGGCATTGCAGAACGTTGCAGAGATGAGTGAGTGGTGCTGGGGGAGCCTGGTCCCGGCAGAACCAGCTGAGGATCCGCTGCCGGCTCCTGCAGCTCTGGGGTTCGAGTCACATATGTGGGTAATATGCTGGCAACAGAGAGGGGACTCCAGTGTTTAAGCAAAGGTGACAAATGCCCTATTGCCTCCCAAAAGTTGGCTTTGTGGGATGCATCAGGAAGACGAGAGCCCAGCACCTTTGGATGCTGGATAAGATGATCCAAGACACAGTCCTTTTTATTTAGTGTCCCACTGTCACTTCAGCAACCACCCTTTGCTCCATGCTTTCTGGGGGCAGTAGGCAGCCGGGAGAGGCAGCACGGTGTCCACAGCCCTGGTGTGCTGGGGTCTCACTGCCCAGGGACCTCCTGCAGACCAGCCACCTGCTCGCTTCAGTTTTTTGTTTCTACTGCTTCGTCATTCACAAAACATGCCAGTATGCGACTTCCTCTTCCTCCAAGGAACAGACCTACAGAACCTCTTTTGAGGGATCCAAATAACTTCTGCCTGTGTTTCAATAACAGAAGATCAGGCTCCAGTTCCTCTCAAACTGTTGGAGATTCCTCTAGTAGGAACACCTACTGGAGAGGAAAAGATGCAGCAGGGGAGGGAAGGAGCTTCACTTTTCATCCAGTCTGTCTTTTATCATAAAAGCCCCATTAGCCCACTTTATGCTTCCTCTTTCACCTCATTTAGCAACAGCCAGGAAAGCCTGCTGCTTCCTCACAAGGCCATTCTGAGATCTGAACAGCACCTCTGTGCTCAACAGCTTTACATTAAAACATAACCTCCATTTACTGTCCTTGCTGAACAAAACAGGCTACATCTTGGGTCATCATACCCAGCACTCCTCTTTCCAATGGAAGCACAAAGAACAGATGGAAAGGCAGAATCACAGAATAGTTTGAGATGGAAGGGACCTTAAAGATTATCTATTTCCAACCCTCCTGCCATGGGCAGGGACACCTCCCATTGCTGCTCAAAGTCTCATCCAACCTGGCCTTGAACACCTCCATGGATGGGGCAGCCACAGCTTCCCTGGGCAATCTTGTCCAGTTCCTCACCACCCTCATTGGAAAGAATTTCCTCCTTATGTCCAGCCCCTCTCCAATTTAAAGCCGTGCTTCCTCACCCTCACTCCATGCTTTTATAAAAAGTCCCTCCCCAGCTTTCTTGGACCCCCCCTTCGGGTACTGGGAGCGGCTATAAGGTCCCCAGAGCATTCTCTTCTCTAGACTGAACAACTCCAACTCTCTCTCTCCCCTATGGGAGATGCTCTAGCCCTTGAATCACCTTTGTGGCCTCCTCTGGACCCGTCCCAACAGCTCCCTATCTTTCTTATGCTGGGATTCCAGAACTGGACACAATACTCTAGGTGGGGGTCTCACAAGAAAGAAACAGAGGGGCAGAATCCCTTCCCTTGCCCTGCTGGGCAAGCTTCTTTTGATGCAGCCCAAGACACAGCTGGTTTCTGGGCTGCGCGTGTGCACTGCCAGCTCATGTTGAGCTTCTCATCAATCAGCACCGAAGTCCTCCTCAGGGCTGCTCTCAATCACATCATCCCCTATCCTGTATCGAAAACACCAGGAGGAGCAACACTCCCCAGTATGCAGAGCTCACAGTCTGAATGGATTAACTTTTAAACGTGCAGAAAGGGAAGCAAGCAAAGAACAGAGCCAGTACGACCAGATCTTGTGCCAGCCCAAGGAGTGCAAAGGACAGGTGGGAGGGGTGTGAGTTACTCACTAGATCTCACCCACCAGCCCTGGCATCCACTCTCCCTGAGGATCCATCCGGTCTGTGCTGGCTGCCTGCTGGTAGTGCAGCATTCACCCTGCTCCCTCCAGCAGCCGCCTGCCATGAGTCCCTAGGCTGCCCCAAAACAGCATCGTGGTTGCTGGAAACCGATGTCTCCATTAGGAGTCAGTAGCATGAGTCAGCCCCAGGCACAAGAACGGATGCTACAGATTCTCTGGACACATGCACACCTGTCCTTCAAATCTTGTGATCATCTATTCACCTTCAAATACTGCAGGGGCTGCCTTGCAGGCCCAGCACCTCTCTCAGCCTGAGGCAACTCCATTAATAACCACTTACTGCACCAAGTCACCTTTGGCAAGCAGGAAAGCTTCTCTCCTGCCCAGCTCTCTGTGCCACTGCCCTACTGTTTACAGAAAACAAACACCGGCTCCCCCAGGGCTGGCAACTCACAGCATCCCAACATCACACAAACATAGAGACATCATCACTTAGCAGTTAAGGAAAAGAGTAATTCTGCCAGTGTCACCTCTCCAAAAGACACTGACTGCCCAGCAATCCCACTCGGAATTCTCACCAGGCCCTGCAGACATCCATATGAAGGCTCACAACTGTCCAGCTGACGAGCAGAAATGAAGCTGTCACAGCTTCAGGCTGACATCAGCAGAAGGACCTAAGAAAAGCTGTGAGGTGCTGCTTCTCCTGCGTGCTCAGGAGCACCTGATGCTGCCCTGGAAGTAGTGTGCGCCAGCAGAGCCAGGGGAAAGTCTGGGCCCTGCCCTCAGTCCCCTCAGGGATTTCCAGACGTGTTTCCAGCCCCTGTGAATCTTCCCCCATATCCCATCCCTCACCGCAGGGGTTCCAGCAAAACGGTTCTGTATTCCTGCCCTTTAGTTACAACCACCACCACGATGACGCACCGCAGGCTGAAAACCCCCAGAAAAACAGGGACTTCACAGCCCAAACCAGTACTTCTCCTTTGAAATCAAAGCACTTTCTCTTCCCATCAGCAGTTAAAGCCAAACATGAAAATGTATTTCTCACCTGCCTGAGTTATTGGCCACAAGGCCCTGAGCAGCACAGCAGCACAAGAGCTGGAGCAGGGATAGAATGGATACACAGTGCTGAGTTAGCCCAGGGATGATATAACTCCATAAACTGAGTGATAAAACTGCTTTAGAAAGGCACTGCTACTGCATGAGCTCCAGCACCAGCCTGCACTGGCATCAGTACCAAAATCCACCATCATCTGGTTACCAGACCATCAGCTCTTCTTTGCAAGGGCCACACTGACCTTAACTCTGTTCTCTCCCTGGATACAGGGTTCCTCCCTCTCCCTGCAAAAGGGAACAAGGCAGCAGGCAGAGCCCCCAATACCTGTGAATGTGGTGCAGGAGTTCCTTTGCTGCCAACAAGATGAGAATTCTCTTTCCACTGGTTCCCTCCATACCCACAGCTACTTACTGGATTTGCATCCATACCATGGTCCTCTGCTATCACCAGGGCGCTGGAAAAGGTGTGCAGAAGCCAGGGCCCCTGGGAGCTTTCCTCTCCTCAAGCAGTGGCCTCTTTGTCAACTGCTTGTACAGGGTGCAGATATGAGATAGCCCAGCACTACCTTCCCTGACAGAGAACATTAAGCATTGGCACTTCCAGAGCACAAGATTTGCCCTCCACCCCAGGCAGGTGAGGAACAGCCTTGCGCATGCGAGAGAGATGCTCCCAGAGGGCAGAGAGGAACCAGGCCCAACTGTCCAGGAGCACAAAGGATTTGAGCACACAGAAAGAAAAGCCTGCAGGAATCCCAGCCATCCCACTGTGCTACTGGGAGCGAGAGAATGGTAGGCAGGGGCAGGCACTTATCACACCAGAACTCAGCAGCAGCTCCCCAGGACAGGAGTGCCTCAGCTTTAGAAAGAAAACGGCACTGAACTCCAGCCTTAGAGGAAAGAACTCCCACATACAGAGGGCTTGAAAGCACATTAGAGAGTGAATGAGGGGCGGACAGGGCACAGGGAAGCTGGCAGCAGGGCTCCAGAACACAAACTGTGCTTCTGCATGGCTAGAGGAAGGTTTAATCCCCAAGTCACTAGCACAGCTGGGACACATTCCTAAGACTCTCTACAGACTGCTGGGAACACTGTGTCTACTGCTTTAAAACACCCCTGATGCTTCCATTAGAGCTCATCAAACATCATTGTGCATCTTCCCAGAAGGCCTCTGATCCGCTGCAGCCGTGCTTCCCCCCCAGACACCACCTGCCTGCATCCTGCTCAGCTCCCCATCCGACCACCACTTCTCCAGCGCACAGCTTGCAGACTTACCCCCTCCAACCCAAACCTGGCCCGCAGGGCAGCATCAGCTTTTCGGGTTGCATCCAGATGCTAGACACTAGCTTCAAGACTTTCAGCAAGAATGGAACATTTCAGTCTTTGAGGAATTTAGCCTTTTGTTTGGGAAGGCTGGCAGCAAAGCCTTCAGCGGTGGGGCAGCTGCAGCCCCAGCCTGTGGGAGACAGGAGGGGCTGTGCAGCCTGGCCAGAAAGCAGCAGCAAGAACAAGTCCATATAACACTGACTGGGGCAAGAAGCAATGACTCTAGGTCTCCTCGCTTCCTCCTAAATCTACACACAAACAGACTGGGTCACGAGCAGCCCTGTGAATGAGGCTGCTGCCAGCAGTGCTGGAGAAAGCAGAGGCACTGACCCACATGCCAGGCTGGCAGCCAGCCATGCTCTCTGCACACCCCCAGTGCAACGCTCCCGAATCAGGGTGCAGTCACCTCACCTACAAGATCTGGACCAGGACAACAGCTTCTCTCGTGCAGGTTAAAGCAGTGACACAGCGTTCTACCTGGCTGCACCACATCATGCGCTGGTGGTACTGAGTGCAACGTGCCAGCAAAGCACCAACAGCTCTGAAACGTCTCTGAACAAAAGCATTGTGAGTCCCAGCGGCACAGCTGGAACAGCAGGGGCAACAGAATGGATTTATGCTGGATTGCCACAAGGCACACATCCACTTAGTGAAAGACAGCTACTTTAGCAAGTTTCTAGAATAAAACAAACCAACAAAACGCTCTGAAGCTTCCAGAGAGAACAATGGGAACTGCACCCTCGCTTAGAGCAGCCGTCAGCTTCAGTGGAGGCCACCAGAGACCCTGGTAGAGTCCAAGCTATTGAGCTGCCTATAAAGCAGAAACATTTTGAGGGTCCTTACCATAAAGCTGTCACTCACAATCAGTGCCATGTCCAAGCACGTTCTGCCAGAACAAACACTTCCACAATATCATCTTGCAACGAAGAACTGGCCAGCTGGGAAAAGGAACAATGACTCCACTTTCCAGCCAGTGCTGACCAAGCCACGGAAGGGAAAAAAGCTGAGTCCTGGAGAACACCCTGCCGGGAATGTGGGCTTAAGTTCAGATCCAAGACTTTGCCCCCAAGTAGATAAGTTGTAAGCCATGTCTCCCTCTGCCTCCTGCCAGGACAGACTCCTCCAGGGAGGGGTGGAGTTGACAGTGGGCAGCAGCCGCATCCAGAGTCACCAGCTTCGGCTTCCAAGACCACTTGGGCTCAGACAGAGGAGCCCAATCTGTACCCTGCTACCAGCAGGGCCCCATACAACCCATTCCTAGCTAAGTCTGTTCCCAAGGCCAAGATAATCCCAGTTGCACTGCTACCCCTCCCATGAATGCTGTGCCCCACAACACAAACTGATCCAATTCTCATCCTTGCAAGAGACAGCACTGTTTTTGCTTTCCCCCAGGACAATAAATACTGGCAAAACCAGCACCGTGTTGTGTGCACCCAGGAGATTCAGTCTTCCTGGGGCTCACAGGGCATGAGGGAGCGCTGCCAATCGCACTGCTGGGCAAACACTCCCCCTGGAAGATAAACCACACAATCCAGGAGGGAAGAGAGATTGGTGTTGCTCTAGATCAGAGGTGGGAAGGAAGGAGGCATCTACAACTGGACACAACAAAAAGGGAAGTCACTGAGGCTGGTACAGTGACTGGTGTTGAAATAGCATATACAGACCCATAACTTGCCTGGGATCAGCCTTTCACAGGCTTCTCCCTCCAGGAGAAGAGGTTTGTGAGCATTTCTCAGCTGAGAAAGAGCCAAAAACATCAAAATGGAAAGTAACAACAAAGTCCTGCCCACGGCCAAGAGCAGGAACTGCCTGTTCCGCTTTGCTGATGTCCCGTCCGTTAACTTTATGTCCCGTCCGTTAACTTTACCTCCCTCGGAAAGGGAGAACACTGCTTCCCATCTACCACACAGATCACTCAGGTCTGCAGAGATGCTGCAAAACCAACCCCATGCAAATCATTCCCATAATCCAATCCCCATCTGCAGCACCCTGAGGAATGAGCCCCTCCAGCTCCAAGGCAAAGCATGGTAGAGCCGGCAAATGGAGGCTGTGCGGCAGCACCTGCGTGCAAGGAAGGCTGAGCACAAATGCAGCAGGAGAGCTGGGAGCTGCATCGGGAAGAAACTGGATAGACCTCCACGGGCATCTACCTGGCCATCAAATTGACCAAACCAGAGATAAATAAAGCAAAGCTGTATGGAAACGGAAGACAGGTAAGGGGACGGGGCTGCCTGGTGCCATCACATGAGCTCCAGCAGTAATATGGGCTCATTCCAAATGGGACTCAACCACTGAACGTGCTTCAGTTTCATTTGAGTTCACATTCCCAGTTAAAAGAGCTGATTTCCCAGTATGTGCAGTAGCACAGCGTGTTGCTGCTGCTGGAGCCCCCAAATCACCCATAACACATAAAGCTCTGGCTGTAGAGCTGAAGCGCCTCATGCCAGGGCAGCTTCCTTCCTTACAAAAACTCATCATCTCCAACAGAAAGATGGATTTCCTTTGATTTGGTTCTGGGCCACAAGGTGTGAATGCAGTTGTAGCCGTTGCAAAGGCAGAGAGCAAGGCAGCAGCCAAACACTAGGCCCAGACAGGCATTTGCTATTTATAATCCCTTCACCTGATCCCTCCCAAGGGAAATCCTATCCTTTCAGGCCACGGAGAGCGCTTGGGACTGCAAAGGCTGTACTAGGGAGGAACAGAGGGAAACAATTATTTCAGTGAGGAGCTCCCTTACAGTGCTCGGACAAAATTCCTTCCTGCTGTGTAGCAGCGCAGGCACCCTCCTGGCAGGCACGCCGGGGATTAGAGCGGGGATTACTCCGTTACACTAATTTGCTAAGAGCAAAGTAATTTTTTAAATAGCTCTCCTCTCCATTCATCGTTATCTAAAAGGGATCTGGCTCTGCAAACGCTGTTTCCCTGCAGCAGCGACAGAGGAGTCTCACAATACGAGCCTCCACGGAAATCCAGAAACACAGCAACAGCGGGGAAGCTGTGCCTGGATGGAGCTGCCTGGGAAGGTGGGCGAGCAAGGGTGGAAGAGAAAAGTATGAACTTTCATTACTGCTTGCTCGCTGTTAATTCCTGGGGAGCGTTCCTCTCCTGGGAAGCTGAGCATGATGTGCAAGCACACAGCACTGGTTTATTTTTCTCCTGCTCACATCTCTCCCTGATAAAAACAACCTGTGCTGGGTTCCACTGCTCCATATTCTTTGTTACACCACACTCAGTCACCTGCAATGGAATTGCATGCATGCTTCCAATGTGGCCGCACACCTGAGAAACAGGTCCTTCGCTCTCAAATCTCTCTTTCAGTCACTTCCCACAACTCTCCCTCGGCTGGCAGCAGCTTCCATGGACGAGCAGCGGTTGGAGCAGGAGCAGAGACCACTCTGCCTCAGACCATATCAGATGAAAGCAGCACCTCATGGATGAGGCATCCCACCTCCTGAAGCAATCCTCACCAAGTGGGCAGGCAGGAGCCATCCAGGCCTAGTACCTGCCTTCAGGTGAGTGAAGCTCAGCAAGACACAGCCCACCAGTAACAGGGATCGCACTGCACAGCATCCCTGTCACTCCCACCAGTGCCAGGACAAGGGTCACATTGAAAAGCCCCATGGGAGCAAGAAACAAAAGCAAACCAAAGCATATTTGGGCAGAATGAGATAACAACAAACACCGCCACAGGGGCATTCTCTCTGTCATAGTAAGATCGAGTCCTAGTGCTTCCCAGGATGATTTTTCCTCACCAGGAACCTGAGAGCTGAGCAATACAGCCAGCACGGCACCAGGGTGGGAAGGATGCTGCTGCTACACCGACAGCATTGACATCACTGAGGAAATTTGCCTCTTTAAGCTCCCTCAGAAAAAAATACTCAGTGCCAGCATAAACAGAGCTCTGCAACTACAGCAAAGGAAAGGGGAAAACAAATGTTCCCAGAATTAATAAGTAAATACTGTGAATTTATCTCCCAGTCTTCATCCCAGTTCTTTTACTTCATCTCCCAACGAATGCGTTGAAAGATGCTACGGCTGCCTTACAAACTCCCGAGCAGAGCCAACTGCAGAATTCCTGCGCTGCCAGCTGACCTGCAACACTTGCCATTGCTTCTATCAAAAAAAAAAAAAAAAAAAAAAAAAAAAGGCATTGAGGCTTGATGTAAAAGATGCCAGCAAATACAAAGTCATCCCTAGCATCTGGGAAGTTTGTTCTCAGGCTTCATTCTCTGTCATTTAAAGATACATGCTTTGGCTTCTATGCACACACTGGAGTACCCCCATTAGCTACACTGGAACCCCACAGTCCAAATCCATCCTCTGCAAGTCCTCTGCAAATTATCCCACTGGAGGATGCAGATGGAGTTCTAGGCACCACACACCAGCTTTTTCTACCTTTCATCCACCCTCATACATCACCTCCACGCTCTGCCCAGCCTTTGCACCACACGTGGGAATAAACCCTGGGAGCAGCATCTTGCATCAGCGAGAGCCGAGCTACTGCACCGTCTCCTCCACAGTCTCAAACAGCTCCTCCAACCCTGCTCTGTGTTCAACAGTCACCAACGAAGGTCCTGATCCCCAGGACAGGCCTCACTCCTTCCCTCTTAGTCAAAGACTTGGTCTGAGGAGATTGTTTTCTCTGCCAATATCACAGAATCATAGAATCACCAAGTTGGAAAAGACCCACCAGATCATCAAGTTCAACCATTCCCATCAATCACTAAACCATGTCTCTCAGCACCTCGTCCACTTGTATAATTCTATGAGTGTATGACTGGTCTGAGGAGATTGGTTTCTCTGCCAATATCTGCCTAGCCTTGCCAAAAGTCCAGTGCCAAACCAGCTCGACCACAGCCCAGCACCCTAATCCCTCACTCCCTGCTCAGCAGTCTGCATGGCCAGTGCGCTCCATCAGCTTTACCTTAAAGCCTTCTTCAGGTCATCAACAAAATCACAGAGTCATAGAATCATAGAACAACAAGGTTGGAAGGGACCCCTCGGATCTTCTAGTCCAACCATACCTATCAAACACTAAACCAAGACCCTCAAGACCTCATCCACCCGTCCCTTAAACATCTCCAGGGAAGGTGACTCAACCCCCTCCCTGGGCAGCCTATTCCAATGTCCAATGACCCTCTGTGTGAAAAACTTCCTCCTAATCTCCAGCCTAAATCTCCCCTGGCGGAGCTTGAGGTCATTAAAAAAAATCAGCATTAGGACATTTACGAGACTGTTAACATACAATCATAAAATCACCAGGTTGGAAAAGACCCACTGGATCATCGATACCAACCATTCCCATCAATCACTAACTCATGTCCCTCAGCACCTCGTCCACCCGTCCCTTAAACCCCTCCAGGGAAGGTGACTCAACCCCCTCCCTGGGCAGCCTCTGTCACTGCCCAATGACCCTTTCTGTGAAAATTTTTTTCCTAATGTCCAGCCTGACCCTCCCCTGGCGGAGCTTGACAAATGGAATGAGTTGGGTTTGGAGGGATCTCTCAAAGCTCATCCAGTACCAGCACCTCCCACAGGACCAGGGGCTCCAAGCCCCATCCAACCTGGCCCTGAACCCCTCCAGGGATGGGGCAGCCACCCCTGCTCTGGGCAACCTGGGCCAGGGCCTCCTCACCCTCACCGCAAAACATTTCTTCCTCAGGTCATCTCAACCTCACCTCCTGCAGCTGAAAACCATTCCCCTCCTCCTATTCCTGCCCTCCCTGATCCAGAGCCCCTCCCCAGCTCTCCTGGAGCCCTTTCAGCACTGGAAGCTGCTCCAAGCTCTCGTCCCCAGGCCGAACAGCCCCCGCCCGGCCTCACCTCCTCCCGCTGCCTCCGCCACCGCCGCCTCGTGCCGCTGCCGCCCAACCGCGCCCCCCTCCCCACCGGCCCTCGCGCCAGAGCCAATGAGCGCGGCGGCCGCTGGCCCCGCCCAACGACGCTCCTCGCCCCCGGCCAATCGCTTCGCGATTGGCCGGGGTCGAGGAGCGTCGTTGGGCGGGGCCAGCGGCCGACGACCAATGAGAAATCACAGCGCGTCCCGCTGCAGCCAATCAGCGCCTTGCTCCGCCCATTCCCACCCTACTCCTCGCCCTACACCCCGGGAAGCGAGGCTGGTGCAGTAGAAGAGTCAAGAATTGCAGCCGAGAATTAAAAGGTTCAGCGCGAGTGCTGGATGATGCACATCACGGAGTCACTAGGATGGAAAGGACGCACAGGATCATAGAGACCAACCACTCCTATTGATCACCCGTCCCTTAAACCCCTCCAGGGAAGGTGAATCAACCACCTCCCTGGGCAGCCTCTGACACTGCCCATTCACCCTTTCTGGGAAATATTTTTTTCCTGATGTCCAGTCTGAACCTCCCCTGGTGGAGCTTGAGGCCATTCCCTCTCGTCCTGTCCCCTGTCCCTTGGGAGAAGAGCCCAGATCCCTCCTCTCCACAACCTCCTTTCAGGGAGTTGCAGAGAGCAATGAGGTCTCCCCTCAGCCTCCTCTTCTCCAGGATAAACACCCCCAGCTCTCTCAGCCGTTCCTCATAAGGCCTGTTCTCCAGCCCCTTCCCCAGCTTTGTTGCTCTTCTCTGGACTCGCTCCAGAGCCTCAACATCCTCCTAGTGCTGAGGGGCCCACAACTGAACACAGGATTCGAGGAGCAGTCTCACCAGTGCCGAGTCCAAAGGGAGAAGAACCTCCCTGGCCCTGCTGGTCACACCATTTCTGATCCAAGCCAGGATGCCATTGGCCTTCTTGGCCACCTGGGCCCCTGCTGGCTCATGGTCAGTCGCTGTCAACCAACACCCCCAGGTCCTTCTCTTCCAGGCAGTTTCCAGCCAGACTTCTCCTAGTCTGGAGCTGCTCAGGGTTGTTGTGCCCCAAGTGCAGGATCCGCCATTTGTTAAACCTCCTGCCATTGGTCTCAGCCCATTGATCCAGCCTGTTCAGATCCCTTTGGAGCCTCCCTACCCTCCGGCAGATCCAGCTTCCTCCCAGCTTAGTGTCATCTGCAAACTTGCTAAGGGTGCAGGGCTGGACCCAGCACTGAGCCCTGGGGACACCACTTGTCACTGGCCTCCAGCTGAAATTAACTCCATTTTCCACCACTCTCTGAGTCCTCCAGCTAACCAGTTTTCCACCCAGAGAGTGTGCGCCTGTCCAGGCCAGAGGCTGACAGTGTCCAAAGCAGAATGCTGGGAGAAACTGTCGGAAAGGCTTTACTGAAATCCACGAAAACTACATCCACTGTCTCTCCTGCATCCAGTAAGACTGTTCTTCAACCTCAGTGAGGGGCCCAGAACTGACCCCTGGATTCGAGGAGCGGTCTCACCAGTGCCAAGTACAGCAGCAGAATAACCTCCCTGGATCTGCTGGCCACACTGTTTCTGATACAAGCCAAGATGCCATTGGACTCTTGGGCCACTGCTGGCACATGCACCACAACAGCCCCATGCAGCTCCAGGCTTGGGGAAGAGCGGCTGGAAAGCTGCCCAGCGGAAAAGGGCCTGAGAGTGTTGGCCAACAGTGGCTGAACATGAGCCAGCAGTGGCCCAGGTGGCCAAGGAGGCCAGCAGCACCCTGGCTTGGATCAGCCATAGGGTGGCCAGGTGGAGCAGGGCAGGGATCTTCCCCTGGTCTCAGTGCTGGTGAGGCCACACCTTGGATCCTTTGAACCCAGAGCATTCCATGATTCCATGATAAGGGGACTCTTGTCCCCAGGGAAGCCTGGCCACCTCTGCCTGCCACTGGAGCCATGAGCAGCATTGCCCTGTGCCTCCACGACTGCTGGAGGGCTGGGGCCCCTCCTCACTCTGCACTTTCTGCGTCCATGTGTTCCTGCTGCCCTGGTGTCCCAGGGACACACTGAGCACACGCAGGAGGATGCGAGGGGCGTGAGTCTGGCCCGTGACCTACATCTGGCACTGGGCTGTGGGTGGAGAATGGCCATGGCCCTGAAGCAGGAAATGAAGCCTTAATAGTTTAGTTTCGTTTTTTCCAGCGCAGCCATTTCTTCAGCAGGGCTGAGCGGCTATGGCGGGTGAGTGCGGCCAGCAGGGCTGGGACAGTGTGATAGTACAGGGCTGTGCCCACATCCTGCTCGGATTCTGCTCATCTTGGCCAGCCGATGCTCAAGGGCATGGCCTGGCATGCAGGATGCTGCAAGTCTTACGAGGAGCAGCTGAGAGAGCTGGGGGTGTTTAGCCTGGAGGAGGCTGAGGGGAGACCTTATTGCTCTCTACAACTACCTGAAAGGAAGTTGCAGAGAGGATGCTGGCCTCTTCTCCCAAGTGACAGGGGACAGGACAAGAGGGAATGGCCACAACCTCCAGCAGGGGAGGTTCAGGCTTGACATCAGGAAAAAAATTTCATGGAAAGGGTCATTGGGCACTGGCAGAGGATGCCCAGGGAGAGGCTTGAGTCACCTTCCCTGGAGGTAAGGGGCGAGGTGCTGAGGGACATGTTTTAGTGTTTGGTGGGAATGGTTGGACTCGATGATCCTGTGGGTCTTTTCCAACCTGGTGATTCTATGATTCTGTGATTCTTTGCTGGGTGGCTCAGTAGCTGGGGCCCTGCTCTGTGCACATGTGCTTCCTGGGGACGTCTTGGTGGGTTTGTGGGGAAAGGGGGTGGTGGGCGACGGCAGGGGAACCCCCCAGGTGGGCACTGAGGGAGGGAGCAACGCGCTAGGTGAGCAGTGGGGGCAAAAGAGCACCCAGCGTGGGTGGTGGGGAGAGATCGGCAGCCGGGGGGACATTCACTAGGGAAGGGATCAGCATCCAGGGGAGGCGACAGGGAAGGGAAGCATCCAGAGTGGGTGGTGGGGCAGCAGGAGCTGTGGCATGCAGGCTCTGGGCACTGATGGGGCCACCCTGCAGAGAACCTGCTCGAGAAGGTGCGGACGTCCTTTGTGGAGCGTGTGAGCAATGCGGTGATCTCAGAGTTGCTGGACGACCTGCTGCAACAACGGGTGCTGAACCTCGAGGAGGTAGACGAGGTGCGCGCTGAACACAGGGTGCGCGCCAACAAGGCCCGCTGCCTCATCGACAGCGTGCGCCTCAAGGGCTCCAAGGCCAGCAGGATCTTCATCACCAGCCTCAGGAATCGCGATGGCAACTTGGCAGAGGAGCTGGGTCTGCTCGGTGACATGGGTGAGAGATGCAGGGCTGTGATGTGCATCCAGTCACACTGGGGCTCACGCTGCCTCCGGTGGGTGGTTGGGAAGGGGTGGTTGGGGATCCCTGGTGTCCCTGCTCTGTGGTACCAAGTCCCCATGGGGCAGAGCCCAGCTCCTCTCCTCTGTCTGGGCCCTGCGAGCCTTCTGTCTGGCTGCAGGTGCTTCCCATCATAACTGTGGGGCTTTCTGCTTGCAGGGCCCCCCAGTGTGCAGCCAGCCTCCCCTGACCCCAAGGTCCCCCCTGAGCTCCCAGCCAGCTCCCAGGGCCAGCAGTGGATCCGCCAGTGCTGCGTGGGCGACTACCAGCGCTTCAGGGAGACACTGGGAGACCAGGTGCTGTGGGCAGAGGAGAGGAGATGGGGGCTGGAGCATGGCTAGGCCACCCTGCTGGAATGGGCAGTGGCTTCCAAGGGGGGGCCAGGGTCCTCGCTGACCCCGGGGCAGGGCAGATGTGGGGAGATGCCCCTGGGAGAGGACAACGTGGTTGTTGCACCCATGGGGCTTCTCTGATCTTAGCTGCCCCTCACAAAAAGTGCCCTGCACCTCCACTGAGCACTACCTCCCTCACTCCTCGCAGATGTATCCCATCCATTTACCCCAGGAGACACGAACTCGCAGGGCCCTGCTGATCTGCAACATTGAGTTTAAGCACCTGCGTCGGCGCGATGGGGCTGAAGTGGACGTGGAGGGCATGACGAAGCTGCTGGAAGGGCTGGGCTATGCGGTGGACGTCCATCGCAACTTAACTTCTCAGGTAAAGGGCTGCACAAAGCACCTGCCAGTGGCCCTGGGATCGGCACAGAGACCTTCCTTGCGTGTGTTGGTGATGGGGGGGCCAGGCACCATGGGGACACCTTTGTCCCCAGTGGCAGTGGCTGCTGCCCACAGCTGATGTCTGGGCCTTCACACAGCTTGATGTTACCTTCCTTGTGCTGGTTTGTAGGAGATGGCTACAGTCATGAAGGATTTTGCAAATCGCAAAGAGCACCTCACCTCTGACAGCACCTTCCTGGTCTTCATGTCCCATGGGGTCAGGGCTGGCCTCTGCGGGACAAACAGCAGCGACGAAACCACAGACATCCTTTCCCTCGACACCATCTACAAAGAATTCAACAACAAGCACTGCCAGGCGCTGCTGGGCAAACCCAAAGTGGTCATTATCCAGTCCTGCCGTGGAGGTGAGGTCCCGCTATGAGATGCCTGCTGGGGCACGCAAGCCCTGAGCCCGGGGTGGGGATGGGACATTTCTGACAGCTGGCTCTGCCTTCCCAGGCCGTGAAGGGTCCGTGATGGTGAGTGACTCTGCAGACGCTGCCGTGCCTGCTCCCAGCTCCTCTCTCACAGTCCCTGCAGGGCTGGAAAATGATGCAATCTGCCAAGTCCACCTGGAGAGTGATTTTGCCACGTTTCATTCCTCCACACCTGGTAAGCAGCCCCTTGGAGGTAGATGCCATACTCCCCTTCCTGATGCCACAGGCCTTCTCCATGGGGCAGGTCCCCTCTGACCTGCTTGGGCAGTGCTCCAACACAGCTACTGGAGAAGGCGATGACTCCTGATGTCAAGGTACAAGGCTGCACCAGGATACCCACAGGTCCCTCTGAGTGGCACCAGGGCCAGAGCTCTGTGTCCATTCCCTTGCCCCATCTCCAGTCCTCCCTACTAGCTCTGCCCACACTTGCCTACCCAATTTATATCTCTGCAGTGCCTAGCAGGGAAAACTGTCCTCTTCTGGCTCACAGATGGCTCCAGGCTATGCTAGCAGAGAGGCCTGAAGAGAATATTCACGTCACTTCTGTCTTCATGGAATCTCAGAACATCCCAAGTTGTCATAGGAGTCCAATTCCTGTCCCTGCACAGGACACCCCAACATTCAAACTGTGGGGCTGAGGGACTTGACCTGGAATATTGTCAGCCTTGGTGCCGTGACTGCTGCCCTGGGAGCTGTTCCAGGGCTCCACCACCCTCTGGGGGAAGAACCTTCTCCTCATGTCCAACCCAACCCTCCCCTGGCACAGCTTCTGCCATTCCCTTCACTCCTCTCCTTGGTGCCCAGAGAGGAGAGCTCAGTGCCAGCTCCTCCTTCCCATGTGAGGAAGCTGCAGAGCACAATGAGGTCTCCACTAAGTCTCCTCTCAGTTGAAGAGACTAGAAAGAAATAAAGTTTGTCAAGTAGGCCCTTCCTCTTGTGAACCTGTGCTGGCTGGGAGCAATGACGGTGCTGCCTTTCAGGTGTTCTCTTCCCTGGGATGCCCTGTCCTTTTCCCATGCTGTGGGTTGGGTGGGCCAAACATAACAATCTTGAAGAGGGTGCCCCAATCTCCTGCTCCAGCACCTGCTCCAGCATTCATCGCTGTGGCACTGAGGGAGAGCAGGACAATCACTTGTGACATTCTCTGTCTTCGCAGATACTGTTTCCTGGAGAAGCTCAGTAACTGGCAGCCTTTTCATCAGGTGCCTGATAGAGCAGTTTCGAAACCATGCCTGGAACAGTGACATCCAGGAGCTCTTCCGAAAGGTACGGCTCTGTAGTTTGCTGCAGGTGCTGAGAGCAGAGCGCCAGGCAGGACAGGCCCCTCAGGAGCAGTCTCTGTCAAATAGTGGTCTGCCCTTGTACTCAGCACTGGCGAAGCCACACCTTGAATCCTGGGTTGAGTTTTGGGCCCCTTATTCCAAGAAAGACATTGAGGGGCTGGAGCACATCCAGAAAAGCGAGCAGAGCTGGGAAGGGGCTGGAGAACAGGGGTTATGAGGAACAGCTGAAAGAGCAGGGGTTGTTTAGCCTGGAGGAGGCTGAGGGGCGACCTTATCGCTGTCTAAAGCTGCCTGAAAGGAGGTTGTAGTGAGGTGGGTGTTGGTCTCTTCTCGCAAGTGACAGGGGATAAGACAAGAGGGAATGATCTCAAACTGCGTCAGAGCAGGTTTAGATTGGACACTGGGAAAAATTTCTTCACCAAAAGGGTTCTCGGGCACTGGCAGAGGCTGCCCAGGGAGGTGGTCGAGTCCCCATCACTGGAGGGGTTTGAACTATGCGTAGATGAAGTGCTTATGGATATGACTTAGTAGTGGACAGGTGCGGTTGGAATCGATGGTCTCAAAGGTCTTGTCCAACCTAGTGATTCTATGGTTCAGCCTGGAGGGTCAGCTGGATCTCTGGAGGCACCGGTACCCTGCCACATGGTGGGCATGCAAGAGCCCAGCCTGCCGGCATGGCCCATGGCAACCCTTGTGCTACCAGACACACTCCTTGGGGAAGCCCCGGGGATGCTTCCTGGCTGCCTGCACGCTTCCCATGCTGGGAATAGAGCTGCTGTCATTTCTCTGCACTCTCTTTCTCACCCCAGGTCCAATACTCCTTTGGAAAATTCCCTCGGCAGTTGCCAGCACAAGAACGGGTTACAATGCTTCGCAAGTTCTACCTCTTTCCAGGATGCTGATCTCCTGCCCACAGTGAGTCTCCTCACCTCAGCCTCTGCATCAGCCTTTTGTGCCCCAGACGCTGCACCTGGCCAGCAAGGAGGAGCAGGGAGAAATTCCCCACTGCTCCAGAGCTCTAGACCTCGCAGCTCTATCAGTAACCCAAAGGATTTAGAATCAGAGAATTAAGGTTGGAAAAGCTCTCTAAGCTCATCCAGTCCAACCACTAGCCCAATCCCACCGTGCCTGCTAAACCTCATCCCCAGGTGCCACAGCCACAGGGTTTTTGAACCCAGCCTCTGCCAGGGCTTCACCGCTCTACTGTTAAGGAAATGGTTCCTAATATCTAATCTAAACCTTCCCTGGCACAATTTGAGGCCATTTCCTCTTGTCTATTCACTTGTTGCCTGGGAGAGAAGACCAGTATCCACTTCACCATCCTTTCCAGGAGCTGCAGAGAGTGATGAAATCTCCCCTCAGCCTCCTCTTCCCCAGGCTAGACAGCTGCTCCTCACGGGACTTGTGCGCTGGCAGCCGGGGTTGGGCAGTGACCTAGCTCCATCCCCATCTCCCAGCTGACCAGTCAAGGACCTTGTTTCAGTAATCTGTGTCTCAGGAGCTTCTCAATCTAATGTTATTCACAGGCAAAAGCACAAGCTCACGATGAGAGAGAAGAGGAAAAGCCCAGGCCAGCTTGCCAGAAGCCATCTCCACACCAGCCCCTTGTGCCCTTCTGCTAGGGCACTATAAACCAACTTTGAATAAAATAGTCTTTGGTCTACTCTCCTCTGTCTTTTGTGGCCTCCAACCAACCACAAGCTGAGCAAGCTCTTGCCAGGGAGCAGCCGAGACACCTGGCTCTGATGCACCACACGCAAAGCTGGGCAATGTCTCCCTCTTAACCATCCCTGGCCAGAGCCTGTCCCCACTGCGACACCATCTGTCACCCCCACAGCCACTCTGCCCCATCTCTCGCTTTGTTCATCATCTCACGAAGGGGTTTTCATGTCAGAGGCCCCCACTCTGCCTTGCAACCCCTGTGGGTCCTCACAGCCCGTGGGAGCTGCTGTGAGCAGGCAGGCTGTGGGAAATCACATCCCATACAGAGGAGGGGATGCCAGCCGCCAGGGGCATTTCTGTGCCTTCCCCAGGCAGGACTGCAGCATCTCCTGGCTCAGAACACAGCTTCCTCTCCACCCCCCAAACCTCTGGTTGCCCTGGAGATGCGCTGCCTCCACATATGGGCCCAGCCCCTTCCCACTGCCCTCCCTGTCATGGAATCATGAAACCATTTGGTTGGAAAAGACCTTCAAGATCATTGAGTCCAATTTTTTCCTAACGTCCAATCTAAACCTCCAATCTAAACAACTTGAGGCCATTTCCTCTTGTCCCATCACCTGTTATTTGTGAAGAGAGCTCAGCACCCACCTCACCACAACCTCCTTTCTGGGGGCCACAGAGCGCAATGAGGTCTCTCCTCAGCTTCCTCTTCTCCTGGTTGAACAATCCCAGGTCCCTTACCCACTCCTCACAGGACTTGAGCTTCAGCCCCTTGGCCACACCCAAACCATTTTCTGCTTTGGATTTATTGCACATTCTGCAAAGTCCCAGCCAGATCCACTAACAGGTGGGTCTGGCAGCAGGAAAACGAGAGGGCTCTCCTGCCTCCCTCCATGTCCAAGAGACCCCAGTGTAGGCACGACAGGCTGCACACAGGGGGGACAGCGTCCTGGTGCCATCACTTGAGGTGGCAGGAGAGCTTAGTGGGATGAAGGGGCCTCTCCCCTCCAGCTCCAGGCAACCTGATGCGGGAGAAGGTCTTGCCAGCCAGATCCAAACCTGGTTGAGGTTGCATCCCTCCTCACATAGCCTGGAGTCCTGTGTAACTGCCCAGAGCTCCACAGGTCCCACACAGTGCCTGCAGACACACAGGTCCCTGCACTATGGTGGTGGCAGGAAGTTGATGACAGCAGTGATGAATTCTTCAAACTTATCCTGATGGACTATGTGGCCCGCACCTTCGATGTACTGGACACTGGCCTTGGGGAAGAGGCGACGGATCTCTGGGTAGTCTTTGGAGCTGCAGGACAGAGAAACGTGCCACGGAAAGCATGGTCAGAGGTCCAGCCAGGTCCACCTATCCTTCCCTCACCCTCCTCAGGCAGAGGGGGACCCCAGGTTTGACCACATCCACTTCCTTGCAGGGAAAGCCTGGGGCTATCCCTGTTTCCCTTGCTCTCCAGCACGTTGGTCTCACCAGCTGCTGGAGGCAGAAAGCTCCTCCAGGACCCTCCCCCATCTCAAGGGCTTCCCCCCACCCTCAGCAACTGCAGAAGAGCAAAAGGGGTCAAATTATAGACCTAGAACCACTTCTCTCCAGTCCTACCTTATATAGGGTGACTTGGATCCTCCCAGGAAGAGAGCAGGGCCAGGGTATGGGTTGTGGAACATGGGGAAGTTCATGATATCTGCCAAGTGGTTGGAAATGGCCTCCAGGTTCACCCGCCAGACGTAGCGGCCCTGCACATCCACCAGGTTGGTGAGGAGATACTGCCTGATCTGCGGGAGCTGCCACAAAGGGGATTGTACGCTCTTCAGTAAAAGAAACAAGTGCTCCAGATGTCCTGGCACCCCCAGCCCACCCCTGCAGCCCCTTCTGCCCGGTGCCCAGGCTGTTTGAACCATAGAATGGTTTGGGTCAGAAGGGACCTCAAAACTCAGTCAGGTGCACCCACCTGCCATAAGCAGGGACACCTCCTACTGGATCAGGGGCTCCAAGCCCCATCCAACCTGCCCTTGAACCCCTCCAGGGATGGGGAAACCACCCCTGCTCTGGGAAACCTGGGCCAGGGCCTCCCCACCCTCACAGCAAAACATTTCTGCCCAAAACCTCATCTCAATCTCCCCTCTTGCAGCTCAAACCAGTTCCCCCTCATCCTATCCCTGCCCTCCCTGATCCAGAGCCCTTCCCCAGCTTTCCTGGAGCCCCTTTCAGCACTGGAAGCTGCTCTAAGGCCTCCCCACAGCCTTCTCTTCTCCAGGCTGAACAACCGCAACTCTCTCAGCCTGACCTCACACAGGAGGTGCACCAGCCCTTGTATCATCCTTGTAGTCTTCCTGTGCACTCACTCCAACAGCTCCATGTCCTTCCTGTGCTCAGGACTCAGAACTGAATACAAAGCTTGAGATGGGATCTCACCAGAGCGGAGCAGAGGGGCAGAATCCCCTCCCTCCCTGCTGGTCCCTCTGCTTTGGATGCAGCCCAGGACATGGTTGGCTTGTATCAGAAACGGTGTGACCAGCAGGGCCAGGGAGGTGATTCTCCCTCTGTATTGAGCACTGGTGAGGCCGCTCCTTGAATATTGTGTCCAGTTCTGGGCCCCTCAGCACAAGAAGGATGTTGAGGCTCTGGAGCAAGTCCAGAGAAGAGCAACGAGGCTGGTGAAGGGGCTGGAGAACAGACCCTATGAGGAGCGGCTGAGAGAGCTGGGGTTGTTTATCCTGGAGAAGAGGAGGCTGAGAGGAGACCTCATTACTCTCTACAAGTACCTGAAAGGTGGTTGTGGAGAGGAGGGAGCTGGCCTCTTCTGCCAAGGGACAGGGGACAGGACGAGAGGGAATGGCCTCAAGCTCCGCCAGGGTAGATTTAGGCTGGAGATTAGGAGGAGGTTTTTCACGCAGAGGGTGATTGGGCATTGGAATAGGCTGCCCAGGGAGGTGGTTGATTCACCTTCCCTGGAGGTGTTTAAGACACGGGTGGATGAGGTATCGAGGGACTTGGTTTAGTGTTAGATAGGAATGGTTGGACTAGAAGATCCGATGGGTCCCTTCCAACCTGGTTGTTCTGTGATTCTGTGAGGTCCTTTTGCTGCCTCATGTTGAGCTTCTCCTCCCCCAGCACCCCAAGCCCTTATCCTCAGCATTGCTCTCAGCCACATTGTCCCCTGCCCTGTATTGAAACCAGGTGTAGGACATTGCACTTGGTCTCCTTGAACCTCCCCTTGTTCCTGCCGAGATGTCCTCCCACTGCCCAGGCCAGCAGTGTGGGAGCGGGGATGAGACGAGTGGCCCTGAAGCTCTGAGCTCTGGTTCCAGGGACAAGGTGGGAGCTGAAATGCCATCTAAGAAGCGGCATTTCCTACCTGTACTACAGGCCGCAGCTGCTCATCAGCCAGCTGGCGCGCTGCAGAGCGAGACACCCCATCTGGGATCTTCACCGCCTTCATAGCAGTGATGTAGTCAGCGAATTCCGAGACGGGTGCACTTGAAACAGGACTGATATCTACGGAGATGAGGCGCTCCACCAGGTCTGGCTGAGGACAGAAGTGGGGCAGATGGGTCCTAGCAGGACCAGGAGTGGGGCTCTGGTCCCACCCAGACTCCAGCCCCTCCAGAACTCCCATCTCCCTGTGCCATGGCACGTGAGGTCCCCAAGCTCCGTGAGGGACAGGCCTGGTAGACACAGCCCTCACACCTGCTCCTGCAGCCCCCGGCTTAGCACTAAAGCAGGAGATGCTGCTGGAGAGAAGTCACCTCCCACGGGACTGAAGGCAAGGAGACCCTGGAGGAGAGAAGCCACCTCCCGTGGGGCTGTGGGTAAGGAAACCCTCAAGGAGAGAAGCCACATCCCGTGGGGCTGAAGGCAAGGAGACCCTGGAGGAGAGAAGCCACATCCCGTGGGGCTGAAGGCAAGGAGACCCTGGAGGAGAGAAGCCACCTCCCATGGGGCTGTGGGTAAGGAGACCCTCGAGGAGAAAAGCCACATCCCGTGGGTCTGAGGGCAAGGAGTGCCCACCCGCTGCAGCGCCAAGGCCATGGCAGTCTTCCCACCCATGCTGTGGCCCAGGAGGATGCACTGGGGGATGTGCAGGCGGCACAGGAGGTGCTGCACATCCAGGCTCATCGCCTCATAGCTCATCACGGGGCTGTGGGGGCTGCAGCCATGGTTCCGGGCATCCAGCATCAGCACCTGCCCAGGGAAGGGACACCGCATCACCACGGCCATTGCCTGCCCAGGACCCCTCCCTGGGGCTGCGTTCCCCCTCCCTATGGGGCTGTCACCCACTCTCTCCCTGGGGCTGTGACCTCCTCCTTGTGGGGCTGAGACCCCTCCCTGGGGCTGTCACCCCCTCTCTCCCTGGGGCTGTGTCCCCCCTCCCTCTGGGCCTGTGACCCCTTCCTGGGGCAGTCACCCCCTCTCTCCCTGGGGCTGTGACCCTCCTCCCTGTGGGGCTGTGTTCCTCCTCCCTGTGGGGCTGGGACCCCTCTCCCTGGGGCTGTGACCTCCTCCTTGTGGGGCTGAGACCCCTCCCTGGGGCTGTCACCCCCTGTCTCCCTGGGGCTGTGTCCCCCTCCCTGGGGTTGTGACCTCCTCTCTATGGAGCTGTGACCCCCTTCCCTGGGGCTGTGACCCGCTCCCCGTGGGGCTGTGTTCCTCCTCCCCGTGGGGCTGTGTTCCTCTTCCCCGTGGGGCTGTGACCCCCAACCTGCGGGGCTGTGAGCTCCCTCCTTGTGGGGTTGTGACCACGCCCCCCGGGGTAGTGACCCCGTCTGTGGGGCCGTGTTCCCCCTCACCCTGCCGCAGCCCCGTCGAACCAGCGCGTTGGCCACGCTCTGCAGGTTGTTTCGGCAGCCGAAGAGCCCGTGGAGCAGTACGAGGGGCGGGCGGGTCCCGCCGGAGCCAACCTCGGCGTGCGACAGCGACACGGCCCTGCGGGGGGCGGCGGGGGGCGTGGCCAGAGAGGGGCCGGGGCGGGGCCGCCAGGCGGCCCGGCAGGGCGGCAACGGGGCGAGGGGCGGGGCCAGGCGGGAGGGGCGGGACGAGGCGGTCGCCGGGGCGAGGGGGTGCGGGAGCAGGGACGGGTCGCGGCCACCGGCTCTACGCGACAGGGCTGGGCCGAGGAGGGGGGCCCGGGTCGCTGCGGAGAGGGGCAGGGGGCGACCGGGGCGGGTGGGGGCGTGGCCGGAGGTGGCAATGGTGGCGCCGGGGGCGGGGCCACCGGCGGGGGGGGGCGCGGCTCCGGGGTTGGCAGGAGGGCTGCGAGCGGGCCCGGTCAGCCCCGGGACCGGCCCCGCCGCCTCCCTC